>VZTJ01003166.1:380216-443642 GCA_013397795.1 Orthonyx spaldingii
TTTCCCTTTAATCTTCCAGGTTGCCCTGCCAGCTCCAGAGATGCTCCCTGCAGCTGGAATATCCTCCCTGATCCTGCACACTCAGCAGCACCCATTTCCCTTCAGGTGCTCCTCAGATCCACCCCTTCCCTCTGATTTTCTGGACATTTCTTGTTTTCAGGAGTGGGGGGAAGCATAAAGAGTGAAAAGAAAAAGCTCTTGGGTGTTTTATATAAAGAAATATATAAAGATAACATAAAGATAATATAAAGATATTTAAGTGGAAACATCATCCATAAGGATATAAACTGGCTGGAGAAATCTGTGTAAGTCCCCAAAGGAAATGTCATTTATCCCATATAAATTGTCAGAACCCCACGTGAGATTTCACCTCGGAGATGTTGTTTTTTTTCTCTCTGCAGCAGACAGAATGTTAAATCCAGCGATGGACAGTCTGTGCACTCCACTGCTGATAAAATATGGGTGGAAAAAATAAAATATGGGTGCAAAACACCCCGTGAGTTCAACACAGAGCGGCGCCAGGGTGGGATTCAGGCACTTCCATGCGGATTGCACAAGATCTCACCTACATTTGGATGACCAAAACGAATCCCAGCCCACGGAGACGTTGTGGATGGCTGTGGTTTTCCTCCTGTCGGGAGCTGGCGGGGCCCCGGCGCTCCTGGCCGCAAGGTAACAGGAGTTAGGGATAAAAATAGCCGCTGTTGTTATTCATGACAGCGCCCTGGAGCAACTGCTGCGTGCCTGAATAATTCATCGGAGCCGAGGAGGACGGAGGGATGGAGCGAGATGGAGAAGGCTGGGAAGAAGGACAGACGCCTTCCCTGCTTTTTGGGACTCCCCAGGATTGTGCCCAAGGTCTCCCTGGGTTCAGCTCCCTGCCACATCCCGGAGGTTGAAAAGGGGTGAAAAGACAGCACAAGCTCACAGGGACATTCAGCACTTCCTATCCACTGCAAAAAAAACAGGAATTAAGCACTTAGCACGCAGAGGGTCAGGGCTGCAGGGCTTGCAGAGAAATAAAAGGATCGGGGTGGATGCAGGAGCAATTTCCGTGGGAGAATTGCACACGAGGGGTGCCGGCCAGAACATCCCAAAAGCTCTCAGTGTGGATTTTCTCATCCCTTCCTCACTTTCTGTGCATCAAAATACACCTGTACCCTTGGTTTCTGAGGTTTATGTGATCCTTCCAAGATTCCGGGGTGTTGTGGGGATTTGTTGTTGGTGGGTTTTGCTGATTTTTTTTCCTCTTAGTTCAACTAAATGTCAATTTTCAAGCCACAGCTCAATTTTTCAGTTGCCATCTGGCTGCTGAGCAGCCTTGCCTCACCCATGAAGGGCAGGGGAGAGGCTTGTGGCTCATTCACAGCTCCAAAAATGGGAGGACAGTGTCCCAAAATCGATGGAGTGTCACCTTATCATCAAGCAACACACTGGAGGGGAGGTTTCAAATATATTTGTAATAAAATAGAAGGATAATACTATGGAATACAATGTTTGGCATGGAAAAAAATCATTTTTAATGACTGAAATGATGTGGAGAAATGAGACCACCTACGAGATGTTTTTATCAGGATAAATTTTAAGTTTTCCAAGGGATTAAAGGGATTTATCCTTACTGGGCTCTCCTGCAGCTGCAGTTGGAGGAGTTGAACCCCAACCAGGGAATTCACTCTCACAAGGCGAGTGTTGTCCTGACTCTCATCACTTCCACACATGTGGAAGACAAATAATTTAATGCTGAAGGAGCCCTTCTTAATCCTCTCTCCTGACCTTTTCCCTAACACAGGCTGGAGAATTTCACCCCATCGCATCTGCACCCAGCTCAGGCATTTCTGACATCATTTTCTTGAAGTATTTGCTATTCCCACGCACTCTGGTAAATCTTTAAACGGTTCTAGCTCCTGGGTTTTTTCCTAGTTGTGGAGAAGAAAAATACGGAAAACTCCTATCAGTGTGTATGAATGGAATTTCTTTACTTAAAGGCATGGGGAGCTGCTGGTATCTCACCAGGAGAGCACAGGAAAGTGGGTAAGGAGTTAAAGCTCTGACCTTCAGTGTGTTTGGATGGATTGCAGGCACCTTCTTGCTTCCCAGAGCCGGAGCCCAGAGCATATGGAATTGTTTTTCCTTCCAGATGCCTCTACCATGGCCTTAGCACAGTGATGGGAACAGAAAATCTTGTTGTGGTCCTGCTGCTGATGCACAGCTCCTCCAGATCCCGCGGGGATTCATCCTCTTTTCCTGCTGTGCAGGAGGAAAATCCGGCGATTAACAGAAAACCAAAACAAACCCACATGGGCCGTGCCTTCGGGCATAAGGAAAACTGAATTCCAAATGAAACCAGAGGAGTGGCTCAATCAACAACAAAGCTCAGGAATGGGAGCCCATTTCCACCCAGCCACATTTTCAGGGAAGTCCGAAGGGCCCAGACACAGAGCTGAGGTTTGGTGTTGCTATTTCTGTCTGCTCATCTGCTCTCATGACTTCTGGCTCTTACTAAAGACGGTGACAGCTGGTTCCTTTTTTTTTTTTTTTCCTATTCTCTCATTTTCTCCACCCTCAAGCCTGGAAATCACCCATCTGTAGGCGAAACCTCTGCCTCTTCCTCAGAATGTCTGGGAGCTGCTTTCAGCCCTGCGGCAGGAGCCACTGGTCAATTCAGCAAGTCATGTTCAGCTCTAAAATCACAGAATCACAGAACTGTTTGGGCTGGAAGGGACCTAAAATACCCCTGCCATGGGCAGGGACACCTTCCACCATCCCAGGTTGTTCTAAGCCCTGTCCAACCTGGCCTTGGACACTAAGGTAAGTGTACATCACCCTCGTTATAAAGAATTTATTCCAAGTATCTGATCTAATGCTGCCCTCTATCACCCATTTCCCCTGTCCTGTCCCTCCAGTCGTTGCCCCCAGTCCCTCTTCAGCTCTCCTGGAGGCCCTTTAGGCCCTGGAAGGGGCTCTGAGGTCTTCCTGGATCCTTCTCTTCTCCAGGTGAACACCCCCAGCTCTCCCAGCCTGGCTCCAGAGCAGAGGGACTCCAGCCCTTGGAGCATCTCCGTGGCCTCCTCTGGACTTGTTCCAGCAGCTCCACGTCCCTCTCCTGTTGGATCCCAGGGCTGGAGGTAGCTCTGCAGGTGGGATCTCACCTGAGTGGGGCAGAGGGGCAGAATCCCCCCTCCCCTGCTGCCCCAGGACAGGGGGGGTTTCAGGGATGGGTCATGTCCAGCTCTCACCCACCAGCATCCCCAAATCCTTCTCTCCAGGGCTGCTCTGGATCCATTCCCTGCCCTGATGTGAAGCTGGGCAGCTGCAGCTCTCCGTGCAAGGCACACCAGTAACCCCCACCAGACTGTCACAATGGGCTGTCACTGCTGCGGGCAAACCACGAGGAGGCAGGAAAGTCCTGACCCCGAATTGCCACACAATCCTTGTGCAACACGTGGGGAACAGCTGATGGTGCCAAAATTAACTGTATCAAGTGCTTCTTTCTGATTGCAGAGGCTGAATGTGGTAACCCAGGGCTTTTACGGTTTTTTTTTTTCTGAATTATTAGTTAAAGAAAGCCTTAGGGTTCCAATGTGTTCTTAGTTTTCTAATCCTGCATCTGCAGAATTTTTATTTAAAACTTGCCAAACCATGAGCATCAATCCTTGCCCAGTGGGAAGGAGTTACATATGGGAACAGACAGGGCAAAAAAAATATTTTTTTTACCCAACTACAACAACAACGTGCCAATATTCTTTATTACAGGCAAATACAGGGAAAAGGTAACTCATCCTATTTTCTGGATGCCATTTGGTGCTTGGAATACCTCAGCTGTCTTTGGTGGAGGCTGCTACATTGCTCCTCAGCAGCACAGTGTGGCCATGGAGTGTTTGGATGCATCTTGGTGGAGGCAGACTCTGATCCACAAAAGAAGCTCCTTTTTTGGAGAAATAACTCAAAGCACTTAAAAATAGCAGGACAGCCTTTTGCAGGTCCCTTCCAAGCTCCCTTCCAACCCAAACCATTCTATGATGCACATTTGGGTGGGGAATGAAAGCATTCAGGACATGTTTGAGAGCACAAAGCGTGTTTGAATCCTATCAGATGACTGTAGAGGGTAGGGAGAGCCCAGCCTGGTACAACGTAGTCTTAACTCCTGGGCAAACACAACCACACCTGGGTTTGGACTTGAAGGGAGCTGGGTGATTCATTTCAGGGTTTAAAATGCCAAAGGTAGGGAGTAACAGGGACTGCAGCACAGCAGGGTAAGTTTGGGATGAGCTACAGAGCGTGGCTTGGTACCACTCACAGAGATCTCACTGTGCAGCATCCAGCAGGCTCGGGGTGCGAAACACGCTGTCAGCACCCACCCAGGAGAGCAGTTATCTCACAGAGAGCTGAGCTGCCCCTTGACCTTCTCAAGGCTGCTCTGGGCATGCCTTGATGTTAACAGAGGAAAAAACCTTTCACCGGAGCAAAACAGAGCTGCAGGTGGCCTGGCAGCACTGCAATGTCCATGTTGCAGCAGGGATGTCACACCCCACTATCCCCTTCTGCCTGGGTTGTATTTTATGTTCCACCTCCTATGCCCTCTATCACCCATTCCCCCTTGCCCTGTCCCTCCAGCCCTTGTCCCAAGTCCCTCTCCAGCTCTCCTGGAGCCCCTTTAGGCCCTGGAAGGGGCTCTGAGCTCTCCCTGGATCCTTCTCTTCTCCAGGTGAACACTCCCAGCTCTCCCAGTCTGGCTCCAGAGCAGAGGGGCTCCAGCCCTCGGAGCATCTCCGTGGCCTCCTCTGGACTCTTTCCAGCAGTTCCACATCCCTCTGATGTTGGGGGTGCCAGAGTTGGAGGCAGCTCTGCAGGTGGGGTCTCACCAGAATGAAGCAGAGGGGCAGAATCCGCTCCCAGTTTAAGGAATGGAAGAGAATGATGGTGCAGTGTTATGGATCTTTCAGGAGGAGATGTCTTCGAGGAACAAAAAAAGAGTGCAAGGTGTCACTGAGGGGGTTGGTAGCTGCCAGTTGTATCCCATCCACATCCCTGAGTGCAATGCAGGGAAAAATTGAGGTCCCCTGCCCACCTTCTTCACCCTGGGTGTTTTCCCTCCTTGCTTTGGGGGCACTGATTCTCCCACGTGCTTCGAGTTTTATGCTGGGGTGTGCTGAACCTTCACCCAGGCTGCAGAGATCTTATCAGAGCCACAGAGTCACATTCCTGGGCTGCCTCTCCATGGATCCTCTCCCTGCAGAACAAGCAGTCCTTCTGTTTCCCTCATAAACGCATCAAAAACCAGCAGTTCTGACAGGCTGGAGCAGCAAAACCCGCATGAGCCAGCTGAGGCAGAGCCTGGAGAGGGCAAACAGGTGCTCTGTACTCATAAATCAACCTGCTCTGGGGTCACAGTGACTCCACAGCTGAACCCACCACCGTGCCTTCGGCACAGCCCTGTCCAGGACGCATCAGCCTCTCCCAGACATTTCCCAGGCATAGCTCAGGAGCCCAGAGGCCACTCATTAAAGGTAATTTGGGCACAAATCCCTGTTTTCTGGAGCCCAAAGATTTTGGTGCTGGCAGTTGGCTCGAGGCCATACTGCCTTTAGCCTGGAAACCTTGTGGAAAATCATCTGCTCCTCCACACTTGCATGTCCACAGCACTAAATTCAGGGGGTTCCCCCCACTCCATGGAAGTCATCTGGTCCAGCCCCCCTGCTCATGCAGGGTCACCCAAAGCTGGTTGCCCAAGTCCATGTCCAGATGGATTTTAAATATCTCCAAGGATGGAGATACCTCTCTCTGGGCAACCTGTGCCAGTTCTCAGCCACCCTCACAGTAAAAAAGTGTTTCCTGGTGTTCAGAGTGCTTCAGTGGGTGCCCGTGGCCCCTGGTCCTGTGTTTTTTACTTTGAATGTAGAATCTCCATCCTTGTGAGTGATCTCAAACCCTGGAGATCTTCAAACCCCATCTGGACACAGTCCTAGGAAACTGGTTCTGGGTGGCCCTACTTTAGCAGGGGGCTGAACCAGATCACCTCTGGAGGCCCAACCAACTTGGGGTGAATTTTCAGTCCTGTGAGGAGCAGCAGAGGGAGCTGAGGGAGCTCAGTCTGAAGGAGGATCGGGGGGACCTTCCGGCTCTGCACAACTCCCTGACAGGAGGGGGCAGCCAGGGTGGGTCGGGCTCTGCTCGCAGGGAACAGGGACAGGAGGAGAGGACAAAACCTCAAACTGCACCAGGGGAGGTTCAGGTTGGACATCAGGCAGAATTTCTTCAAGGAAAGGGTGGTCAGGCATTAGAATGGGCTTCCCAGGAGGTTTGGAGTCCCCATCCCTGGAGGCGTCCAAGGAAGACCTGGAGGTGGCACTCAGAGCTCTGGGCTGGTGACGAGGTGGGGACCGGCCACAGCTTGGACTCGATGACCTTGCCGGGCTATTCCACCCTAAACCATTCCGTGATTCCGTGACCTTACACCCCTCTCCCGACGTGTCACCGAGTTCCCCTCTACACCCAGTGCTGAAGGTGACAAGATTTGGGGCTGACGGGGGTTTGAGCCGCGCTTTGTGCGGCCCGGGCTGGGCCGGGCTGGGCCGGGCCCGCGGGGCCAGCCCGGGGCGGGGCGGGGCGCGCATGCGCGGGGCGGCCGCGGGGGATCCCGGAGGCGCCGGGACTCGGCGGGAGAGGGAGGAGAGAGCGGAGGGGACACCGAGGGGACGCTGAGAGCGGTGAGTGCGGGAGGGGGCTGCGGCCGCTGAGTGCGGGAGGGGACTGCGGACACTGAGTGCGGGAGATGGAGAGCGGGCGCTGAGTGCGGGAGGTGAGTGCGGGCACCGAGAGCGGGCACCGCGGGCACCGAGAGCGGGCACTGCGGGCGCTGAGTGCGGAGGGTGAGTGCAGACGGTGAGTGCGGGCGATCCCCTCCCCGCCGTGCCCTCCTCTCTCCCCGGGACACCCCGCCGAGCCCCCGGTGCGCTCCTGCGTCCCCGCCGCGCCCGGAGCATCCTTCCCCGGCATCCTTCCCCCCGGGCGGCGCTGGGTGCCGGGGGTGGTCGGTGTGCGGTGCCTGGGGCTTGCACACACCCCCGGGGTGGGGGGGGGATGCGGGATCTCCCCCTCCGTGGCGCACAGTTGTGGTTCAGCAAGCCGGGGTTGGTCCAGTGGTCAGGTGGGCGCTGGGGAAGAGCTTCTGGAGGGGAGGGATGAGCAGCGAAACACGGATTTCACCTTAAATTCCCCCGTTGCCGGCGTCTCAAGGGCTTCCTGAAGGAGAAAGAGGTGGGCAGTGGTTTTCCTCCGTGTTTGTTTGAAGTGGCTGTGGGCGGATTTTCCTTGAATGACTTTGACACCCGGGGAGTTCTGGAGGCCACGGGATGGAGATGCATAGTTCAGCCGTGAGCTGCGAGAAGCAGCAGCTCCCGGTGTTTGCCTTGGAGCCGCCGCCTGCTCCTTGCGGAGACACGAGCTGGGGCGCGTCTCCAAAGGGTCACCGAAGGGTTGTTCCCTGCTGATCTTCTCCAGGACACTTCAGGGTCATGTTCCCCCTGTACCCCATCTGGATTTTTTTTTCTGGCTGAAAACGCCACAAGCATCTCACTTTTTGGGTGGGGGGCAGGAGGGAAATATTGTGGACAATCTTAAAGTGTTCTGGGGGTTTTTTTGGGTAAACATTTAACAGTTGTTTGTTTGCTGTCAAACCAATTCCTCTCTGGCATGAGCAGGTTTGGGTATGGAGCATCCCAGTAGCTGTGCCCAGGTGGCTTTGACTGGAGCCCACAGGTTTTTACTGGGATGGAGAGGTGCATTTGTTGTGGGATGCTGTGGGATCGTGGCTTCAGAGCTGGGAAATGATTTAGGTGCTGCTTGTTGGGGGATTTTTGGGTGGGATGGGTCTTGGAGCAACCTGGTCTAGTGGAAGTTGTCCCTGACCATGGCAGGGGCACTGGAATGAGATGAGCTTTAAGGTCCTTTCCAACCCAAAACGTTTTAGGATTTTAGGATGGCTTGCTGGGGATTAGGATGAGGAGGAGCCGTTGAAAAAGAGGAAAGTCATGAAAAAGGATGAATTCAGCAGGTCTGAAGTCTGGTTTTGCCCTCTGCCAGGGCAGGGAGGGGACAGGCAGCCATGAATTCTGAATTCTAGCAGCAGACTGTGCTCCTGCCATGGGGTGCCAGGGTGATATGTGCTACAAACAATTCCTAGAAACCCCCTCGGGGCCCGTCGGGCCAAACCACACAGCTGCACATTTCCTCCCGCGCAGCCAGGGAAGGTGTGGGTTAACAGCCCTGCACCCTGCAGCATTTTCTGTTTGCTGGGCATTCATTGCTTTTATTTGTTTATGCTGAAGCTGTGGCCCAGCAGAGCCGTGTCCCCGCGGATGCAGGGAGGGTTGGCAGGGAGGGGTGGCCGTGGCAGCGAGGCTGGGGACAAGGGAGGTGGCACCGCCGGGTCACGTGCCTGAGCCTGCAGCTACTTGCACGTCTTGAGTCCGGCAGCAGCTTAATTTTTTATCTGCCAGTTTACGGGGTAACCCTTGTTCCTGGGGTCAGTCCAGTGGCCCTTTAATTGCATAAACAAACAATCATTAATAACTTCCAGGAGAATAAATACCCGGGGAGGCTGCTGGAGGCTGCAGCTGTGCAGATGTGGCCCTACCTTATAAGCTGCATCCTTCTCAGAATCGTGGAGTGGTTTGGGTTGGAAGGGACATTAAAAATCATTCAGTTCCAACCCCTTGCCATGAGTAGGGACACCTCTACTAGACCAGATTGTTCCAAGTCTTGTCCAGCCTGGCCTTGAACACTTCCAGGTAGTAAGGGGAAGCTTGGTCCCACCTCCTTTCCACCCCTCAAGCCCCACGAAATCCTTGGGATTGAGCAGGGTTGTCAGCATGTGAATGCAGCACAGCCTGCACCCCTTTTAGGGAGGGGGGAAGCTGCCATCTGGCTCTTGCTTGGGGCTTTGTAGCCCCCAGGAAGGGCATCACTGCTGTCACTGCAAACCTAGAACCTCGCTGGGAGAGGCCACGGGGTTAAATAGGACGAGGTCCCGGATGGGGACAAAGACTTTTAGTGCAGGGGAGAGGAGATCTCACAGCTCTGGGGGTTGGCACAGGGCTGCAGTCTCTCCCTGGCAGCCTCCTCTCTGCCCGCAGCAGCCACAGGGCTCTGCATGATTTATATACATTTTTTTCGAGTGACCGAAGCTCTAAAATCTGCAACCTTAAAAAAATACAAAGTTTTTGTGCAAGAGGCTTTTGTGGACAACAGCAAAGCTGAGCAGCCTCAACCCAGAGGTTCTTTTGGGAGATGATTTGAACCCCCAAACAGCACACGGCCAGTTTGGTTTGGTCGCTCTGCCCGCAGGCAGATGGTTCCAGGGTTGTCCCATCAGCAGATGGATCTGAGCAGGGAGGGATTTGCTGGCTTGTCGAGGTCTCCCTGTGCTAGCAGGAGTTCCCAGTTCCAGCAGATCTGCACTGGAGGGGGATTAGTGCTGAAGGAAATTTAGGAGGTGAAAGTGGGATGCAGCTGCAACAAATCCAGGCTCCTTTTTCGGTCAGTGCAGGGGGAAAACCCCCAGGCACTTCGCTGGCACAATTCCAGTTTCTGGAAACAGTCCAGTGCATCAGTGATCCCTGCACAGCTGAACACAGCAGGTAGGGACTGGTGGGGGTGGCAGGACCAAAACCATGCCCAGGAGTGTTCTCGCACTTCAGCAATATGATGGTCACAGTTGGGGACTGTGCCCCGGTCTGGTTTGATTCCTGGGTGCTCATCCAGGGATTTCACAGCCACCTGAAATCCAGCCCCAAAGCACTGGGTGCTGCGTTGGTTGTGTGTGGGAAAAGAAAGTGGTGAGCGGATCAGGAGAGCACAAACAGCAAAGGATTAGTGAGATCAGCAAGAAAAGCTGCAGAATATTACCTCGCCCTTGAGCAATTTTTGATACAGGGGGAGTGGATTTGCCAGAGGAGGGAATTCTCAGCCAGGGTCTCTGAGTAGAATTAGTGAATATTAACTGGTACTGCAGGTGGGTTTCTTTTTTTTTTTTTCTTTCAGGAATTGTTGGCTGTGTTAGCAGCAGCATCACCAAGCTCTAACCCTGCTTAGGCATGAGGAAACTGCAGCTGTGCTATCACAGCAAACCAGAGTGTGTCATTCCCTAGCATGGTTTGGGAGATAGCACGGGAGCTGTTCCTGGCTGACAGTTCGTGTGTGGCCACCCATTTGAGGGGTGCAGAAGCACGGGAATGGCCAAGCCAGCCCAGCTGATCTCTGAGAACCTGGAGCTGTGAGAACCAACCCCCACCCTTGCACGTGATGCTTGGACTCTCACAATTAATCCACCAGCCTCGTCCAGCCTTTGGTTTCCTACCTTTGGGGTTCCCCTGCTTTGCTCCCCCAGACACCACAGGGTTTGGCATTGTTGGGATGCTTTGCTGCAGGGACGTGGTGTTTGCCAGCAGCTTTGTTTTGCTCCGTGCCCTCTGAGCACAGCGTTCCCTGCACCGGCTCCGCTGCTCTCATCCCCTGGCCCCAGCCCAAAGCTCAGGCAATGCTGAGCCCATGTCAAGAGGCACTTGCTGCTCAGCACGGCTGAGCTGGCTGCTGGCCCAGCTGGCTTCCAGGCCAGGAATTGCAGGGGAGCTGACACTGCCATGGCTTCCGTGGGGGATCCTGCCACCTCCCGCCGGCTTTCATGGCTCTCCCAGCATCACGGGACCTTCGTTTCCTGAGAGATACATGCTTGGACAAACCATGCTTGGGCTGCACGCTGTATGTGTGTGGATATAGAGAAAGGGAGAATTTGAGCCATCTTCTTTTATTTGAAATTTGCCACGAGGTTACTTTGACCTTTTTTCTTGACAGATCAGGTTGTTTGAAGTCGTGCCCTTCAATAAATCACAAGGCAAAACCTTTTACCTTCCAGAGCATCCCAACCTGTTGCAGGTCCCCTGTTGCAGGAGTGATGGGAATAGGGCTGGTGTAGATGTAACAGGGTATGGAAGTGCCTTGAGGGAAATAAAATCTCCTGTGCAATGCACTGTTAAGTCGTCCCAGCACTGCCCAGTGCATTAGGAGCACAATATCTCGTTTCCATCAGGCAGATGAGGATTGATATCCCCATTTCATAGATGGGGAAGTGTAAGCCCAGTTTACAGAAGCCCCAAGCGTCTCTCTGGTTTTGGGGATTTCCACTTTTTTTGATGCTGGAGTGTAGATCAGTCCTTCACACCCTGCTGTCTGCCCTGGCAGGGCTGGTCCCTGCCACAAACCATCAAATCATGGAATCACAGAGTGGTTTGGGTTGGGAGGGACATTACAGATCATCCAGTTCCACCCCCCTTCCATGGGCAGGGACACCTTCCACTATCCCAGGTCCAACCCAGCCTTGGACACTTCCAGGGATCCAGGGGCAGCCACAGCTTCTCTGGGCAGCCTGTGCCAGTTGTAAATCGCATGTAAATCCCAGAAACTCCCTGCAGAAGGGATGAGAGCTCTGGGTGTTCCTGCTGCAGTCTGCAGGAATGCTGGCACCTAAATCTGTGGCAGGAGAAGGAAACAGGTAATACCAAACTGCACAGGAATTGCTGCTTGAGCCAGTCCGTGGTCTCTTAGTTTCCCATCTCTGGAGGGGCCTCTCCAAAACACGGGGCAGAATGGGATGGAGCAGCTGGCATTGTGCTCCCAGGGTGGTCTTTGTAAGTTTTCTCCAGCCTTTCACAAAGGTTTAGTTACAGGAGGAGATGTTTGTGCTCAGGGAGGACCTTCCTTCAGGCAACAGGATTTGGGATGGGGCTTTCCCAGTGCATCTGAGCTGGGTGCAGCCCTGGTGCAGCCTCTCCCAGAGCTGAACTGCTCCCAGCCATCCTGGTGCTGTAGGAGCTGCGACACCAAAGTTAACCCCGTGTAGGAAGGGGTCACAGTAAAACCCCAAGCTTCAAAATTACTTGGAGTCCCCCCAGGGACTTTTGCCCAACTACCAGAAGAGAGGAATTGAGGAATGAATCACCTGCAGCTCTCCCAAAGCAGTCTGTTGGCCACTGCTGTTATTTTCATGCTGTCCACAACCACTTCTTTTTTTTTTTTTCTGTTTTAAATGCCATGTGTTTATTAAAGACTTCCCCAAAGCTGAGTACCCCCGGTCCTCCCTGCTTTGTTTACCAGGAATTACTGCCTTTTTTGGAAGCCTGTGTAAACCTCTGATGCTTGAATAGCAGTCTGCAAGCAAATCTATCACATTGGTCCAGTCTCAATCCCAGACAGTGAACTCGGGGGCCAGACCGGTGGGAAAATCGACTGTACTCTGTAGGCAATTTTCTCATTCAAACCCATCCATCAGACTGTGACCAAAAAGCAAAAGAGCTGGGAAAAAGCTCGAGTTTCCAATTACCCTCTTCAAAAGGGGGAGAAAAATTGGAACAGGATCGTTCTCCTCCTGTGCCGCGAGTTTTTATTGTGGTTGTAATGATCCAGCCTGGCCAGCATCCACGCCCTCCTTCTCGCCTTGCAGCTCCCTCCCTGAACAAACGCTACTTGGTTGCTGTTAATTGGGAGCAGCCAAAATAACTGAATCCCCCGGAGATGGGGGGTGAGGACGGAATCTCAACGAGACACCCCGCTGATGAATGTGGCTTTCAGCTGCTTCTACGCCCCCGTGAAGGGAAAAGAATAGGGGCTCTGTGGAAGTGAAACAGCCAGTGCTGACCTTGGGTTTCTGGGTTGGTGGTTTTTTGTTGTGGTTTTTTTTTTTTATTTTATTTTCTCTTTCTCTCTCTTTTCTAACGTTAATTGCTCGTCACTTTGTCCCATCACATGATCGCTGGAAACTGCCAACTTGTTCTCACTCGCTCATATCACAAGGTTTGAAATAAGCAGACTGCCGGGTTCCTGATTTAGTGCTGTTCAGCCCAGTATCAGATGTGTTTCTTGTGATTTCGGACTATTATTTTGAAAATCTGTGCCACTCACAGCCTGTTTAAAACTGGCATTTTCCAGCTCTGAAAACCTGCCTGGAATAATCTGTGCTTTCAGGGAGGTGTGCAGTGCCCAGGCTCTCCGAGGGAATGCTCGCTGAGCTCTGGGGATGAGAGACTGTGGCAAAATCCTGGCATGAGCACGAGTGGTGCAAGCCGGAGCCAGGCTGTGCCTGGGACAGAAGCTGCCTGTCTCTCTCACACCGTTGTCAGCATGCAAAGCAGGCAGGCCATGGACTGCATTCCCATGCATTCCTGTTCCCAGGCTCCATTGCCACCTTCCCCTGTGTTGCCCTTGCTCTTTCTAGGTAGTTTTCAGCAGGTTTCTCTGCAGGAGATGAGTTCTCCCACCCTGCTCTGTGCAGGTCTGTGCTGTATCAGAGCTGGATTTCAGTTCCTGATGTTGTGGGGTTCACGCTGGCATTACTCTGTGTTCTCCAAGATGTAAGGAACTTCAGCGTGTACTTTCTTCTTGTGCCTCACCACCATCATGATCATTGAATCCTAGAATCCCAGAATGGTTTGGGTTGGAAGGGACCTTAAAGATCAACTTTTTTCAACCAGTCTGCTATGGCCAGGAAGAAAGCCTTCCCTGTGAGGGTGGGGAGGCCCTGGCACAGGTTCCCAGAGAAGCTGTGGCTGCTCCATCCCTGGAAGTGTCCAAGGCCGGGTTGGACGGGGCTTGGAGCACCTGGGATAGCAGAAGGTGTCCCTGCCCATGGCAGTGGGAATGAGATGATCTTTAATATCCCTGCCACCCCAAACCACTCCACAATCCCATGACTTATGAATGAACTCCATTAGTTACAAGGAGCCAGAATAGTCTGGCTGTACATTGGAACAGGGCAGAGCAAGCGTTGCCTCCTGTTCACGCCGTGCCCTTATAGGAGTGCCCCAAAGTCAAAATTTGCCTCACCTCCCTAAAGTTTGGCTCCTAACTCCACAGGGATACACAACCTGCTGAATGAACTGTGTCCCATCATAGATCAGAACCCTGCAGACCCTTAGGAGAGAAACAAAGTCTTTGTGAGGGCGCACAACCTTAATCCCCCCAGCAAGGGTGCTCTCTTCAGTATTACACATCTGTGAAACTAAAAGAGCATTTTCAGGAACCATTTTGCCTTCTGTGGCTAAGGCAGCTCCATCAAACACAGCAGACAAATTCCCCTGTGGCAAACAGGGAAAAAAATCCCCAGCCTTGAGAGATGCTGAGGCAGAAAGCCTCGTCAGTGTAGGACAGAAAGACTTTTCTGGAAAACTAAACTTAATTATGACAGCTCCCCTCAGCTAGAATACGGAAGCAACATGAAAATATTTTGTCTCTTATCAGATGCTTTGGGTTTCTACAGGAAGTGAGACTGGCTACCTGTTTGAGAGTCTGCTCTGACTTTGCTCTTTGTGCTGTCCCACGCTGGGACTGCCAGGTCCCACCTCCCTGCTTTCAGAAGCTCTCTCATGGTGTTTAACACTGCCTTGTCCTGTGTATCACGGCCTAGCAGGCGTCTCCCATCACAGAATCACAGAATGATTTGGGTTGGAAGGGATCTTAAAGCTTCTCTAGCAGAGACCCCTTCACTAGATTAGGTCCCCACAAAACTGTCACTGTCTCACCTCTGGATGCAGCTGGGATCTCATGTAACAAGAGAAAAATACCCTGTTTTCCACACTCGGGCAAAATACTTATTTGCATTTACTTTTTTTTTTTTTTGCCACCTCCATCCCCTGCAGCTCCAGTTGTGTGTATATAAGCTTAGGAGAGATTCTGCTCCTGCAAACCTGTGTGTGTTGGTTTCACAGGAGTAACCATAGTCCTGCACAGTCTGGAGGGGCCTCACCAGCACCAATTTCAGTTCAAATGTGGGCATTTGTGATGAATTCTATTTTGTGTGACACAAACACCAGCAGGGAACAGAAGTATCTAGGTCATTGGGAAACAGGGGGTATTGGGAGTTAATTTAATGCCAGGAGTTGTTCTCCACACATTAGGATCCTGCTGTGCCCTGAATCTGAATCTTGCCAGCTAGAGCTTAGCAAGTCTGGAGGTTACCAAGGAGCAGAGCAGAGCAGGCAGAGGAGTGCCCAGCACTGGGTTTGGCTGCTCTGAGCATTCAAGGACATCTCTGGCAGTCCCTCAGCACTGGCTCCATGGCTGCTCCCAAAGCTCTGATGCTGCACCCAAACTGCAGCTTGGATGCAAAACCTCTCATTTCTTCATCCCCTCCCAGTCCCGATGCTTCTTACACAGGGAAAGATGAGGCCTGCAGGTTTGGGACTGTGGATTTCTCCACTTCTCCCTCTGCCACACTCACTACAGTAACCCATGGGCAAGTTGTGTGACAGGGAAGCTTGAGTTTCTTTGCAACCTCCATGATTTGGTTGGGACCCTCTAAATTCATGTGCAGACAGACAGGTTATCCCTTAGATCAGTAATTGCATCCCAGTTTTGTCCCTGAGCATTTTGTTCTGGGGCGAGGGGTGAAAAATCACCTTCATAAATCATCAGATGCTTTCTTGCCAACCAACTGCTTCCTGCAGCCCCTTGTTGGCAGCTTGTGGCTCCTGAACACGCTCCAAGCTGAGTACCCGAGGAAGTGGGAAGGAAGGGCAGGCTTGTGGCATTGCTGTGCCCATCTGATGCAGGCTGAGCTGCAGGGACAGGGCTCTCCTCCTCCGTGCTGAATTTAGTCAGGGAACAGATACCCCTGGGAATCTGGTGCTCCCTCAGAGCCTTCTCTAACTCCCCAGGATATCTGGTACCACTAAACTCGACAATATTCATAGAGTCATGGAATGGTTTGGGTTAGAAGGGACCTGAAAAACCATCTCAATCCAACACCCTGCCATGGGCAGGGACACCTTCTTGGTTGCTCCAAGCCCCATCCAACCTGGCCTTGGGACTTCAGGAATTCAGGGGCAGCCACAGCTTCTCTGGGCAACCTGTGCCAGGGCCTTGCCATCCTCACAGGGAAGAATTCCTTCCCAGTATCCCATCTATCCCTGCCCTCTGGCAGTGGGAAGCCATTTGCCCTTGTCCTGTCCCTCCACCCCTTGTCCCAAGTCCCTCTCCAGCTCTCCTCCTACCCCTTTAGGCACTGGAAGGTGCTCTAAGGGCCAGCATCTCGATGGCACCACGGTTAATCCCACTGGGAATGGCAGCACGCTCTTCTCTCCGGTGCACCACCATTAACACTTCCTCTTTCTCCCATCCCCACAGGGCAGCAGAGGACATTCCCAGGCGCAGGGCTGAAGGCAGCGGGATGACAGCCATCCTGGAGCGGCTCAGCACGCTGTCCCTCAGCGGGCAGCACCTCAGCCGGCTGCCCCGGCTGCTGGAGGACGGCTTCCCCAAGATGCCGTGCACGGTGAAGGAGTGCGAGGTGCCGCAGCTCTTCCGCGAGCCCTACATCCACAGCGGCTACCGCCCCACCGGCCAGGACTGGCGCTACTACTTCCTCAGCCTCTTCCAGAAGCACAACGAGGTGGTCAACGTGTGGACTCATCTCCTGGCGGCGCTGGCCGTGCTGCTGAGGTTCAAGACGTTTGTGGAGGCCGAGCAGTTGCCCGTGGACGCGTGGTCCTTGCCGTTGCTCATCTTTGTCCTCTCCTCCGTCACCTACCTGACCTGCAGCCTCCTGGCCCACCTGCTGCAGTCCAAGTCGGAGCTGTACCACTACACCTTCTACTTCGTGGACTATGTTGGAGTCAGCATCTACCAGTATGGCAGTGCCCTGGCTCATTTCTACTACAGCTCTGACCAAGCCTGGTACGACAAGTTCTGGCTTTTCTTCCTGCCAGCAGCAGCTTTCTGTGGCTGGTTGTCCTGTGCCGGCTGCTGCTACGCCAAATACCGGTACCGACGGCCTTACCCCATCATGAGGAAGATGTGCCAGGTGATCCCAGCAGGGCTGGCTTTCGTCCTGGACATCAGTCCCGTGGCTCACCGGGTGGTCGTGTGTCACCTGGGGGGCTGTGAGGAAGACGCTGCTTGGTACCACACGTACCAAATACTGTTTTTCCTTATCAGTGCTTATTTCTTTTCCTGCCCTGTCCCTGAGAAATACTTCCCTGGCTCCTGCGATATCGTTGGCCACGCCCACCAGATCTTCCATACCTTCCTGGCCATCTGCACCCTGTCTCAGCTGGAGGCCATTCTTTTGGATTACAAGAACAGGCAGGAGATTTTCCTGACGAGACACGGGCCTTTCACTGTTTATCTCTCCTGCATCTCTTTTTTTGGCTTGGTGGCCTGTAGTGCCATCACAGCTTACATCCTGCGACGCAGGATCAAGGCCAGCCTGGCGAAAAAGGACTCCTGAGAGTCACGGATGTTACAGGCATGACATCACCAGAGAAAATCAAGAAAAGGGGGCATAACATACTAGAGACATGACTGTCTTATTTGCCTAACACGCCGTGACTAACCAGGACCCTGGGTTCGGACAGAGGGCTGGACACGTCATGCTGGATGCATTTTCACAGCAGGGATTGCCTTTTGCCATCCAGGGGGGCACATGGAGTGTTTTAAGCCAGAACAAGTCACTGAACCAAGGATGCTGGAATAGGCAGAGGTTCCTTGTTCATGCTGGTAGAGCTGTGGGTGAGACCTTGCTGGATGCCAGGGAGGGCAGCCTGGAGGCTGTGGGACTGCAGAAGGGTGTGCCAGGGCTCACAACACCATGAGGACCATGGCTGGATGTGATGACCTCTCCAGGTTTTCCATGTCTGTGGGAGAACTGTTCCTATCAAAGGCAGTAGGAAGGTTTCAGGAAGTCTGTGTTTCTAGGGTTCAGGTGTGAGGGCACATGTGGCACAGTGGCTGGTAGAATCCTTTCCCTGTTCCAGCCAGGTTTTCTCCACGCTCCCCTTGTCAAGTGGGTCAATGCCAGGTCGCTTAGGTTGTTTTGGGAGAACATCTTTGGAGATCCAGGCTTGACCTGGGGTCCTCTGGGACAAACTGGGTCTGCGTCATCTGTCTAGGGAGTCTGACCAACCTCTAGCAATGTCCATGAAGTGTGGAATAACTTGGGTGTGATCTGTTTGATCCAGGAAAGGCTCTGATCCTCCTACAGCACTACTTGGTTATGGCCAAAAGAGTATGAAGGTGAAGGAGTCTTTATTCCCCTCTTAATGGTGCTTTGTGTCCTTGGTGAGCCTTGTGGGAAAGCTGATGTTGAAGCTGCAGGGTTGCTCTTCTGTGACCAGTGGGGTTGTGACTGACATGTTTTCATCAGTATTAGATGAAGGTGGAACAGCAAAAGACAGGAGCGGGGTGACAACATAAGGGTCCTGCACAACCTCGGGATGGGTTTGTCCTTGGCATTTGATGATTCCTGTGTGGAGTAGCAAAGGTAGTGGTCAGGGTCACTTAATGTCCGTGGGTCACTCCTGTCCAAGGTAACCAAGGCTGGGTTACTGTGTCCCCCACTAGAGGAGTCTCTTCTGTGCTTGCCTGGGGTGGAATATTGAATATGGAGCCATCAAGGAGGTTTAAATCCTTGCTGAAACTAAGGAGTCCATAGGATCTGTCTCAGCCACGGATTTGTCTCACTGAGCCCAAGGGTGGGCAAATGAATTGTGATTGCTGGTTCTGAGCAGGCAGAGTGTAGGGGTGGGGATATGGTTGGTGAGCACAAGCACTGATTTCTGCACTCATCTGTGTTTTAGCTCTTGAGGTGTGTGTGTGTTTGAGTTCCATGCATGTGCATGGGTTTTGTTATCCAGAAAGGCTTTGCCTTTGGATTTTGTATCTGCAAAGCCTTCTAGTTGGGTTAAGATTAACCTGAAGGAAACAGTGCTGTCCTGCTGGAGGAGCAAGGTGGGCCAGACAACAGATCTGTTAATAGGTGATGGAAAACAGACCTATAAACAGGTACTTTGCTGGTCCTGTGTTTTGTGGGTAAATTTGGAACTCATGGCCCTATGGAAAATTACATACAAAGGGAGAGGGAAGTAAGTTTGAAGTACAGGAGAAGAAATCACAGGAAAGCCTTCAGGAGGTCATCAAGTCCGCCTTTGCTCATCAGTCCTGGCCTCCTGGTTTACATCCAGTCCAGCTTAGAAATTAATTACTTCATTTCTTAGGGTGTTTTTGATGGTACAGCCGTGCTGACCTAGCAGGAAATCTGCCTCAGGGGAGATGCCAGGCAGGGATGGTCCCACTTCCACCTCACTGAACCCCTTCCCATGCTCAGAAGCTCATCTCACCACGGAGCAAGCCGGTGCTGGGAGAGGGACCGTCGGGAAACCAATCCTACTGAAAAAATGTCAGTGATTTTCGGCTGGTTTCAACTCTGAGCCAGCCCACTTGGACAACACAGCTGCCAGCAGGGAAGGGCTGGAGTGGAGGCCAGCAGCAGTTCCTCCTTGCATGGCAGCTGGCTGCTCAACTCACTCAGCTGCACTGATGGACTGCTCCCTCCATGGCCTCTGGCTTTGCTTGTGGGTCTCCTCCCAGTTTGAGGAAAGGCTTCCAGTGGGAGCAGCTTTTTCTCACAGCCTAATTTGCCTTGGTTTTGGGGTGGGTAAGGCAGAATAAGGCAATGGGTGTGGAACTGGCTGGATGGTATCAGTGGGTTCCTGTGCAAAAACAGGTAAATCAGGCTGGTCTGGAGCTCATTTCTGGGATAAAATGGAGAAGGATTGGGCATGACTGATAACAGCAAACCAGTTCTGCTGCTACTGGAGTTATACTGGTACCAAAGGAAGGGATGACCCAGGTGTCCCCTTCTCTGAGGGTTTGAAAACAGACGACATGCCCCGCCCTTGTCGAAGGAGGGTGAGGACAGTAATGCCATCTCTTTCAGGGACAGGGAGAGGAGCCCACACGGCTCTTCCAAGGTACTTCTGGTCATGTCTTCTCCTCCCTGGCTGAGCGAAAGTGACACTTCTCTGGAGCAGTGGTGTGACAGTGGAGGTGTTTTTGCACACTCCTACATTTCCCCTCATGTGAAGCCGCTCCAGTCTCTGCGTGGCCCTGCCCTCCCACCTGGAGCCGACCTGCGGGTCACGATGATGGGTGGAGCGAGCAGGGACCTCCCACACGGATCTGTGCTGCTGTGAGGATGCGCCCTTGTGTCACAACGGGGTCGCCAACACTGGAGCTTCCTGCATCCCTGTCTCCATCCTCCTCCTCTTCCTCCAACCTTTCTTTCCTTCATCCCCAGACTTCCTCCTCGTGCCTTACACACCTGGCTGCCTTCCTGGGCAGACTCCACGTGCTGCAGTCTGCTGGACCTCAGCTGGGAAGTGGCTGTGGAAGCCTTGCCGGTGATCCAGAGACCAGGACTGGATCTGGAAAGAGCCAGAGTGCTGCTGTGATAAATGCTCAGCTTGTCTGAGAGCCCCCCAGGACCTTCTCCTTGGGCTCACTGCTTGGAGCAGGTCTCCTCCATCCCGGTGTTCCCAAGGAGGTGTGGCTGGGGAGGATGTGCCAGCGGCCAGCCTTGGTGAAGAGCTGCCCACCAAAGGTTGAGCACACCTGAGATCCCAAAGGGACTGAGGTCACAACCCTCTCCCTCAGGAATCTCTGGTCCTAAGGGAGTATTCCTGTAGATCTTGCAAACCAGGACAACTCCTGAGAATTCATCCCAGTGTGCCTTGTGCTGTTTCTTTTTGGGATTAATCCTGAAGGAATCTGAGGATCAGGGGCAGCCTCTTTGCTGTCTGCTGGTCTGTGGTTGCTCTTAACAGCCAACTCCCACTGACAGGATTTGCTCAATGTATGGAGCAGGAGGGGAGGATGGAGACAGGTGCCTTCAATTTGTATTTATGCCTGATTTGTGTAACGAGGCAAGGACGGGTTCCTCATGTGCCTTGCAATTTACATCTTTTACTGACAAGATTATTTTTAAACACTGTTTGTTACTAAACAGAAGTACAAAAGAGTTTGTATTTTTTTCCTTTGGGAAACAGGGAAGGGTATGAGTATTCCATATTAACCATCCCCTTCCCAACTCCCACCTGCTGACTTTGTATTGTTGAAAACATTGACAATATTTTAAGCTTTGTACTGTACTGATCTTTATTTAAAAACTTAAGTGGAAAAAAAAAAATCTGTGAAAGCAAAACAATTGGTGTGGCGTGAAATTCCCAAATGCACAACTACAGAAGGTTATGAGTCATTAGAAAGGAAAGGGGATAATAATATTTGAGTGATAATAATTACAATGGTTTAACAACAGGGTGTGGTTTGATCTGTGCATCTTGAAGTACTTTCCAGGTTTCATGGTACCTATTGGATTTCATTCCCTTTCCACAAGGGAAGTGCAGAATGGCTGCCCTGGCACTGATTAGAGGAATTTTAGTTCGTCATCCACAATCACAGAAGGGTTGAGTTTGGAAAAGACCTCTGGGGGTCACTTGGTCCAACCCTCAGCTCAAGCAGGGTCACGCAGACCTGGTTGCCCAGGTCCATATCCGATGGATTTTGAATATCTTAAAGGATGAAGACTCTTTTGCCTTTCTGGGCAACTGTGCCAGTGGCTTGGCCACCTTCACAGTAAAAATGTGTTTCCTGATGTTCAGAGAAATCTCCTATGTCCAGCGTGTGCCTGTCCTGGCACTGGGACCTGGCACAGAGCCTCGCCCTGTCCTCTTTGTACCCTCCCTTCAGGGAGTTCTATACACCTACAAAATCCTTTAAACATTCTCTGACCAGATCCTCTTCCACCAAGGTACATATTCCCTGCTTCAGCCTTTCCCCCTGGTCTCAGGGACCTGGCATTCCTGAGGGCTGGTCTTGCTGACAAAGGCTGAGGTGAAGAAGGCTTTTCCATGTTCTCAGTAGCCAGCTCCCACATCTTACTGAACAATGGGCCCATATTTTCCCCAGTCAACCATTTGTCACCCTATAAAACCCTTCTGGTTGTCTTTGACATTCCTGGACTGATTCGAACTGGACTTTGCCTTTCCTCATCCCTGCACACTCAGATGTGCCTGTATTCCTTGCTATCCGTGTCCTTGCTTTCACCTTCTCTCTGCTGCTTCTGTGTCTTGAGTTTTGCCAGGAGCTCCCTGTTTATCCATGCAGGCCTGCTGGCATTTTTGCCCAGCTCTCTGCTCATTGGAATGGGCTGTTCCTGAGCTTGGAGATTACTCCTCCCAGGCCTTATCTCAGGGCACTCTACCAAGGAGGTTGAGGCCTTTGAAGAGGCCAAATTCTGAAGTCTAATATTTGATGTTTACCCTCCTCCCTTCCTTCAGGATCCTAAACTCCACATCTGCCTTTGACCCTCACGTCCCCAGTGAACCCTGGCTGGTGAGTGATATCCAGCAAAGCACCTCTCCTTGTTGGCTCTTCCAGCACTTGGAGGAGGGAGTTACCAGCACTGCATTCCAGAAACCTCTTGGATTGCAAATCATCGAACCATCGAAGGGTTTGGGCTGGAAGAGACCTTAAAGCTCATCTTGTTCCATGGGAAGGGACACCTTCCACTATCCCAGGTTGCTCCAAACCCCGTCCAACCTGGCCTTGAATGCTTTCCAGGGATGGGGCAGCTACAGCTTCTCTGGGTAACCTGTGCCAGGGCCTCTCCACCCTCACAGTAAAGAATTTCCGAAATCCAGTCTAAATCTGCTCTCTGGCTTCACTTCGAAGCCATTCCCCTTTGTCCTGTCACCATATGTTTTAGGGATTTCTCCATCATTGTGTTCTGTTGATTTTGTGATTCTGTCACATCAGTCTGGGTCCTCAACTCATCAGCCTTATCTGGGAGGATTGTTTGTGATCACGTACATAATTCATCCATTTTTCCTGAATTTCAGCACTCAAAACCTCTAAAATATCTTCTATTTTTCCTTCTAAAAACCAATAATTTTAATTAATATTTCTTCATATAAGACGCAGACCAAGGCTTCTGCAGGTTGTGCTTTTACCCACCAGAGGGCGAGTTGTTTCCATGTGTGTCCTCCAGTGCCACGAAAGCAGAGCCCTGAATAAGAATTCCTTTTCCCTTTCACGACTAGACAGCAGAGATGTGGCAAGCTAAAAAGGCTCATCTTAACCTTGGCAAGACAGAATTGTCTGTGCAGAAGTTGTCAAGGATGCAGCTTAATCCAGATCTTCTGAGTTCCACTTCAATTCCTTATTCCTCATTTCTCCTCTGTCCTGCTGTACAGTAACTCTTCCTAAGTACCAGCTTCTGCTATGGCTTTTCGTATCCTTTTGTGGAATCCCAGAATGGTTTGGGTTGGAAGGGACCTTAAAGATCATCCAGTTCCAACCTCTTTGCATGGGTAGGGACACCTTCCACTATCCCAGGCTGCTCCAAGCCCCTTCCAGCCTGGCCTTGGACACTTCCAGGGATGGGGAAGCTACAACTTCTCTGGGGAACCTGTGCCAGGGCCTCCCCACCCTCACAGGGAACAATTCCTTCCCAATATCCCATTTAACCCTGCCTCTGGCAGTGTAAAATCTCTGCCCCTTGTCCTGTCAATGGATACCCTTGTAAATAATTCCTTTTTGGCTCTCTTGGACCCCCCTTAAGGCACGGGAAGGGGCTCCAAGGACTTCCCAGAGCCTTCTCTTCTCCAGGCTGAATATCCCCAGCCTGTAATCTTTACAGGCTGTGCACAGAGCATTCTGCCACGCAGCCTTGTCACAAATTTGCTGTCACTCTCCTTGGGGATGATCCTTGGCACACGGGGGCGAGTTTCCTTCTCTGAGACAGGCCGCGTTACCTGTTAAATGCTGCCTGGATATTGCAGCTTGAAAAATCAGAGCGAGTGCTTGATCAGAGACCTGCACCTGGGTCTGAGTCAGCCCTCACACCAGCAGCTTTGCTGTCTTCCAGATCCAGCTCTTCCAGCCCTGCTTGGCCTTCAGTCCATTATTTTCCTGTCTAAGCTCATCAGCCTCATTCATTATCTCCCACCGTCTGGCTTTCTTCTCTCTCCCACACCGTGCTCAGACAGACGGTCTGGCTGCATTTCTCCCTGCTTAACTTCTGCTTGCAAAACCCTCGGATCTGCTGCCTGCCCTTGGAGCACAGCCTGGCTTGGCTGGTGTACTGCTGATAAAGAGAACAAAGCAAAGACGCACAAAAAAAAAAAGATTTTTTTTTTCATAGAATCCTAGAAGTTTTGGGTTGGAAGGGACCTTAAAGATCATGTCGTTCCTACCCCCTACCATGGGCAGGGACACCTTCCACTCAACCAGGTTTCTCCAAATCCTGTCCAGCCTGGCCCTGAACGCTTCCAGGGATGGGAGATCCACTTCTTTTGGGGAATCCACAACTTCTGTAGGCAACAAACAACTTCTGTTTTCCGTGGTGATGGATTTAGTTCTGTTTTCTCTTGTGTTTGGGAGTGACTTTTGCACAATCAGCTTTTCCCTCACGGTCTCCCTGACGCTTCTTTTTGCCCATCCCTCCAGAAAGGAAAACCATGTTTGAAAGAGAGGGATTATATGAATGCTGCATATGAAAAATACACTATTTCACAACTACATACGTTTTTATACATGTATATATACATCATAAACAAGCACAACTACTTCTGTTAAAATCACTCCAGGTAAGGAGTGATTTCAATCACTCCAGTACGGATTTGTCCCTTCTCAGCTACTCCTCACCGTGGACACTGCATAGGGCAGAGGAAACTCCGCAAAAAGAAGTAGTCCTGATGCTATCACCCGTTTTAGAAGCCAAGATATTTTAATGTGAGGGGGTTATGAGGGGCTACGAGGGAGACACGAGGAGCTGTGAGAGGGCTGTGAGGCTGTGAGGGGAAAATCCTTAATAAACCAGGATTGATGCTTTCTGCGTGTTTTTCCCACGCTGCGGGGGCCGGGCTCCCCTCACGGCGGTGGGGGGGGGGGCGGTTCGGCCCCTCAGAGCCCTCCCCGTTGCCACGGCGACCGCGCGCCCGGCGGCGCTCACTGCGCAGGCGCGGGCGGAGAGGCGCGAAGGGTCCCGCGCATGCGCACTGAGCGCACGGGCGGTTGCCGTGGAGACGCGTCGGCCGGGCCGGGCCTGCAGCCGCCGCCGCCGCCATGAGCTCGGGGCCGGAGCCGGGGCCGGGGACACGGCCGGGGACAGGGACAGGGACAGGGCCCCCGATCGGCCCCGGGCCGGGGCTGCCCTTCCTCCCCGGCTGCGCCATCAAGGACCCCACGGTGAGCGCGCCCGCCCACTGTACCGCCGCTGTGCCCCCTCCCCGCGAGAGTCCCCCCGGATCGAGGTGGGCTGGCCCGGCGGGTGACCCAGTGGAAGCCGCCCTCGGAACGGGCCTCTGCATCTCCCCACACCCGCTCCTGGTACCCCTGAAGACACTCCCTGGGAATCTCGTACTCCCTCAGACCTTCCGCTAAATCCGCGGGAGGCCTGGGACCCCAAAACTCGACAATATTCATAGAGTTATCTAATGGTTTGGGTAAGGACACCTAAAAGACCACCTCTATACAACCCCTGCCATGGGCAGGGACACGTTCTGCTATTCCAGGTTGCTCCAAGCCCCTGGGATCACTTCCAGGGATCCAGGGGCAGCCACAGCTTCTCTGGGCACCCTGTGCCAGGGCCTCCCCACCCTCACAGGGAACAATTCCTTCCCAATATCCCATCTAACCCTCTCCTCTGGCAGTGGGAAACCATTGTCCCTTGTTCTGTCCCTCCATCCCTTGTCCCAAGTCCCTCTCCAGCTCTCCTGGAGCCCCTTTAGGCCCTGCAAGGGGCTCTGAGCTCTCCCTGGAGCCCTCTTCTCCAGGTGAACACCCCCAGCTCTCCCAGCCTGGCTCCAGAGCAGAGGGGCTCCAGCCCTCAGTGCGTCTCCCTGGTTTCCTCTGGACTCTCTCCAACAGATCCTTGTATTTCTTGTGTTTTGGGTCCAGACCTGGATGCAGTGATGCAGGTGGGGTTTCACAAGAGCTGAGCAGAGGGAGAGACAATTCCTCCAGGGAACATGTTGCCCCCTAAGCCCAGCCCAAGGGAACCTGCTGTTCTCTCAGGCCACCCTCTACTTCCTCCCAAGAGGCCTGGTACCTCCCTGGTGGATGGATATTCACCAAATATCCCTGAGGCACCTTGGTGTCCTTTGAACCCATGTCCTGGGAACCTCAAGTTCACCAGACCCTGGTACCCTGGACACGACCCCCAAAGAACCTGGTGCTCTGTAAACTCATTTGATGCTCCTCAGCAGAGCTGTTATCCACTGAACCCTCCCCCAGGCACTTGGTGTTTCCCAAAGCCACCAAATACCTGCTGGACTCACTTCTGGGGGATCTGAACCCACCTGGTACTCCCTGATCCCACCCACAGTGCACCTGGTGCTCCCCAAATTTTTCCAACGTTAGTGAATATTGCAATCTGTTCCCAAGTGTCCCTGAACAGGGGCACTTGATGCTTTTAATCTTGTTCCCAAGGAATCCATTGCATCATGTACCCATCTCACAACCCTGAAGTTGTCCTGATAGCTTCGGAGAGAGACACACACACCCTTCCTCCCCCTCATTTATGAGCCTCATTTGAAATTCCAAAAGCTTTTTCCATAACTGCAGAACTACTGCCTGCAAACTCACCCCATCGATATCCAGTTCCCCTGAATCCATCCAATAATTCCCCCACCAGTTCATGAGATACCCCAGGGGAAATCCCCAAACTCGCTTTGCAGTCCTGGAGCCTGATTCCCTCTGGAAAACTGCTGTTCCTCTGAACCATCTGAGTTTTCCCAAGGAATGTGTTCTGAACCTTCAACTCCTTCTGATACTGTCCTGAACCTGACACCTCCTCAGCCGGATATACACAAGAGAACCAATATTGATCAAACCTTGAGCATTCCTCCATCAGGAATTAATCCCCCAAATCATCCCAAAGTAAGTATTTCCTGCACGTAATTTATCTGTTAGATAGATACACCTTGAAGTCACCAGTCTTATTGGCAAGCAACACCTTCCTCATACCCCTTCCTCCAAAGCTCTGATATTTCCAAAACTGCTCTCCTGATGTTGCCTGGAGAACTGGATCCTTGGCAGTCCAGGTCTGGAACCTGATAACCTGATGGGAGAACTGGGATCCTGCCACAGAACTGGTACCACCACAGCTTCCAGGATCATCCCCAGGAAGTGACACAGCTCTCAGCTGCTCCCAGCTTCCCTGGAAGAGGCAGTCTCATCTTCATCCTCTGCACCTGATACCTAAATGAGGAAGCAACCTCTCCTTTTCCTCATTTCCAAAGGTCCAGGCACTGAGGACCTGATACCTCAAATCCTCCCATCCTCTTGAGGAAGTGGTGCCACAGAGAACTGATGCTTCCATTTATTTCTCTGATATACTTAAAAAAATCCCACAAAAAGCCAAAAAAGGGGATTGTCTCATGCCTGGTTTGGGCACACCAGGGATTTACAGCCTCCCTGGAGAACATCTTTAACAGAAAACATTCCTGGCTCCATTCAGCTCCATATATGAAAAATACTGGCCACAGAATCATGGAATGGTTTGGGTTGGAAGGGACCTTAAAGATCATCTTGTCCCAACCCCCTGCCATGGGCAGGGACACCTTCCATGGACCAGATTACTCCAAGCCCATCCAACCTGGCCTAAATCAGTGACAACTGAGTTCTCCAACAGTAAATGCAGTAAGTTACTCATAGCAAATAATCATCCAGTAATAAAGGTTAACTCAGAATTATTGTCAGATAATAATTATTTCCTGGAAATCATTTATAACATCTTGGAAATCTGCAGTTTTCCAGTCTGTCAAATGGGCATCACACCATCTGGTTTCCCAGTGAATGCTGAGAAGTTCTGAAGGAAACCTCTGTGTTCAAATAAACTGTTCATACTGCGTGGTGCTCAGGGGACAGGGAAACACAGCCACTGCGAGAGGGAACTGTGTGAAGTGTTACAGACCTGGCAAAAAAAAGGACTTAACTCAGTGGAATTTCCTCAGATAAACACTGGCAGCAACTGAGATTAGGAGTTTACATTCTGGGCTTTCCCTTTTAAATTTGCATTAGTCACCTAATCCTGGGAGATGTTATCTGGCATCCAAGCTCACTTTGGGAGAGCTTTTCCACTCAGGAGCCTTGTGAACCGATGAGGTGCTTTCTTTAGGCAACTGTGGGCTCTTAAAAGCCTGTACCCTTCTGACAAACATTGATGTTGCTCAAATTAAAGGCAAACTTCGTGGTTTTCCTTGATTTCCCACAGCTTTCCCTTGGTGTTTATTTAGCAGAAGGAAGTGACAGTTCTGTGGCAGTTTACAAGATGTTCTGCTAACACGTCTTCAGAAAAATCTTGTGTTCACCTGTTTTCCTCACTGCTCTCTCCATTGCAAGATCTATAGTAGCAGTTTAAAGAGAACACAGGGAATTATGTGGAATTCAAGTGGGGCCTTGAAGGTATAAATAAGATTAGAGGCTTAACCATGAGGGGCGAGGGAGGGGGTGGAGAGGAATCGGTTTGCATGCCTGAGGTTGGACTGTCTGCAAGTCTGGGACTGGAAAAGGAGCTGGGGCCTGTTCTCTCCACACTAGAAATGCGTACAACTCTGTTGTACTTGGCAAAAATCAAGAGGTTTTATTATCAAGGACTCATAATTTCCCCTGCTTTCTCTGGAGCAAGTAAGTGTTGAAAGCCCAGTGGGACCAGGCTCGGAGTGCAGGTGAGGTACCACATGTGGTGCAGCAGTCTGATGTCACTCAAGCCCGACCCTGCTCTTCAGTGGTGAGGAACAGGACTGGCTGACAGGAGATCAGGTCCTGTGCACAGCTCTGACTGAGAGAAGCTCTGGAGAGAAGGACTTGGGGCTGCTGATGGATGAGAGGCTGGGACCCAGAAACCCCCCCTGTGCTGGGCTGACCCCCCAGCATGGGCAGCAGGGAAGGGGGGATTCTGTCCCTCTGCCCTGCTCAGGTGAGGCCCCACCTGCAGAGCTGCCTCCAGATCTGGGGTCCAACATAAGGAGGACGTGGAGCTGCTGGAACAAGTCCAGAGGAGACCACGGAGATGCTCCAAGGGCTGGAGCCCCTCTGCTCTGGATCCAGGCTGGGAGAGCTGGGGGTGTTCACCCGGAGAAGAGAAGGCACCAGGGAGAGCTCAGAGCCCCTTCCAGAGCCTAAAGAGGCTCCATGAAAGATGGGACAAACTTTTTAGCAGAGCCTGCAGCAATAGGACAAGGGCTGATGGTTTTAAACTCAAAGAGACTTAATTTAGATTAGATATAAGGAAGAAGTTTTTTACAAAGAGAGTGGTGAGGCCTGGCAGAGGTTTCCCAGAGAAGCTGTGGCTGCCCCATTCTTGGAAGTGTCCAAGGCCAGGCTGGATGGGGCTTGGAGCAACCTGGGACAGTGGAAGGCGTCCTGCCCATGGGAGGAGTGGAACAAGATAATCTTTAATGTCCCTTCCAACCCAAACTGTTCCATGATTCTATGACTGTGCAGAGAGGTGATAAAACAGCTAATGAGCTTTTGTGCTTTTTTCATAATTGTAGTTCTGTGAGCATGACATGCCTTGGTTTAACCCAGCAAAGAAAACCCTGTATCATGTCCAGGGGAGGGCTAAGGAAATAAATAACAATGGAATACACAGAGGGTGCACAATAGTCAAGGGAGCACCACAGGGCAGTAACTGAGGTCCCATGGTGCTCTGTACTGCTGACAAATAGGGCAGGGAACAAAGAGCTGGTGAGAAAAACACCAGGGCAGATAAAGTGCTGACACACCATTCTAGGCACTGAGGATGGTGGCAGTCAGGAAATTCAGTGATTTAAGTTCTTCCGGAGTCTGTGGCAGTGCAAGGATCTGAGTTCACTCTCGTGCTTTGTACATCCACCACTCACTGTTTTTTCCCACTTCCTCGATCTAAGTGCAAAATCTGATTTTAAATACCTGCTGCAGGAGTTTATAGTAAAACGCTGGGGATGTGAGTGGGGGGAGACATTCTTGATATTGCCCTCTCTTACTGTTTTTTTTTTGTGCTGCCAGTAGCTGTATCTACTTAATTCATGCAGTATTTTGATAGCTGGATTTCCTTCCAACAGAGAACATCTTTTCATCGGTCCCAGACACTGGACTTCAAAAATGGATATGCCTTCTCCCGGCTGCCAAGAGAGGGGGTTGGCGGGGAGACACTCTTTGCAAATCAGCTCTCTCAAGATGAATTAGATGATTTGTGCACCCAGGGAGCCACGCTGACCTACGGGCAGGTCAAGAGGTCTGCACCTCCCCGCTTCGCTCCAGCATTTGTGACTTATGACAAAAAGGTATAAAGAAGCTGATCCCAGGAATATCCCTGGCCAAATTCGGAGACATAAACAGTCAGCTCCAGGGTTCATGGGACTGCATACAGCAGTTTTCAGATGCCAGAGCCCTTAGTCAGAGACAGCTGAATCCCAGACTGAAAGAGGCTTTCTGTGCTCGGGAGGAGGATTATAATACATAAACGATGTAAGACATTCCCTGCAAGTTACACTCGAGCATTTCCAGCAGCCGTTGGAAAAGAGGTTTGATTATCTCTGAAAAGCTCCAGTTTATAAGCATTGCTCTGCAAGCCACAGCCCGGTGTTTTGTGTTTCCAAAACTATATTGAGGCTGTAACTGAGCTTTAACTGGAAAAGTCAGTCTGCAGCGGGAGCCCTGGTAACCTGTTTGACTGTGATCTTATCTATTTCTGCTTGTGTTGGTCACCACAGCGTGTCACAGCCTGAGCTGCTCCTTCAGTGCTTCCCGTGTTACATCTTGGTGATGGTATCAGACTGGGAGGTGGCTCTGTGTCTGCTCAGAGCAGTCCTGAGCTGACCCTTGGTTTTCAGTGTGCCAATGTCCCAGGCTGCAGCCCGCAGCCCTGGATGGAGCTGCAGGGCTCGGGAGCTCAGCCCGTGCAGGCTCCACACGCTGCCAGCCCTGCCAGAGCAGTGTGCAGCCAGCCAGCCCTCAGCCCAGCTGCCACACAGGCTGGGGAACAGATGTGCTCTGCTAATTGCTGAGGCTGTTCCTTCAGAGTGATGTAGATGTTGCTGTTTCATCTGTCACATCCTTCCCTGCCCCTTCCTTCCAGCCACAGGAGCAGCAGGGGCCCCAGTGCTGCTGGGGATGTCACGGTCCCTTGTGGGGCACTTTGCTGACTGGGAGGAACTTGCTGGCTTTATCATCTCTTAATTACCCAGGCCTCTGGGCTGATGTAGGCTGGGTATGCAAGGCCTGATTGGCCACCTACACCTTCTTAGAGGCATTGAATGATCCTGGAGGGAATATTCCTCCTACTTCTGCCAAGCAGAGGGACTGGCTGATTAGTTTCCGTGTTTCCCCAGCACAAATCTGTTTTTGCAGTCAGTGCTGAGTAGATGTGACTTCAGATCATGGAAAGGTTTGGGTTGGAAGGAACCTTAAAGATCATCTTGTTCCAGCCTCCCTGCCATGTGTAGGGACACATTCCACTAGACCAGGTTGCTAAGATCCCCTCTAGCTTGGCCTTAAAATGATGACCCAATCAGATTTTAAAACCCTCAGTTGTCATTGAACTCTTCACTAAAATCTCTTGATAACCTCCCTAAATCAGGGGCTGTAAAGCTGACAAATAAAGAGCTGTGTGTGTCAGTAAAGTAGATGAATGTCAGCAGCCAAGCACCTGGCAGTAGGTGAAACAGCAGGTGATCAAGGAGTAGGGAAAAGGCTGTACTTTTACACTTGTCTCATGCACGCCAAGTTTGCAAAAAGCGCATCTTGATAAAAGCCCTCCTGGTGCCTCTGCCATCACTCACAGATTAGGCCACAGTTGTCTTTGAAGATTTTGTAGAATCTAATCCAATAACTTTGCACCACCAAAGCAAATTACAAATAAATTATTGGCCTTTGTAGACTAATCACAGTGTACAAATTGTTTCTTTCTCTGTCCCTTTGCTATTTTGTCCCTTGGGCAGGTTTTGAAGTTCGATGCCTACTTCCAGGAGGAGGTTGCTACCTCTGCAGAGGAGCATTACCGCATCCGCCAGGTGGGCCTCTACTACTACCTGGAGGATGACAGCATGTGTGTCATCGAGCCTGTGGTGAAGAACTCAGGGCTGCTTCAAGGCAAACTCATGAGACGCCACCGGGTGCCCAAGAACAAGCAGGGCGATTATTACCACTGGAAGGATCTGAACCTGGGCATCGACCTCACCATGTACGGCAGGACCTACCGCCTGGTCAACTGCGACTCCTTCACCAAGGTGTGTTGGAGGGAGAGCACTGACAGAAAGGTTCCTGGGAATTACAGGGTTTTAGTTATCTGTCTGAGTCCAGCAGTTTGCAGCTGTAGCTTTCATGATATGGGTGCTCGCAGTCTTTCATTTTGCTTTTTGTGTGGTTTCTTTCTTCAGGCCAGTGTGGAGTTCTATGTATGACATCTGCTGAGGGCAAGTTAACTGCTCAGTGTTTTTGCTCCAGGGCTGCTGGGAGTCCATCCTTTGTCCTCAGGACTTCTCCTTGCAATAAAAATTCTAAGTTCATGTCTGGGCAGTTTAACTGCTTACAGTCCAGATGAAACATTGTCCATACATGGGATAGAACTCAGTGATTCTGACTCTTTTCTGATTTAATATTCCTCTGTTAAGAACAGTGGAACACAAGCAGTAACTCTGCACACATCCACAGCCAAGCCATGATCCATGGCTTGAGAAGCACAGTATGAACTGACCTTTCTAAGAGAGCTTACTCATTGCCTGCTTTTCTATTTCTGGCTATTTCTGTGCCAGTAAATGAGATAATAATGATCCAATAACAAGAAATAAGATTTACCAGTACACTGGTATCCTGCTGGATTGTCCCCAGTATAATCTCAGCCCTGGTCAGCTACTATTCTTCCAGGCCAGGAGTCAGTCTGCTCCAGGACCATTCCCAGTAGTTGAGCTACATGCAGTCAACCTGTCCTGGAGGCTGGGAGAGTTTAGATCCAGGCTTTTCTTTGCCAGTTGGCCTCAGTGCCCAGGAATGTTCCCAAGCATGTATAATATATTGGTATAAATGTGGCTGTGGGGCCAGCTCTGCTGGAACTGGCTGCCTGTTAAAGTCAGTCCACATCAAATGAAGAGCTGGCCCTCATGTTAATATTGATGGAAAACATGGAATGAACTGCATGGGTCTACATCTCAAGGCTAACAGTCTACTTATCATTTACTGACATCCTCCAGACCAGAAAATAGTAAAAGTGTGAACCTGCCTTGTGAGTCTCCAGAGGGATCTCATATTCCTGTGAGAGATGTTTGCATAGGTGCTTCCTGGGCTGAATGTTTGCATGGGCCACTTCCCAAAGCCAAAAAGGGAACAAGTCCCTTGACTTCAGAGGTTGTTTTGGGTGACTGATACAAGTCCACGAGTAACACCCTGGATTTTGTTCATGATCCAAGGTAAGCAAAAAATCCCTTTATAAACAAGCAAATTGCACTCTTTCTGTGGGAAAAGTCCTCCTGAAAGATGGAGTGAAGCTGCCACTGACACATATCCTCGTGCCTGAAGGGCCTTGGTGTGCCTAGTGTGGGTGAGACTAAACTGCTGTCTGACACAGCCCTAAGTTCTTGCAAATTCAGCCTGGCTACATCTGTGTTTATACATCCATTTAATCTTTTTCATATACATAAAAGAGGCCAACTGACAGTTATCTTCCATTTAAAGCCCTAAGGCAGGGGAAAACTGTGCTGAAGTGAAATCTGAGTTAGGATGTCGAGGACAGGACTACTCTGATTAATTAAAGGGTAAGCAAAGCTAAGAAGCAGCTTAAACAAATATATTTTATCATCTGTTGTGTTTTGCTATTGCAGTAGAGTTCTCAGTGAGGAATGAACTTGCAGCCTTCTGACCTCACTCATCCCAGCCCACCTGTAACCTCTACACCTCTTACCTTCCTGGCAGCACTAACACCTCAGATGACCTTCCTAGGTGTTCCTGGAGAGCCAAGGGATTGTAGTGAACCCTCCAGAGGAAATGGTTTCGGATCCTTACACGGAACAGCGTCGGCCTGTGCCAAAACGCATCGTGCCCGCAGGTCCTGACCCCTTCAGGCAGTTTCTGACCTATGACACAAAGGTGAGAGAGCTGGGGGTTACCCAAATTATTGTGTAATTGCCCACATCACACTGGTGAGGCACCTCCTGTGTCCTGGTCTGGGCCCTTCACTTTAGGAAAGACATTGAGGGGCTGGAGCGTGTCCAGGGAAGGGAACAGAGCTGGGGAAGGGGTTGGAGCACCAGGAGTGGCTGAGGGAGCTGGGAAAGGGGCTCAGCCTGGAGAAAAGGAGGCTCAGGAGGGACCTTCTGGCTCTGCACAACTCCTTGACAGGAGGGGGCAGCCAAGTGGGGGTCGGTATCTTCTCCCAGGCAACCAGGAAAAGGAGTGGAAATGGCCTCAAGTGGTGCAAGGGGAGGTTTAGGTTGAATTAGGAAGAATTTCTTCAAAAAAAGGGTGATTAGACATTGGAACGGCCTCTCCAAGGAGGTGGTGGAGTCACCATCCCTGGAGATATCCAAGGAACAACTGGATGTGGCACTCAGTGCTCTGGGCTGGGTGATGAGGTGGGGGTCAGTCAGAGGCTGGACTCAATGATCTTCCAAGCTAAAAGATTCTGTGATTACAGTGAATATTTGTTACTGAAACCCAGGTCTTGTGAGCGTCTGCACCCTCACTTATTCTAAATCATCTCAGTCTGCTGAACAGACTCCAGATTTGCTCCTTTCTTGGTTTTAATGAAAACCAAAACCTTTTATGTTTTGTTTTTTTTTTCTGGACTTTGTGCCTTGTAAACAGCTCCTCTTCAGATTGCAGAGCCTGTGCTCAGTATCATCCATTACTCTCTTGCTTTCTGTTGGGATGAGATAAGCCACCTGCCTCTGGAATTTAGCAGCCAGATGCAGTTCTACTAGAAATGATCTTGCTGCATCCACTCCTCTTGTCCCACAAAATATTGATGCCAGGTGCCAGAGCAGACAATTTCAGACAAACACAAATGCCCCTTGCTCTGTCTGAATTCTCCCTATATCTCTCTTGCCTCTTTAGGAGCTGAACCTTAGGGAACTCTTGAGCATCTCAATGTGATGAGTTTGATTTCTGTGGCATCAGAAGATGATTCTGATCCATTTTTGTCTGCTTTCTTTTCCTCCACCCCAGGTTCTTCGCTTCTACGCCATATGGGATGACACCAACTGTCCCTTTGGTGATCACCATCCTTGCATCATCCATTACTTCTTGGCAGATGACACAGTGGAGGTTCGGGAAGTCCACAAGAAAAACGATGGGAGAGACCCATTCCCGGTACTGATGAGACGCCAGCGCTTGCCCAAAACCTTTGTGGACAAGAACAGTAAGTTTAGATTGGCACATCTGTCTGTGCTAAAGTGCCTTGGTGGGCAGACACATCCATGGTGGCTGTGCCAGAGGCACACTGAGTCTGGAGAAAATTGGCTGAGAACACTCCAAGTGTCATTGTTTTAAGGTCAAAGAGAAGTTCTTTAGATGACTAAATTCTTCATAATTTGGGAAACAGTGACAGGACAGCAGTGCCAGCACCTCCCTGGAGCTATTTATACACCTTGCTTTAATATCCCTTTTCACTAGGAAATGTTAACATCTCCCTGATTAATTTATTTTTCCTTCTGCTCCCTTGTCCTTAGAGAACTTCCCAAGCTGTGTGCTGGAGGTCACTGACCACGAGGTACAAGAGTGGTACTCACCTAAAGATTTTGCTGTTGGCAAAAGCCTCACCCTGCTTGGACGCACCTTCTTCATCTATGATTGTGACAAGTTCACACAGGACTTCTGTCGTGAAAAATATGGCATCACAGACTTCCAGCCAGTGGATGTAAATAAGAAACCACTTGAAAAAGCTCCACAGGTATTGCAAACAATTTCTCAAAAGAAGGGAGGAAATGAAGCAGTTGGTGTAAGCTCTTAGAGTTGGGGTTCAGCTTAGTAAGAACCTGTAGAAAACAAGTTCAGCTTAAAGAAAAAAAATAAGTAATTTGAAACAGACAAGACAAGAATGGTCATAATCAATGTAAGAATGGCTGCACTCATACTACAGAACTCTCTCTCACTCTCCAATACGGTGTTGCCAAGTCCACACTGCCTACTGGGGGTGGTCACAGCCCTTGTTAGCTCCCAAAATGGGCCTTGGAATGTTTTGGAGTGTGAGTTGGCCTAGACCACAGGCATGATGGGGGTTAGGTTACCAGAGTAACTGTAGAGATGTCTGAGTTCCTGTGCATGGGAAGGTTTGGTTGGAACTAGATTGTCTTAAGGTCCTTTTCAACCCAAACCATTCTATGATTCTTTAATATAGCCATAACCTCTGTATTCAGACAAATTACCTGGCTTTCTGAGTTTCAGATTTCCTTAATCCTCTTCTATTTTCATTAAGTCCAACACATGGCCAGGCTGGTATCATCCATCTCTACTGGGCAGGATGTCACAGCTCTTCCTACCTGGTGGCAGAATATTTCCTTCCAAATCTGATGGGTTGTGATAAATACTCTTGTAAACTTGGTCTTGTTCTTAGTTTCAGCTGCTTATGGTTGGTATCTCCTCTGGGTGCAGGTAATTCCTCCCTATAATGGTTTTGGCATCCCTGAAGACTCTCTCCAGAACTGCCTCAGTCTGTTTCCAAAGCCTCCACGGAAAGATATCATTAAGATGCTGGAGAATAACCTCAAGATCCTGAGGTACCAGGTGGCCCTGGTAAGTGCTTTCCTTGGTGGAATAGTGCCAGGAGGATGGGAGGAGCAGCCTGCCCAGACAAAGCTGTTGGCAAATTCTCCTTTGTGCCAGTGGGAAAAGAGAACTCCCAGAGCCAACACGAGTGTCCCCGGGGAGGGGTGCCATGGGGTTATTGTGTGCTTGCTGTGACAATTAGCAGCTCACAAAACTAGGAAAAAAAAAACAAGGCCAGAAAGCACAAACCAGACCTTCTACAAACCCACAGCCATTTATGGAAAAACTCCCTCTGCCACCAGCACATGACAGATGGCCTGGCTGAGGCAGCCTGCTCTGGGCACTGTGCCTCTGCCTGCCTGCCACCACTGCCACCAGCCAGAGCCTGATGTCTCTGCTGCTGCCTCCAGCACCTGCCCTTCTCCAGGCTGCTCCTGGATGCAGCAGCCAGCAAGGAGCTGTCCCGGCAGAGCAGCCAAGTGCCAGTGTAGAAGCTGGAAAACCCACAGGGATGGTGTTTTCCACCCACAGCAGCACCCAGGCCCTGGCCTCTTGTGCCAGTTTTACAGCTGGTTTGTGCAAGGAGCCTCTGGCACGTCCAGCAGGCGATGGCATTTCCTGTGCTGCCCTCTCCAAACACTCTTGGGGAATCAGGGCTGGTTTCTTTTCCCTATTGTGCAGGAGTTCCCTAAAGGTCACAGCTGAGGAGTTAAGATCCACTTAGCTTTAAATTAAGCAAGTAAACCCACTGGTGTGTCAGGGGAGTGACTTCCTGTGACTAACAGCTGAAGCAGCACCAACCTCTCTCAGGCACTCAGCATAATGAAAAATGTAATTTAAATCTGAATTTTACAACCTCTCTGGGATGAATCATGCCATATAGGATATTCCTTTCTCTTGGATTACTCAGGCTGTGGAAACACTGAATAAACTTGGTAACTTCAGGCCAGATTCTGCTTCAGTGGCTTGAGTAAAATGAGTAACCTTTGAAATTCAGCTCCTTAGTGCTGTCTAGGGCTTTGTTATGTTATGTCAGCACACGAAGTGCTTTGTTTAGTCAGCTATAAAAAAAAAGCTCTGGGCTGTGGGTGCTTATGAGTGGGTTACTAGGTACTCCTAAGCACTCCAGGAAACAAAAACCTGGTTCAAATGCTCTGTTCCAAACCCACTACCTTTCCTCTAGGAATCTCCAGTGCCCGAGGACAAAAATCGTCGTTTCATCCTCTCTTATTTCCTCTCTGATGACACCATCGGCATCTATGAACCCCCAATCAAAAACTCTGGCATCCCTGGAGGCAAATACTTAAAAAGGACCAGAGTTACCAAGCCAGGGTCTACTCCAGAGAATCCCAAATACTATGAGCCCTCTGACTTCACCATTGGTTCTACAATTGAAGGTAAAATCCAGCCTGGGTTTATAATACTCTGCTCTGATGTGTCATTTATTGCATGGACAGTGCATATCCCTTCCTTCACTTGAAAGATGTGCTGCTTCTGGGTCTGGTCACGTTTGAGTTTCCAGATCAGCAGCTGGTGTACATTGACACAACTTTGTTACTGTCCGTGTTTGAACCTTTGAATCAGTGAAATTATTCTTACATCTGGAAGTGAAACAAGTAGCAGAGCTGGCTCAAAGCTGAGCCCAGCCACAGGAGAGGAATCCTGCTCCCTCCTGGATGAAGAAATGACTTTAACCCAAGCTAAAACACAGGTAACACTACTTCTTTAATGCTTCTTCCCCAGTGTTTGGCCACAGGTTTGTTATCACTGATGCTGATGAATATGTGCTTAATTATTTGGAGGGAAATGCAGAGAGTTACCCTGCAGCAACCCTGCAATCCATAAGGGATCATTTCCACCCACGGCAGGTGGTAGTGGAGACTGCCAGCAGGTAGGCTACAAAGAATGGGGTGATGGGGCTAAATAACACTCAGGGTGGACAACTAAGGGCATTTTCAGCAGCCTCCCTGGGCTCCAGCCTCCTGCTCTGCTGGTGCTTCAGCTCCAAGAGGCTGTGTTTGGGCACACTCAGAGGGTGTGAAATGTGGACAGTAAAATGTTGTGGCTGCTGCCGGCCCCAAAACCTCATGGGACAGCCCTGGCTCAGCAGGAGAGACAGAGAAGTGGTCACAGCACCAAGCCTGAGTTCAAGAAGTGTTTGAACTTTTAGCCAAATGACAGAATCACAAAATGACTTGGCATGGAAGGATCTTAAAGAGTCTCACTCCAAACCCTGCCATGGGCAGGGACACCTTCCACTATCCCAGGTTGCTCCAAGTCCCGTCCAACCTGACCTTAAACACTTCCAGGGATGGGGAACACATCTTTTCCCAAAAGGCATCAATTCATTGTAACAGATGCTGCCAACTTGAGCTGCTGAATGGTTGCAGGCTCAGCAGGTGCTGGGGGGAGTCTTTTTTTGGACATTTGTTCCTTCTTATCAGCCCATCAGAGGCTAGACCACATCCTCCTTTTCAGCTGTCTGGACCCAGTTTGTGTGACCCAGTAACAACCCTGTTACCTCAGATCATTATTTGGAGGCAGTTATTTCATGGCTGTGGTTGAAACTCAAGTTTTCCACAGTTTCTGACACTGTGGAGCAGACAATGAAATGCTCCTTGTTCACACAAATATCACAGCAAGGCTGCCAGAATGAGCTTTTACATGAAATCCTGTTATTCCTTTCTTCTGCAGTGGCGTCCCCAAGAAGGACCTGGATGATTTAATTGTGGAGGTTCAGAAACAACTGAAGCTCCAAGAGCCCTTCAACACCAGGAAGTTTCATGAGGCTTTTCATCATTTTGACAAGGAGGGCACTGGCTTCCTGGATAAAACAACATTTTTAAACATTTGTGACAGGTTGCATGTGCCCACCAGCACCATCCTTCTTAAAAAGGTCAGCTGGAAGGGGTGCTGTGCATGTGGAATTCCCCTCCTATAGCTCTTCCAGAAGATCTCCTCTAAAAACCAACCCTAACTAGCTGCTGTACCTTAAAAAGGGGAACAACTTCAAGAAAAGGGCAAGAGAGTCCCAGTTCTGAAAGGCTTTGAGCTGTTGGACTGAGCCTGTGTCTTAGAGGAGATAATAATTGCTGTCCTTTAAGGAAAGGGAAGAAATGTTATCCAGATTGCCCCCCGTGTTTGGCTGCACTGTTATGTGTGAAATTCCTGCTGGTTCAGGTCTTGGATGAGCAGAATAGGGTGTGGATCATGATAGAGATCAGGGATCATGATAGAGATCAGGGATAGGCTCCTGCAGAGCTTGGAGTGTCTGCAGTGGGGAGACCCTGGCACATGGCTTAAGCACAGCTGGGATTGAGTAGAGGTGACAATGAGGTGTCCCCAAGTATATAATATAATATAATATAATATAATATAATATAATATAATAATTATTATTACTATTATTATTATTAAAAATTAGAATCCCAACCCCCTGGTTAACACTTTCTGGGCACTACGAGCAACAAACAGCACATGGAGATCACAGGCTGCAGAGCAGAAAATGTGAGGGAAACTGAGGGAAAAATTCCTGCAGTGAGGATGAAGGAGGATCCTTTCAGGAATATGACTGGCAAGGATGTTTCCTCAGCATCATGTGATAGGCAGTAGATTAGTGGCCAATAAAGGGGGACTCAGACTTTAGGGAAATCTAAAATCCAGAGGGAGTATTTCCTTTGCTAAAATAAAAACTTTTCTAAAGCAGCCAACTGTGAGCATCACAGCCAGGGTTAGAAAGGTGCACGGGCAGGGGATTTGTGTCTCTGAATGTGGGATGAATAAAGGCCCTGACCTGCACCCAGGGCTTTGCTGTACCAGACTTCATCAGAGCTCACTTTGCCCTGAGGAATTTACAGTGTGGTGACAGTCCCTGCTCCACTCTGAGAATGGGAGAGAAGTAACATTCCTAAAATCATGTGGAGAACCTGTGACAATTAATGATAAATTCCCACGTTTGAGCCCCAGTCTAGGACCTAGGTGCTAAAAACATCCATCTTCTCTCCTGAAATCTTAATTCCAGTGTTCCCAGAGCCCTGGGAAGCGTGGCAGGGCTATAAATTAAACATATGGCAAAGAGTTCACTGCTTGGAGAGAAGCACAGCTGTCAGTCACAAACCCAGTGAATCTGTCTCCAGGCGACAGGGGGAAGAAGAATCCTTTCAAGGAATTGTGATATTAGACCTTTTCCATCTCCCTGGGTGTCAGAAGGAGATTAGTTATGCAATTAAAGAAACAAAAGCCTTCTTTCTTCCCCTGAAGCACACAAAGGCTGTGGCTCTGTAACACAATGCAGGGTCAGGCACGGACACCAGAACTGGCTCATTAGTGGGGCTGTCACCGAGCTCAATTATCTGTGTCTCCCCTTTATGCCATGTGCACACACCAAAGTGACACCAGGGAACAGGAACTGTGCACATACACTGCCCCCACCCCATTTTTGGCAGGGATTTCTGAAAGATTTCCTGTGGCCCATCTCAGTCTGTGGCCACGCTTTGTGTTTTTGTGGCTCTGTTGCCACTCGGGTGAGGCCCAGAAGGAAATCAGGATTAAACTCAAACACTTTAACTCTTCTCCTTGCATAGATTAGTGTCATCTACAGGCATTCAAGGTTGGACTTGAACCTTTAGATCTTCAAGTCCAACCTTTAGATCATTAAGTCCAACAATTTAAGGGCTGGACTTGATGATCTAAAGATTGGATTTGATGATCTTGCAGGTCTTTTCCACCTTTAATGGCTCTCTGATTCTAAGTTTACCTGATTCAGGACTACCAGGATGGGAGAATCCACATGGGGGAATAAGATCTCCTGCTCTGTCACATAAGGAGAACCTCTGGGCACTTTCCCCTATAAACAACCCCAACTTTGCAGCTTTTTCCAACTTTTTATGGTGTTTTTTGTCCCCACAGCTGATTGACTACTGTTCCTGTGGAGAAGACAAGGTAAACTACCGTGACTTCCTTCTAGCCTTCCCTAGTAATCTTTTCCCAGAAGCTGAAGGACAGGATCAGCAATTGAATTCTCAGCTGACATGAAGACCTTGTACTTCAAAAAAAGATATTCTGGTTTTCATCCTTGCTTCACTCTCTCCCCCTTTCACAGACCCAGCCAATTCTACCCTCCCTTTTTTTCCTTCCTAACCTCTCCCTGCCCTTTTAGCCACCACCAAACTCAACCTCACAACTGCTGGATGTTGAATTGAAAGTTATAGGAGAAAAAAATAATTCCAAGAACCAAAGTCAGGTTCTTCTGTTGTTTTCTTAACCTTTTAGTGCAGTACTTTAGAGAGCTAAAGCTCTCGAGCCTGGAGTGAAAACCACTCTAGGTTCCTCTCAGATGGGCCTTTCACCTTCAAGTAGTGAAGACTGCCAGCTTAAATTGTTATTAAAATTGCAATAAAAATGTAGTTGCTGTAAAAGTGTTAAAGTGCTTCTTTTAAATAGAATGGCTGGAATAGCTAAGGATTAAAATAAGGGGGGGGGGAAACACACAACTTGTGATTCTGGGGCTACTCAGAATAGGATGGTGAGTTCAGTTAGCTGGAGGTAAAACAGGAGTCTGGACACAAATCTGCTGACAGCAGCTCTGCATTTTTTAACAAAAACTTGGGGAATGGTTTTAGGACTGAGACCATCTAAACCCACCCTATCCACCTGTCATCTCACCAGCCAGGTCTCCAAGGACAAGGGAACACAGGCAGTTGGCAGAGCAATCGAGTTACGACACTCGTGCTCCTCTCAGAGTCCCATTACTCATCTCCCCATGAAGGGGAACGTGGCAGGAGCCTTCTCACCCCATGTGGCACCTGCCAGGTGTTGCCACGGAGCACACAGACAAGGCAGCTGTGGTGCATACAGAGAACAAAGCTCTTTGGAACAAAATGCTGCTTTCAACCAGCTTTTGTGCTCTGGATTCCCACTTCCCCTCAAACAGCTGAGAGGCTCCACGTGCCAGCTCCCTCCTGTCTCCCCTTGTTTGGAAAGGTCACTGCTCTTCCATTCTGGGCCCATTTCATGCTGCTGCTCACCCTGACCAAGGATCACTCCAGGGATCTCTGGTTCACCTCAGATTTCAAGAGACCAAGAACTTAGAGATGAAATTACTGGAGCTGTAGAAAGTCAGAAACTATTTTCTGCACAGGCTATGAAACCATAACCTAACCCTCAGCCAAGTGATGTCATGTGCCTGGGGCCAGCTGCACAAAATATACAATATAGCCACCAAAAATATGTGCCTAAATAATCATCAATAATAATATGTGCCAGATAAATCATCTCCTACAAAGACCCTTATCCTCCACTCCCTCTGATGAAAGCAGCCACGAATAATGAACTCTGGAGCAGCTGCCCGTGCTGTGGATATGGGAAATGTGGGAAAATGAATCCCAGCTGCAAGGGCTTGGGGTGACAGGAAAAGGGAGAATGGCTTTATACCGAAAGAGTAGATTTAGATTGAATATTGGGGAAAAAATTCTTGCCTGTGAGGGTGGGGAGACCCTGGCACAGGGTGCCCAGAAAAGCTGTGGCTGCCCCTGGATCCCTGGAAGTGTCCAAGGCCAGGTTGGACAGGGCTTGGAGGAACCTGGGATAGTGGAAGATGTCCCTGCCACATGCACAGCTTAGCAATAATAAAGCATCAGTGGAACCAGCATTGGAAGAATCTATGCCTTTTATTTATTTATTTCAGAAAAATACTTCTGCTGAGTTTATCACAAAAGTCATTGAACAACGAACAACAACAAACAAAATCCGTACAAAAACTGAAGTGACAGGAAGAATGAAACAAACGGGATAAAATACCAGAGACTGTTAATTCTCCCCACCCCTCCAAAATCAGGACATTTGCACTAAAGCATAAATATGGAAGAACAGAAATTTTCCTCGAGTTCCTTTGCTGATGTTTGATCAGTCGAGTTCAACATTTTCGAGGAAAAACTACACACCTCTGCCTGGCTTTTCCAACAGCCATTCTTCCCAGAAAAACTCCACACACAGCCCCGAGGAGGAGAAGGAACATCCTTCACTGCTGGGCATGAAACCTACTAAACCAACCTTTAATCCTCCATGAAGTTTCCTGGAAGGCTGTAAATCAAACCCCATCATCTCCATCCACCGCTGACACAATTTGGCGTCCATCCACCAAAGGCAAGAGCCTGAGGCTGCTGTAAAACCCCAGGCACTGCAGCAAAGGCAGGGTGGCTCCAAGCTTCCAGAGTCACTTGGAGGCAAGGAAGAGACATCCCAGAGTGGCCTCTCTTCCCTCCAACCAGGAAACCTATCAAAAATACCTTTTAAAACACTGAGTTGAGGGTAAGGGGACCTACAGGGGAACTGGAACTTGGCTACTGCTAACCCAAACATGATGAGTAAGAAGAAAGAATCCTAAACAACAACAACAAGACAAAACGTGACTGTAATGCCCCATAACATAAGAGTCACTCAAAAACTGTATGTGAAATGCTACATCTGTTCTTCCTCCACCCCCTGCTCTTCCCAAGCCCATTCTCCAACTATTTGAGACAAGAAGAGAAAACAAGTGCTGGTATTCACTGCTCTTCTAGGCTAGGACAGGAACACTACACTTCACTCCAAAAAACCACAGGCTACTCAATTCCTGACCCACTTAGGTTGGATAATGGACACAGACTACTAAAGCAGCCTCAAGCCCAATGTGAAGGGTGCAAGGAATCATGTCCCACTGGAAGTTTTGGATGATCTCCGTCACCTTCTGCGTTGTGGTGGACAAGAGCTCCTGTTCAGGGTTGGATCTTGGTGTTGGATCCAAGGCTGGAACTTTGATGAGTTTGGAGGCGTTTTCCAACCTCACCCAATTCCATGATGTTTTCTGCAGATGACACAGGGCTTGAAAAGATGGGGCATGAGAAGAGGATCCACTAAAGGGAAGTGAGCTCGTGGCATTTCATAGGCAGAGTGGCCAAGGACAGACTGACCACTAAGGACTAGCAGTGAAAATGCTCCAAGAAAAAAGCTCTTTGGGCTGAAAGGAAGGCTGGATCTGCTGAGAAATGACACGGACACAGGAGCAGTTACTGCAGGCTTGCAGCCCAGGGGTTGTGCTTGCACTACAACACAGAGATAGTAGGAGCAGCCCACAGCAGCCCCTCTGAGGGAGAGGGGATTGCAAACCTCCAGGATGACAGTGGGTATCGCCTCACAACAAAGGCTCAGCTCAAAAAAACAAAACAACCTGCCACCTTTGGGTCTAACAGAAGGATGGGGATTTCCGAGGACTAAATATAGGGGAGGGCAAAAAAAAAAAAAAAAAGCCCCATCATCTACAGGTTTAAAAAAACAAAACCATAAAAAGAACACATGGAAAGGCTTCAAAAAGAAATGTCCCTTTTCCTGGTAGCTCTATCAAAAAGAAAACAAAACCATGTAAATGTAGCATACGTTGTACATATGTAGTAAGGAGGGAGGGTGTTCAGCTACTGCTCTAGTGCACAGAGGCTACAACATAAGGCACTTGGAATACAAAGCATCACCAGCTACTGTATGAAGAGACAGGACTGTGCAAGTGGAAAAGCTGCCTGAAGCCAAGCAGGCAGGAGGAGGAATCACTCAGCAGCCAGGTTTTTGGGGAGCTCTATGTGTCACCTGTTAACAGAGGCAGCTTGGCCGTTGTGAGGCACCGGTGCTGTGGAAAGACCTGGCTGAGGCTCTGGGGAGGTGCCAGGCAGCAGCCACTCCTGGAGGGCACTGGCAGTGAATGGCAGGGGATGGGAAGAGGCAGGAGAAAGGGAAAACCTCTCACACTTGACCTTTTCCGTGTCCTCCCCAACATAAAGCTCTCCTCCCCTCGACCACGCTGCACTGTGGGTCCTGTCACACCCTCTGAGCCAAAAAGTGTCTTATGCAGCCAGCACGGGCTATGAGGAGCTCTGCTCCAGCCTCCTTCCCCAGCTCCCCTGAAACATGGGAAAGCCCTCTCCTGCCAGTATCTCTCACTTGACAGTCCAACATTGTTGGGATTGAGGAAAAAGTGGGATTTGACCAACTGCCCTCATGTCCCTGTATGTTTTCTCCCTCCGGTGCCTCCTCAATGAGGGGGAGGAAAGGACAAAAGACACCCAAAGAAACAGGAAAAAAACCCCAACTCAACTCAAAGAGGGGCAGAAAATCAACTGTCACCTGTTCCTCAAAACCCCACTGGCGCAAAGGACAATGGCACCAGCCTCAAGCTGGAATTGCACTCGGAGAGAGCCAGAGTTCAGCTGCCCGAAGGGCTGAGAAGGGGGCACGCCAAGGATCAACTCTGGACTGCACATGGAAGAGCACCCAGCTCCCTCAGCTCCGTGTCCCTCTCCTCATCCAGCCGAGGGAACACCTCCCAAGTCCCCCGTTCCTGCCGTGGCGAAGCAGAACTAAAGCTACGGCCGACTTTGCTGCACAAGAGGCACCAACAGCAAAGCCCAGCTCAGGAAGCGCCCTGGAGGACACTGTGGGGACAGAGGTGCCACTGCTGCTCACCTGCCAAATCCAGCCTGGCACGTGGCACCCCAGGAAGAAGCCCAGTGAGATGGCACTGACCCACGAAACCCCAAGCAGATGCTGCTCCCCAGCAGAGGCAGCGAGGGATCGAGCTGGTAAGATCTGGCTCTCCACAAAATCTCCTGCCAGCACGTGGAGGTGGCAGCAGGCAGCAGCAAGAGGGGAAAGTGGTCTGCAGCAACAGATGGCCTCTGAGGTAGACTTGAGACAACTCCATCTGCCAACAGCTACACGTCACAAGCCAGGCTTTTCCTAAAATGCAAGCTGCTCCTTGCAGCCCTGGCCTCCTTCCCCTTCCTTCCCTGTCATCTCGTTCACAGCTCAGAAAGGGATGAAGGGGCTGGGATTTTTGGAAGAAACCCTGGATTTGATAGCACCTTGGGTGGATACAAGCGCTGTATCCTTTGGAAACGAAGAGTGAAGCTGGTGGCTGCCGATGGCACGGCCGGACTGGTACGAAGGGACGAGGAAGGCTGAGGTGACAGCACGAGGGGCACAGTCCCACTGGTGCAAAAACCCTCTGCAGCAACCACTTTGTCACCTGCATGTGGAGAATACCAGGTCCATGAGGAACAGAGAAGCTGGCAAAGGGCCTGGGCTGACAAGGGACTCCCCTGAGTCCCTTGCAGGAGCCAGGCCAGCACTCAGAGTGGGGCAGAACTCACAGATTCAGGTGGACCTGAGGATGCTGCTGCCCCAAAACAAGATACTGGGAGCTGCAGAGCTCTGGGCCCAGCTCTTGGGGCTTGGAGGCCCAGAACAACCATGGAGCAGCCAAGAGAAACCCAGCTGGGGCAAGCAAAGCCTGGGAGGTGGACCTTCCATATGAAGAGAGAAGTTCTCTCCCTTCTCTGCTGCACAGCTCTCGAAAATTCTCAAAAGCAGGGTTCAGAAAACCCCAGTAAACCAGAGATCCACCATGAGACAAGACAGGGTTGAGCTTCCTCCATCAGACCCTGGTCTCTCTTTGCAGCATCACCATCCTGCCGAGCCAGATGTGCCCCATCTCACCTGAGAGCACCCCTGAGCCTCAGATCTCACAGCCCCAGCACATTCCCCCAGGAACCTGATCCCATAACACACATTTGGTGCCTTCAAGCTGTCGTGGCCCTGTCCCAGGGGCTCAGGGAAGCACCATGAAGAGAGGGGAGGAACATGCTGTAGGAGAAAAAAGGATTGTTTGGAACCATCTATGACACATTTGTAACCATCAACCAAAATAACCGAACACTAAAATAGAAAAGGAAAAAAAAAAAAAAATTGCACACTGGTTTACGATCAAACAGAGGAAGGCAAAACCAGGAGGGCTGGAAAAGGTTCCTACGAGGGGGATGGGAGAAGGGGAAAGGGGCCTTTTTGGTTTTATTGCAAATGGTTCATGAGAGCAAGAAAGGAAGGGAGGAGAGCGAGAGACACCTTGGGAAGATGATTCCGAGCCGTTCAAGACGCCGCTCGTGAGGAGCAGGAGGAGGGGCTGCTCAGTCCTGGTATCTCGCCCTCCTCCCCAGGAGACAACCCTTGGCTTCTACGGAGACTTGAGCTTCTTGGTGCGAGGTGAGGTTCCGTTCTCTGCTTTCACCACTCCATTTTCATGGTAACCTGGGGATGCCAACACAGGGACACAGAGCTGGTGAGGGGTCTAGAGGGTAATCTGAGGGAGCTGGGGGTGTTTAACCTGGACAAAAGGAGGCTCAGGGGGACCTTCTCTCTCTCCACAACTCCATGACAGGAGAGTGCAGCCAGGTGAGGGTTGGGCTCTGCTCCCAGGGAACAAGGGACAGGAGAGGACATGGCCTCAAGCTGCCTTAAGAGAGGTTCAGGTTGGACAGTAGAAGGAATTTCTTCACAGAAAGGGTGATTAAACATTGGAATGGGCTGCTCAGGGAGGTGGTGGAGTCACCACCCCTGGAGGTGTCCAAGCAACGACTGGATGTGGCACTCAATGCTCTGGCCTGGTTGACAATGTGGGGATTGGTCTATCTCCATGATCTCAGAGGTCTTTTCCAACCTAAACAATTCTGTGACTCCATGGAGAAAGTAACTTTGTCCCTTGCATGGGCCAAGCCCTTTCTCCTCTCAGGGCTGTCCCACAGACATGGGGACACCCCCATGACATCAGGACACTGCTGGGGACACCCTGCACGGGCAGCAGCCTGCTGGGGGGGTCGCTGAACCCGAGGACTGGCACCTCCACGGTGCCACCCTGGCAGCGCTCACCCGAGTCCCTCTTGAGCGGCTTGGTTTGCTGCTTGGTGCCGGCGGCGGCGGCAGCTCGCTTCCGGCTGCTCTGCTCGTTCCAGTACTCCCTCCAGCGCCGCAGCTGGAAGTGGATGAAATGCCACATCACCGAGGCCTGGAAGAGGCACACCAACAGCAGCACACTCATTCTGCCAGGGGCGGAGAAGAGGCAGGCTGAGAACACAGCAGCGAGGCCACCCCCAGCCCAGCCTTCCCCCCACACCGGGGCTGGTGGCCGAGGTCCCCCCGCACGGCAGGTGCTGTCCCTCCAGCCACCACCTCTCCTTTCAGCCACCCCTGAGCCCAGAGCAGCCACTTTCCTTTCCCTCCACACCATAAAGCCCTCAGGTGCTCATTGATTCTTTCAACTTGAGGGCAGGAATGGAAGAACAGGATCATCTCAACCAGCACTGCCCAAACCACAAGGTGGCACAGTCAAGGTACGATGTCCCCGGATGATCTGTACATCTAAGAGGTGGAAGGGAACTAAGAAAGCCCCTCAAATCCTCAGGTGTGCCAGCAGTCCTTGGCTTCAAAAAACTTGGGAACGACCAGCCCTAGCAAATTCTGAACTGAACCCACAGCTGCTGCAAGGTGAAAAAGGCTCCCAAGCCTTGACAGACGGCAAGGCATGAGGAGCCCGTTCCACCCTCTGCTTCCCACATCAACGGGCAGCAAAATATGTCCAAGCAGAAGGGAAAATGCCTTTTCCTTGACCACATCTGTGTAAATGCACTTACAGGTGCAGCAGGCAAAGTCTGCAAGCCTTTTTCCAAGATAGGCATCCATTTTATAGCTTCACTTGATTGACACTTTATTTCCCAGCTTTTCCCTCCTTTGTGGCTTTGAAGCCTTTAAACACCCCCTCCTTGCTTCCTTCACACCCCCTTCAGCTCACTAAGACCTTCTCTAAATGGAACCAGGATCAGATCCACACTGCCTGGATCCCATTTGGATGGAGCTTGGAGCAACCTGGCCTAGTGATGGTATCCATGTCCACGGCAGGGGTTGGAGCGAGATGATCTAAGGCCCCCTCTAACCCAAACCATTCTGGGATTCCATGGATTCCAAGCTCAGGAAAACCCACGCTGGGGTAACACAGCCAAGGAACACACAGGAGACATTCCTACCTGAAGAGAATATTGTTAAAGAGGAAGCTGAAGAAGTTCCCTCTCTCAGGGTCCAGGGCCTGGCTCTCCACGCGCGGCAGCCCGAAGCCGATGACCAAGATGTACAAGGTGAGGGTGAAGAGCCTGGTGACCACGAACACGACGGCCCAGACATTAAACCTGCAGGAGGGCAAGCAGAGGTGTGGGCAGGAGCAGCCCCAGCGCTGACCCAGGAGCTGAGAGACAAATCCAGGCTCTCCCAGACTCTGGAGGAGGTTGGGAGCCCCAGGCAGCTCCCCTGCTTACAGCTTCTCGTTGTTCTCGTCCGTGAAGTAAACCAGGTGCGCCATGTGGAAGAAGAACTCGGCCAAGTACTGCAACAGCAAGAGGATCAGCCCCAAGCGGGTCAAGCTGGGAGGGAAGAGGAAGAAAAAAGCATCACTGGACTGGTCAGCCTTCATCCTTCAACTTCCATCCTTCAACCTTCAGCCTTCAAATCCAGCTACAGCCTCAGCCCTGCCGTCCTTGAGCTGCAGTGCCTGCCCAAAGCCAGACCTTTATGCAGCAGAGTGGGAAATCCCTGCAGATCCCTGCAGAGGGACTGCAATGGGGGAAATCCCTGTCCCCAAACCATCAACACAGCCCAAAACAGAAGCAGAGCTGGGACGCATCCAACACAAAACCCTATGGCTGGCAAGGCTGCTCTGCTTTTCATCAGAGAATGGTTTGGGTGGGAAGGGACCCAATGAGATCATCTCATTCCAACCCCCTGCCCTGGACATCTTCCACTATCCCAGGTTGCTCCAATCCCCATCCAACCTGGCCTTAGACACTTCCAGGGATGGGAAACCCTGTGGGCAACCTGTGCCAAGTGCCTCACCACCCTCACAGGGAAGGATTTCTTCCCAATATCCCAAAATCTCTCCTCTTTTAGTTCAAAACCATACCCCTTGTCCTACATACCTGCTTAGCTAGAAAGTCACTCTCCACTGAAACGCTCCCATTTATTTCCTTTAAGCCCCTCACCCCACTGAGGATTCCCAGGTGAGTCCCAGTGCAAAAGGAGCTGCCCAGCCCCATCCCTGGTGCGGGAGGGGATGCTGAGGGGACTCACTTGAGCAGGTAGGCGCCGGCGATGTGCAGCAGGTAGAGCGCGATGCAGCGCAGCTGCCGGGGGATCTCCTCCTGCCAGGGGCAGAAAAGCCAAATCAGCCCCTCAGCCCTCTCCACCCGCCCTTTCCCAGAGCCCCCTCTCCCAAAACCTCCACCTGGCTCTCACCTTGCGGACTTTTTGGAAGTAGAGCTCGGGCAGGGCGTGCAGCCAGTACGCCAGCTGGCACAGGTAGAAAAACTTCACCTGGTACCTGAAATGCAGAGAGCAGCCATGTGAGCCAGCCCAGGCCACGGCAGGACCCCAAGAACTTGAGTGCCAGGGCAGCATTGGGCAATCCCTCCACTGTTTTGGAGCCATGGGATTTAGGAGAAATCATTTCAGGGCTGGAATTATTTGTTGAGGCAAGAGAGCCACACATGGAGTTTATCCAGATGCTTGTGCTGTGGTCTCCGTGCTCTCAGCAAACCTCACTTCTGTAAAAATCCAAGAAGGGAGGATCATCCCCCCCTACATTTCTGCTGTGAAAAACGAACAGCAAAGAGACTTTCCCAAGGTGATGCAGGAAACAGCCAGGATGAGTAACAGGGCCCTCCTCATGGAGGAAACCCTCTGGAACACCCTCCCCAGGCTGACAAACGAGATCTCAAACACAAACCCTGGGCTCACAAACGAGATATCCCCCATTCCCCACGGTCTCACTGCAGCCTCCTTGCAGCAGGGTGCATGCAGAGGGTGCTGTGCTGTCAGCACCCCACTCCCAGCAGGCAAAACCGTGGAGAGGAAGGAAGTGGCCAGCCCCAGAACAAAATGCCCTCCCAAGTGCTTACGGAAGATAAACATGTGGGTAGTTTTCCCACAGACTCCGGGGGTTTGAGATGTATCCTTCCTGAAAAAGAGAAGACAGGCAAGGTTTCAGCAAAACAAAACAGGTTATGACAGGATGGGTACAGTGAAATAAGGAACTGGGGATGACACCCAAGTCTTGTCCCAGCCTGCACAAAAAAACCTGTTCCCTGTGAGGGCCAAGGCTGAGCTCTGCCTTTGTGGGTCTCTAGCACGCCTCTAGAATTTCACCAGGCCCCTTGTCTGGGGGCTGAAGGCTGCTTGTTCAGTTGCACAGAGGGTCCCAAGTTCAGGAGAGGATATTTTGGGGTTTGGAATGCTCTGGTGGTGTAGGGGTGAGATTCCTGTAGAGATTCCTCAAGCAGCCGTGTGCACGGTTCGGAGATTTCCTCCCCACTGGCATTTCCAACCCCAGCAGCACTTCAGCAACAAGAAGTGCTTCTGAAGAGAAAGGGGAACAGAAAACACCAACAAAAATAACTGGATATGAATTGGATAGTTTCATTTTCCACCTCCTGTTTTACAGGATGGGACTCCCTTCTCACTCCTGCCACATGGATGCTGCACTGGGCTTTGCAAGGAGATGCTGGCATGGGAAATTTGTCCTGCCCAGTCACCACCATCCATTCCCTACCTGTGCCAAGCCCCCTTTTTTGGCTGGGGCAGGCCAGGGAAGCACAAGGTGACCTGCTCTGCGCTTGTGGGGTGTTTGGGGAGCACATCACTGCAATGTGGGTTGCACAGGAGGCTCCAGCCCCACAGCTGCTGAGGGATGGGTCTGGCACTGGGCAAGAGGAGCCCAAAACCAGCAGCAACAACTGTTTTTCCCTCCTCAGAGCCCTGTGGGGCAGAGGCAGTGTCAGCAGATCTCTAGAAATGATGGCCTTGATGGGATAGTGGTTCTCCAAGAGGGGCTGGCAGGACCCTTTGAGCAGTGGGGAGGGGATCCATCACCAAGGATCCATCCCCAGAGCCACTGGAGACCACAGCTGGACCCCAAAGGCTGCAGGTAGCAAAGAATCATCACTTCACACTGCCAGAACAGTCAGATCTCTCCCACACCACCTGTTCTTCCCTCCCTCTTCTTCCCCAAAATGACAGTTTTCCCTCTGAATTCTTTGGGTTGACACATCCCCAAGCAACAATGTGGTTTCCATGTTCTCAAAGACTCTCTTGCCATCAGCTTGCCAAGGAAGGAACCACAAAGAGAGATCCCAAAATTCTGCCCATTAGCCCCATGACCCTGCAAAAGGCACCCAACCATCTCCAGGCACTGAAGGTAAATAAGGAGAAAAATGAGAAACTAAGAAAGACAACAGGTTCTGGAGCAGAGGATGGAGATGATGAGGCCAGGCAGGATTTCTGGGGCCCAGCTCCAAAAATATTTCACAGCCCATTTGCCTGTACAGCCTTGTACAATACAGGAGAAGGATCTCCCAAAACTGCCCTCACTCAGTGGCTGGAAAGACCCACCACAGCTGAAACCTAAACTGACTGAAATGTGCCCATTTTGGCCCTGGGGCTGGCTGGGGACTCTGCTGCTGAGGGATTTTGTGCTCTAGAACCCACAACTCCCCCCTGGGAACCCAAATCCCGGGCAGCCCCGTGCCTTACCGTCACCACGACGTACAAGCACCAGATGATAGAGGTGAGGTGGAAGGCAACCAGCTGCCCTGACTCATTGAACTTGCTGTGCTTGACCTTGGAGAGATGCAGCCGCCTGTTGATTTTCTGGGAAGGAGCAGAAGGAGAGAGAAAGAACAAGGAAACGTCAGCCACCATCAACTCTCTCTCATCCCAAGCAGCCTCCGGAGATGAAGGCTCACTCAGCACCACCTCAGCCCCCAGCCCAGGCCCAGAACAGCGTTTACTGCAGCAGGACCCCTGTGGGATCTGAGGGATTTTGAGGACCCAAGGCAGGGAGTGGCGCTCACGTCCAGGGCGTATTCCTGCACCACGGCGTGCAGGATGATGGCGATGAAGATGTAGAAGAGGATGGTGACCAGATCCTTCAGCCCATAGTGATACTGGACCAGCTCCCCATCTGCAAAGAGACCAAAGGCTGGATCAGAGCCCCGTGGCCCAAAGGATTTCCAGGTAAGAGCTTAGTGGAGAGCAGCTTGGATGGGGACACCAGAGAGAGATCATGACTATGCCAGTGGTTGGAGAAAAGGGCTCTCTCCAGGGTTAGTTCATGGCAGAGGTGAGTGACTTCCCCTCTGATAGTTACTCAAGGGAGGGGACACTGGGGACACTTAAATCTTCCCCCTGCCACTGGGGACAGCTCGGCTGTGGAGATGGGAATTTATCACCTGAAGGAATGAAGACATGGGAGGCTGAAGCAGGTGATGGGATCAGGGATGCCCCACCAGGAACACCAGGGCTTGGGATAGGATTTCCACCCCCTCAGTTATGATTCAACACTCCTTTATGATCTCCCACTCCTCCCTGCAAACTGCTGGAGAGGGATTCAGCTGCCTAAATGCAGATGCCTTGTGCTGTTCAGAGATCTGAGGCACAGGGCTGGTAGATGAGAAACAGGACCCACAGGAGACTGTGCTCTTCTGGAGCAACAGGAGAGCCAAGAGCACCTAAAATACCCCAGAATTCTGCATTTAGGTGACTATTTGCAGCTTATGGGAAGAAGCAGAGCTGGGAATGCTGCAGGAAGTATCCTCCCATGAAGGTCAGCCCACCCCTGCCTGCTGCTCTGCCTCACCTTGATCCTGTCCATCCTCTCCTGATATCAATGCTGGAAAGAGACTGCTCTGCCACCAGCCCTTTTTACCCTAAACAAAGCTTCATTCCAGATTTCTAAGATTTGAATGGGATTTATGAACATACCTGGCACAAGGATATGAAAACACCCTGCCCTTAGGAGCCCCCGGTGTAGTGCAGACCCTGAGGTAAAAATGGTGTATCCCAGAGCAAGGTAAAAGACAAAATTGCAAGGCCAAAGAAAATAATATCATGTACATGTGCTCTGCCTCCTCTCTCCAGGGCACTCAGAAGCTCCAGTAGGAGCTGTGAGGGATGTGAAAGAGCCTTGGAAAAACTCAGATTCCTACAAACAAACTGCTGCACCAAGGTCTCTCTCCCCACTAGCTCATGCCCTATACTGATACCCCAATACGTGCTCCTGGGCAGGTGTTTCTGTGCCCCTCAGGATTTCTGGCATCAGGAAAGAATAAAACCCTCAAAAACCAGCAGAGGAAGCTGTCTGGACTGCGCCACAGGGGAGCAGGGACCACAATTTAATCTGGAAGCTGGATGATTCCTTCAGCCCTAACGTTCAAAGCTCTTAAGGGCAGAGCTTTCATCTTCCGCATGTCTGCCTCATGGTAGCTCCACTAATCCCAGCACCCTGCTCTTTCTTTGGATGATTACTCAAACACTCCCAATTAACTGCAGTTTTCTGCCACCAGGCCAGGCTCTGTGCCCCGGGCATTTGGCTTTACCCAAACCACCTCCTGCTGCCTCCTGCCAGTGCCCAGATCCCTGCCAGACCCAGAGGGGCTCTGAGCCAGGAAGGCAGCAACCAGCAGCCAAAATAGGAACAGGGGCTGAGCCTCCTGCCTGGGAGCTGGGACACCTCCTCTGGTCCATTTGGAATTACTCCCTGTGGATCAGAACCTGCCTGGAGCAGGGATGCACCACATGCATCTCCACACCCTCCTCTGCAGGTGCCATCCCCAAAAACCAGCAGGACAGGGACAACATGCACAGCCCCTGCTGCTTAGCAGGGAGGTCAATCCCTCCTGCTCCTCAGGGGGACAAGAAGCTGCTCCAGGCAGGCAAGCACACAGTTGGATCCTGTCCGAGCAGGCTTGGAGCAGGATCCTCACCCTGCAGGGAGCACAGAGTGGCCTGGCCATGGCAGAGAGAGAGAAGAAGCCCCCAAACTCCTTGGAAAGCATTTCTTCCCAACCCTGGCAGTGTGAAGGCTGGCAGAGATGACCAGAGTGCTCTGAGCCACTCAAACTTTGCTTCTTCCCAAAATATCTTATTTTTGACATCTCCTTTAGTACCAGACAAGGGCAGTTGATCAGTAGAGGGTGAGCCCAGGCCAGCTGGAAGTGAGGATTTGGGGCAGACCAGACTCAACTCCACCTTGGGATACGTGGAGCTGAGGCATCTCTCACCTGCTGTAGGCACACTAACATTGTACTGAGGTAAGATGAACAGGAAGGCAGTCTTGGCTGTGACCTGGCAAACACACACAGAGGGGAAAAAAAGGCAAATCAGTTGTTAAATCCATTCCTCTGGACCCATTTTTTTTCCTACCACAATGGGAGAGGCAAATCACCCAGGGAGATGTGCTGGCACCAGCTTCACTTGCAGAAACATTGAAGCTTGCACTGGTCACCCACAAGATCCCAGAGGCATATCCAAAAAGTTAAAAAAAGGCCTGGGATGAGACATCAGGACACCTGAAACTCAGGGCTGTGCTGCTCACTCTTCATTTATTCAATCATTGAATCGAATCATGGAATATCCTGGGTTAGAAGGGACTCAAAAGGATCACTGAAATCCAACCCCTGGCCCTGCACAGACACCCCAACAATCCCACCCTGTGCCTGGGAACATTGTCCAAACTCTTCTTGGACTCTGTGAGGCCTGGGGCTGTGACCATTCCCTGGGGAGCCTCTTCAGTGCCCAACCATCCTCTGGTGAAGAACCTTTTCCTGATATCCAGTCTAATCCTTCCCTGAAACAGCTTCCTGCCAGTCCCTCTGGTCACCAGAGAGGTGGCCAGTGACTAAATTGCTTTTAATTCCAAGGAATGATCCTCCCCAGCAGCAAAGCAGGAGGTTTTGTGAAGAATGGGGCAGAGCATCCACCCCCCAGGATGCCCCAAAACTGCACCTCCATGACCAAGCACCCTCGAGCTGGGGCCACAGCAAAACCCAGTGCCAACACCAAACATGCCTTCAGCCCATCCAACCCCACAGTGGCAGCAGCTCACCGGATTTTCCCTTTCCAATGGCTCCCAGACAACCCTCCAATGCTTCACAAGCACCCAGCCTCAAACGCAACCATTCCCAAAAAATCCTGTGCCCGTCGAACCCTGACGAAAATGAGCTGCACTTCACACAGACGTGGCTGCCACTGCTTCAGAGCTGCAGGCTGTTAGAATCCCAGCTGGAAATTGCTCCACAGCTCGTGGGGGAGACAGGGGGACTTTACCAAGCATTCCCATCCTGCCACCACCAGCATTGAGCAACCGGCGCAGGCAGCCCCGGCTCGGGGACAGCAAAACTCCGCGGCGTGTTTTCGTCATGTCTGGGGATTTTACTGTTTTTTCCACTTAGAAAAAAAAAATAAAAATAAGGAAATCCCACATGTTGTGCTCTGGGAAATCCCACATGTTGTGCTCTGTTTGTGGAGGAGTAGATGCAGGAGATGGAGACCACAGGCAGAGTTTGGGGTGGGAATGGAAAAAGTGCATCGCCCGGCCTCAAGCTGGCTGAGGGAGACACTTCTGGCTCCTGCAGACCTTGCTGGCTGGGAAAGCCAAGCTGCTTCATCCCAGAGCTGCACAGCACATCCAGGACCTGGAGTTTACATCCAAACCTTGCCACAAGCTGGCACAGGGCATGAAACAAAGGCATGGAGCCAGTGGTGGCTGTGATGCTGCAGGGATGGGCGGCCGTGTCATGGACGTGCCAACGGCAGCAGGCACGGATGGATTTACAGCTCCCCCAGCACCTGGCTGACATCCATTGCTGTAAACAGCTGGGAACAAGACATCATCTCCAGGTGAAGCCTCCTAACCTGCTGGAGAGGACACAGGCCAGAGCTGTGAGTGCAGGAAAATGACCCCAGAGTATCTCTGGGTTGGGCAGCAATGCCCACATAGAGCTCAGCCCCAATCCAGTTTCCAAGGATTCTCCTTCTTTCCCAGAGGGCCTGGTAAGAAGGTTTCCTTCACCCACTCCATCACCAAGCCATGCTTTGTCCCATCTCCACACCTGCCTTTGCTTCCTGTGGGCTGGAGCACCAGCAGCAGCTTTGGAGCCACCTCAGCACCCCTCCACCTTTCCTTAACAGAGGGGTAGCAGGTTGTTTCCTAAAGTCTGAGCGAAGTATTTTAACAGCCAAAGATAAATGTAACCTCCAGGTTCCTGACAGACTGATTTTGGAGGACAAACAACCTCTCTGCTCCATGTGACAGATGGGGGAGCTCAGGCACATACCTGCAGCCACTCACACACCACGGCGGTAAAATCTGAACTCCAGGCATCCAAATTTTCCATCCCACGGAATTTACATGGAGGAAAAGTCTCCTCTCAGCCACCAACGGCATTTCTGTCTCCTGCAACTGGCTGGGAAGTAATCACACTGACCACTGCTCACAACACAACCCTTGGCAGAGGGCACAGAGGGACAGGTGACTTGAATGAAGTCACAGCTGAGCTCCATCAAGTGAGCATCAGGCTCCCAAATCCCCCATAAACCCTCCCAACATCCCTTCCACCACATCAGCACCCATTGCTACACAGCCCTGAGTAGCCAGAAGGAGCAGCTTAAGCCTCCTGGAAAAGAGGGAACACCTGAGCCATGATCTCCAGCAATGCCACCTCCAGCTCCCCTGCAAGGCAAAAACCAGGTTTCCTTGGCTCGGGAAGGAGGGAGGAGCACCAGGGATGGCAAAACTCTTTAGAGCCTGCCTTGAGAATTTCACAGGCAGCCAGGGAAAGCAGAAGTTTGGAGTGGGACGAGCGGTGTGAGGATTATTCAGAGGCACAAGACTCTCTGTCTGTTTGCTCTGAAACAAGATGCTGGTATGGGAAAGGAAGTGCTGGGCACGCTTCTGCCCACAGAGAACAGCCAGAGCTGCCACTGAACTGCTGCTGGCAGGGGAAGAATTCATGGAATCACAGAATAATTTCGGTTGGAAAAGCCCTCTAAGACGATGGAATCCAACTGTTCCCCCAGCACTGCCAAGCCCACCACAAAAACACGTCCACAGGTGCCATATCTACAAATTCTTTAAACACTTCCAGGAATGGTGACTCCACCACTTCCAGCCTGCTCCAATGCCTGATTCCCTGTCCAGCAAAGAAATTTTTCCTCATGTCCAACCTATCCCTTCCTGGCACAGCGTTTTAGAAGAGTGGGAGAGGGATTTGTCTCCATGGGGCACACAGAGCAGGGCCCATGTAGGAAAGGCTGTATATTTATTTCTCATTGAAATGACACTTGCATTAAGGGCACCTCCATGCAGAGGGAGATGTTCCTCATCCCAGCCTCATCCCACCTTACATGAGGGATGTGGCACTTGAGGACATGGGTTAGTGGTGGCCTTGGCAGTGCTGGGGGATTGGTTGGTCTCAATGATCTTAGAGGGCTTTCCCTACATCAATGATTTTATGATTCTGTGTGCCTGAATCAGGTAAATTTGGGAAGAAGTTGTCCTGGGAGCTCTCTACAGCCACACAGGAGGAACCACATCCTCAGCAGTGAGTGGCTTTCTCGGGGTTAAAGATGGATGATGAGGAGGCAAAACTCAAGGTGTCCACCAAGACCAGAGTTTCCTGAGATGCCTGGATCAGCCAGGACAGGGATGAAGCTCTTTCTCATGGCCAGAAATCAAATCAGCACATCCACCTCACAGCCCTGGGTGGCAGAGCAATAGATAAAGCCAAGCAATCCCAGCACCACCACACATTTCATATCTACCACCAGGCATTTACTCCCTGATAATGTGGTGATTGGAAAAATCCACACCCCCTCTAGCCTGGAGACTGCTGCCTAATGCAGAGCAGCAAAGCTCTCCCCATCTTTTTTAGAATCCCAGAATGAGTTGGGTTGGAATGGACCTTAAAGATCATGTTCTAACCCTCTGCCATGGGAAGGGACACCTTCCATAGACCAGAGTGCTCAGAGCCCCATCCAGAAATTCAGAAGATGCTGGTTTTTTCCCTGCCAAGAAATGCTCCACATCAAAATCCCAACTCCACTTGTACAGACATGCAAGTGGCTTTTAAAAAGGTGTCTAAGCACACATTTCCAGGCAGTTTCAGTTTAGCACTCCCAAAGTGCACCCACTGCAACTCTCAAACACTAATATTTTAAGGAATGAGGCATGATTTTTGAGCACCCTTCACCAGGACACTCTATGAAGTCCTCGAACAGCTTGTCCAGATTGGTTGTGGACTCCCCATCCCTGGAAGTGCTCAAAGCCAGGTTGGACAGGGCTCTGAGCAATCTGGTCTAGTGGAAGGTGTCCCTGGCCATGACAGAAGGTTGGAATGAGATGAATTTTAAGGTCCCTTCCAACTCAAACCATTCCAAGGATTATAGGAAACCCATTTCCCTTCTCAAAAGCCTCATCTAAGTGGGATTCATCTTCACTCCAGCCAGGAGCCCCCAGGCACACCACCATCCCCACGGTCCTGCTTGAGTTAAAGGCACTCTGGAGGAAGGAAGCAGTTCCAAACCTCTGGCAGGGGAGGCTGGGGGAGTTTCTGCAGTCAGAGCCGGGAAAATATTTCCAGGGCTTGAAAAACAAACTAATTACAGACAAAATGCTGTCCAAAGGCTTTTCTCACAACTCTGGGTTTCTTTTTCCCCTGCTAGCCAGGGTTTATTGAAAGACAAACTTGCTGACCCACAGTATGGATTGATATAGGCCCTATACGTAAACTAAAGCCCAAACTTTGGACCAAAGCCTTTCAAAGTAAACATCTGGCTTTGACAAAAAGCCCTTCCCAAGGGCGGTGCAGCCCCTCTGCCCCCACAGACAAACTCATCCCCCAGCACGACACGATTTCCACTGCCTCACACTCCCTCCTGTTTATTCCCTTTTTAAATTTAAACTTCAATATTGCTTTTTTTCCTCCTTTTTCCACTCTTCGACCCTTACGCCGCCCACGTGCCTCAGTTCCTACATCTGGCAAAGACCAGGGGAGGCAGGAATGCATTTTGTTTTCCCTCATTAACAATGGGAAGGCCTTAATTTTTAGAGTACTACGGAGGGGACCGGGAAGGGGAAAGTATATTTAGCAGGAAGCCTGGAAATAGCAGCTCGTCCGTCAGCCGCCTTCTTCTGACAGTGTCACAACCCAGGGTTTGGGAGCCCGTGACTCACGTCCCACGATCTGCACGCGGGGGGAAAGCCCAGCAAGGGCATGGAATCACTTCCAAATAATGGTTTATAACTTTATTTTAGCATCCCATACATAACATTGAGCCTCAGTTTCCCCACCTTGGAGATGACGACAGCAGCCCCCATCTAAAAAGGAAACTTCTCCAAAATCAGCGAAGTCTCCCCCAACCTCAACCCGACACCACTCACAGGAGCCACCCCTGGTGGGACACAGCTTAAACCCAGCCTGGTCTTGGCTTCATTTTTCTGCAAAGCAGGGTGGAAAAGGATATGCAAAGTGATTTCTGCATGAGGATCGGAAGCACCTGTTTTGTGTTTCTATAGTCATTAAAAATAGTTTTTCACCAAAAAAAAAAAGGGGAGTTTTTTCTTTCTAGGCTCCAGCAGCCACACACACGTGGCAAAATCCCTCTCTGGCACCAGGCAGATGCACACCAGGTGTGTTTTCACACCCTGAAGGCTTAGGGCTGGCTGGGAAGGAAAAACTCTCTGTAGTAACGTGCTCAGGACAGCTCTTTTTGGGGAAACTCCCTCCAAGCCTGGGGCTTCCCTCCCTGAGCAACGGTAATGATCCTCAAAAACACACACAGCACTGGAATAACCAACTCCAACACACCTGCAACACCAAGGAGCAGCCTCATGCCACCAAATCCCATCATGACTGGTACCTGCTCCCTGCCACGGCGGAATTACCAGCTTGGTGAATCCATCTGGATGGGGAAAGGTTGTGCAGCCAAAAAGATGCTCAAGGTGTAGCTTGTGCTGTGCTTGGGGAGCAGCAGAGCTGTGGCAGCCCCCCAGCATCACCCCCAGCAGGACGGCAGAGCAAGGAAACCCTCAGCCCCTGAGGGATGCCTGGGAAAAGGTTAAAAATCTTATTTGTGTCTTCCCAAAAAAACCTTCCCTGCAGGAAATGGCCTATTGTGAGCAGGATTCGACCTCTTCCGCTGAGCCTGAGCTTGGCTGTGGCCACTGGCAGTGGGGAAGGTGGAAGCCTGGCTGCAGGGTGGGAAGCTGGGATGGGAGGAAAAGGGACAGTGACATGAACTCCTCACCACAGCGAGGGATCAGAGCTGCCACCAAAACTCACCACAGAGGTGGCACAAATGGGCACAGATGGGTTGGAGGGCTGGGCAAGAGCAGAGACTGATTTCTCCTCCACGGGAAAAGAAAGCAGAAGGAATAAGTGTAATAACAAAATAAAAATAAGCTAAAATAGACACAAGGACCAAGAGCTGTCCCAAACCCAATCCCAAGGGGAAGGCAGGGATGATGCTGCCAGGCAGAGGGAGCACTGGAAGCCACCCTGGCACAGGGAACACTCCCAGAGGTCTGCTGGGAGAGCAGCAAAGTCCTGCCTTCAGCATCCGAGGAAGATTTAATTAAAAGACATTAAAAAAATCCAGAAACACCACAAATCCCTCCCTGCTGCCACCTCCATGGGAGGGGGGTGGTTCATCACATTTCACAACTGCACCATATCAACCAAAAGCACCACAGCAGCAAGCCCAGGTACCACCTCTCCAGGACAGGGCTCCCAACACGCAACAAAACCATCTGCAGGGAGAAACCCTGACAGAGAGATGCAACCTCCGTGGCGTTTTCTTTTTAAAGTACAAGCACGAAACTTGCAGCCCAACTTTGCAGCATTTGCATGTGGCTTTGGAATACAGCTGGCCCTCCTGGGTTGGTTTTGAAACCTTTAAATAAATAAATAAATATATATATATATATATATATATGCACAAGGACATTGAAAGGTGTTTGAGTGCTGGAAGAGACTCGTTCATTCAATGAGTCTGCAGTGAAAAAAGAGGGGGATAGAAAAGCAGGGGGTTCCAGCGGGAAGGAATTAAGGAAATGGATTTCCTCCTCCTGCGATTTGCTGCAGAAGGAGCCTTCCCTCCCTCGCCAGGCCCCCCGGCCACCCCTTTCCCATCCGGATTTGCTTTGAAACGTGGCACTGCCGAAGGGGAGGGTTCAGCGGGGGAGGCGGGGGGGTCCCAGCCGGCGATGCCGCTGACCACGGCCCGGTGCCTCGGCGTGGGATGCCCGGAGCCCAGCGAAGCCGCACGGAAAGGGAAAGCAGGCGGAGAGGGAAGGAGCCGGAGCAGCGGGAGAGAGACAGCGACCGTCCGGGCATGGCCGGGGTGGGACAGCGGCCTCGCCGGGGGTCTCCGGCCACCCCGGCAGGGTGAGGGTGTCCGGAGGAGGAGCGGGGATGCCTTCCCATGGCCCGCAGCACGGGGGAAAGGCCGGGCAGCCCCAGGCCCGGCAGCCCCCGGTGCTCGTCCCACGGCGCGGGGTCAGCGGGCTGCGGAGAAAACACCTGGAAAAGGGCTATTGTTAAAGGAAAAAAGGAGAAAAAAAAAAAAGGAAAAAAATATTCTTCCCATTTCCAAGAGCTGGGAATATCAGACAAGGCTTGGCTTCTGGCTGCGTAGGGCTGATGTGCCCCTCGGTGTTTGGGACATCCCGGCAGCTGCGGTGGGTTTGGGGCAGGGGGTCTGACACCCCCTGTGCTGCCCCTTTCCCAGCCAGGGACCCCCAGCAGAGCTGGAGGGGAGGACAGGGATGTGCCACCCCTAAAGCCAACGCCAGGCTGGGTCCCGTGGGAACCTGGGGCATCTCCCCGGTGCTGGGTGAGAGATGGGGAATGAACGGGGCGGCGCTTTGACCCCCAGACCGAGGGGTCCCGCACCCCCGAGCCCCCTCCCCGTGCGGGATGGGGGCACCTGGCCCGGCTGGGGATCCCCGAGCTGAGACAGCCCCAGGGGGTCACCCCATGGGGTCACCTCGTCCGCAGGGTGGGCGCACACAGCCACCCGGCCGGGGCGGGGGGCGGCGGCGGGGGGGGCTCACCTCGAACATGAGGGCGATGAGGACGCTGAGCACCAGGCAGAAGCCGATGTCGGCGTGGTTGTGGATGAGGAACT
>VZTJ01003166.1:445912-457185 GCA_013397795.1 Orthonyx spaldingii
CCCGGGACACGGGACCCGGCACCAGCACCGCCCGGCTCCGCACCGGCACCGCTCCGATCCGCACGGGGACTGAACCCGTGAACCGGCACCGCCCTGACCTGCACCGGGACCCGGCAGCGCCCCGATCCGCACCGGGACCGNNCGCCCCGATCCGCACCGGGACCGGACCCGGGAACCAGCACCGCCCCGATCCGCACCGGGACCGGACCCGGCACCGCCCCAACCCGCACCGGCACCGCTCCGACCCGCACCGGGATCCGCACCGACATCGCCCCGACCCGCACTGGGATCGGACCCACCATCGACCCTGCCCGCACCGAGACCCGGCCACGGAGCCAAATCCAACCCGGGACCCAGCACGCTATCCCGCCCCGGAGCTGGACCTGGACCTGGGCACGGACACGGACCCGGACCCGGACCCGGCACCGGCACCGGCACCGGCACTGGCACCAGCACAGCCCCGGCACTGGTCCAAGAGCCGGGACCTGGACCCAGCACGGGACGGAAAGCTTGGATGCGGACCCACACTGAGATCCAAGACCTGGCACTGGGTATGGACCCAGACACAGACCCGGACCCTGCCCTGGACCTGGATCCAGCCCTTGCCCCAGCTCGGCACAGCCCCGGACCCAGCACCAAGCCTGGACCCGGCCTGGCACCGGACAGAGACCCTGGCCCCGGCCCCAGCCCTGGCTCCTGCTTGCCCCACGCACACCCTGGCACTCCACGGTGGGTGGAGGCACCCACTGGCCTCGGCAGCCACCTCACATCTGCACTCCAGTACCGTGCACATCTGGACACCCACCCATGCTTGAACCAACATATTGTGCACGTGTGGATGCCCATCTGCACCTGCGCCCACCGACTGTTCACGTGCAGACAACCTCCCACCTCTGCACCCACCTACCATGCACATCTGGGCTCCCACCCATTTCTGCACCCACCTACCATGCACATCTGGGCTCCCACCCATTTCTGCACCCACCTACCATGCACATCTGGGCTCCCACCTACCTCTGCACCCATCTACCCTGCACATCTGGGCTCTCACCCATTTCTGCACCCACCTACCATGCACATCTGGGCTCCCACCCATCTCTGCACCCACCTACCATGCACATTTGAGCTCCCACCCACCTCTGCACACACCTTTCCATGCACCCAGCACCCACCTGTGTCCCAGCACCCACCCCCCTGTGCACACCCTGACACCTTGCTCTGCATCCCAAAGTCCCAGTGCTGAACCCCAAATCTCCCCCATTAGCCAGGGAAAGGTCTGAGGCAGGAGGTGCCTTCCCTATTCCACTCCCTTCCCACACCCACATCCCAGCTCGATCTCGGGTGCAGCAGTGGGGACAGAGACAATCCAAGCAGGTCTCCAAGGCAGAAGAGTGTAATATTCACTGTTATTTACTGAAGTCAATCCCTTAAATCCTCCCAAAGTCCCTCAGGGAGCTCCAAGGACATTAGGGGAGTGGGCAGGGTGCTTCGGTGGCTTTGCTTAGGAAAATCAACATATAAACAGTGTTTTGATTTGAAAGATCTCCTTTCAAGCAAAAGAACTGGAACCTTTTGCTTCCAGGGTCTTTTCCAGCTCCTCCAGCATCCCTGGATCCCCACAGATCCCTCACAGACCTGTCTTGTGTTCAGTGAGGATGGATTCACAGGAGGGAGAAAACACTGCTCCAGTGCATTTGAGGGAACTGAGCTGTCTCAAACCTGGTGTTTGAGAGCACAAAGCATTTTCCTCCAGCCAAATCCAGCCCGGGAAGTGGAGTCCCTGGGTCCTCATTAAGCACTCGGTCCTATTAGGCAAGTCCTGATTAGCTGGGCTTACCCTCTGCTCCCCCCCTCCGTGGTATTGTTTAGCCTTGGAGCCATGGGCACAGAGCTGCAGCCTGGGCCCTGCCTTTTACAGGAACACTGAAGGCACCAGAAAGGGATTTGCAGCAAACCTAATTTAATTAAAGGGGGAAAAAATATCCAAAGTTTCAGCTTGGAAAAAACCAAACAAATAACAACAGCCCCAGGGCAAATAATTCTATTTTCTGTAATGTCCAAGTATTGTGTTTCAATGTTGGAAGTGAAAACATGTTTTTTTCCAGGGGAATCTCTCTTGGGCTGGTTTTGGGATGGCAGAGGGTGTTACATCATCTTGGAGCTGGAGGGAATGTTTTTCACCCAGCCCAAAACCTGGCAGCCACGGACAGTGCTCAGAAACTGGGCTGCTGCAAGGTGAGATCCCAGCAGGGCTGGGGCAGGGCTGCTGCCACCCTCCAGCCCTGTTGCTACAACTCCATCCTGCTTTACTTCATTTCACCTGAAAGAGGGACAAGAGTGACCCATTAAAAACACCAAGCCAAGGGGAAGGTGCCAGCACTCAGGGCAGCCACGTTCCCAAGCCCAGGCGCTCACCTTGGTATTGTTTAATTTCTTGGGGATGTAGCCTCTGTTCCTGCCTGTTTGCTCCTTTTTCCAGAACACCAGAAAGCGGCACAGCCAGTTCTCCTGGGGAGCCCGTGGGTCACTCCCTGCATTGTCAAAATTCACGCTCGGTTCCTGCTCCTGTGTTGCCCTCAAGAGCTCCTCTCACCTGTGGCACTGAGCTCTCCTGGGCTGGGGCAGGACCCTCTGCCTCTCCAAGGTGCTGGAGAGGGTTTCCTTAAGAAACAAAATGGAAAAGGTTCACAGGAGGCAAATGAGCAGAAATTTTCTATTCCAGAGCAGGCAAAAGCACTGGAGAATCTGAGTGCAGTGGGATGGAGATTTCCCCTCGCTCCAGCCTTTCTGTGAGTGGCTGAAGCCCAAACTTTGGTGATGATCACCCCCAAAAGCTGGGCAGACCCTGCTCTAGCTCAGGATAACATTCCTCGTCCAAAAAGAGCTTCATGGGAGGTGCTGCAGAAGGAGCAGAGGGTCTGACTGGTTCCCCTCAAGCATTTGGGGCACTTGGAAGATACATCAGCAGGTTCTCTGGAGCAGTTGGTCCATTGCCCCTCTGCCAGCTGAAGTTTCCCATCCAGGGTTTGGACTGGCCCAGGCCTCCACGCTGCTCCACACATAGCAGTGACCTGGGATTTGTGGGATTTCTGCACACCATGGGTTGATGTGAAGACAGACCAGAGTGGGGAGTGACCAGGTCACAGCTCCAGGGACACAGTGCCAAAATCAGGACTCAGCACCATGGTGGTGACAGCTGGAGCCGCTTCTACCAAACCCCCAGGGTCCCACCCTACACCCAGGGTGATCTGGGGCATCTCCCCTCGCACACACACCTTTGGAGCTGAATCACCATGGGATATTTACAGATCCAGGACTCTTCCCCTGAAGAGAAGACTCTGCCAGTGATTTTCAAACATTCCCCATGGCCCAGTGATGTCTGGGAAGTAAAAGGAGATGCCACAGCCATGGTCTCACTCCTTCAGGCACTCGCTGTGCACTCCACCTCCAGTATCCTAGAGCTCCCCATTTCATTCCCACTGGCTCCCAGTGCAATGCCACAGCACCATCAGTGCCCTGCACGTCCCTCTCCTCTCCAGTCACCATCCCTGGAGGGATTTAAAAGCTGTGTGGATGTGGCACTTGGGGACATGGGTCAGTGATGGCCTTGATTGTGCTGGGGGAATGGTTGGACTCGATGAGCTTAAAGGGCTTTTCCAACCTTAATGATTCTGCGATTCCACAACACAGGCACTGGATGTGCACGCAGCAGCTGGACCTTGAGCAGCATCTCCCTCTGGTGGCAAAGGAACACGGAGTTTTGGGGAGAAACACCTCCCCAGCGTGATTTCCCCGGTCTGGCAGCATTGGAGAAAGTCTGGATGTGCACCAGGTCATTGGGGCATCTTTAGTTTCAACCCCCAAAAGCTGGAAGGGGGGGAGGGGTGTCTGGAGCTGTGATTTGCTGCTGGAGTCCTCCCACTTTAAACAGGGCTTTAGAATTCACTAAAGGGTAGGTTCAGATCGGATACTGGGAAGAAATCCTTCCCTGTGAGGGTGGGGAGGTCCTGGCTTGGTTGCCCAGAGAAACTGTGGCTGCCCCTGGATCCCTGGAAATGTCCAAGGCCAGATTGGATGAGGCTTGGAGCAACCTGAAATGGTGAAAAGCGTCCCTGCCCATGGCAGGGGGTCAGAAAGGAGATGGGCTCTAAAGTCCCTTCCAACCCAAACCATTCTGTGATTCCCCAATTAAATACAGGTTATTTCCAGAGCTGGAGGCCTGTGGCTCAGTGCTGGGGCTGCACCCAGCACACAGGACTCAGGCCCTGGGTGCTACAGGGCTCTCACACAGGCTGGAAGCTTTTAAGGACAGACAATCCATGTTATCCCACCTGATTTCACACTGCTCCCACGGAGGTGAAGGGGAACGTGGCTCTCCAGTGACCAACTCTTGTCATCAGGGAGCAAAGCCAGGGGAACTGAGCCCTCACACAAACAAACACCCTCACCCCTACCCCAGCCCTCATGCACCCTCTGCCCCCAGATTCCCCCCTCTCGTTTGCCACTCCCTGAGTGATCCAGGATTTCCAGAACCACCTCCTGCGAGGTCAGAGGTGTCAGCTCACCTCTGCACTGTGGGTCTGCTCTGAAAAATCAAAATCCTCGTTTACACCTGACTCCTGTGCCCAAAAGCATTCTTTACTTTCTCAAAATTGTTTCTTTTCTGACTGGCCTGTGGGACAGTTTCATGCTGGCTGAATCTTTCTCTAATATCCAACCTAAACCTTCCCTGACACATTTTCATGCCATTCCCTCAGATCCTGTTGCCCAGGTCCCTTCTTCACCCTCCCACTGGAAATCCCAACAAACAACTCATCCTGAGGCTGAGGGAGCCAAGAGTGGGAAGAGAGACCCCTCCACACTTATTTTCACCCCCAACACGAGACACAGACACAGCAAAGGCTGGTTTGGGGTTTTTTAAAGCATAATTATGTATTATCAAAAGTAGAAAACCAAGCTAGATAAAAATTCCTGTAATGGCCTGGCAGCACTGCTGCCCTCTGTGTGATCCACACAGTGTGGAGGGCTCTGGAAAAGCCACTGGAACTGCTCCTGCCTGCAGAGCACGGCCACAGCACGGGGGGCTGGGCTCCAGATGGAGACAGGGAGCCTTCATCACCTTGGAACGTGGCTTCACTCCACATCCGGCACCAACTGGGATTTCAGTGCCCCGAGGAAACATCTGGCTGGGTCAGCCCTGAGCAGTGTATGCATCATGGAAGCTTTTTTTAAATAATTCATCACATGCCTGTGCCCTTCCTGCTGCCTTTCCTGCCCCGTGGCACCACCAGAGTCCTGCCCACAGCGGGACAACAGCTGGAGAGCACAGCCAGATGTGCTCCAGCTGGCACCCTGGTGGTGAATCCAGCTGATCACACCTCAATGAACACGTCAAGCCATGTCCTGGGCACCAACCTGTGCCCTGGGCACAAATCCATGCCCAGCCAGCCTGGTGGGAAGCACTGGCTATTTCTGAGACCACGGTGTTGATGGTTTTTGTTCCTGACACAAATAAGCCCTGCCTGCACTGGGGATTTTATGGTGGCAGTAGGGATGGGTTTGAGATTTGGCTTGAGGCTAAGTTTAGGGGGGAGCATCCAGGCAGATGTGGATCACACCCTGGCAGCCTGGGATAGTGGAAGATGTCCCTGCACATGGGACGGGTTGGAACTGGATGAGCTTTAAAGTCCCTTCCAATCCAAATACTTCTGGGATCCTGTGATCTGCAGCTGGAAGAGGACAAGAGGAGGCTGGAGAGAAAAGGCCACTTGAGGCAGCAGGACAGTGGGCAAGTGGCAGGGCATGGCTTTTGGCTATAATTCCAGGTCCTGAGGTTCTGGTCTGTAGCAGGAAGAGGATCTGCAATCCTATGTGACCCCCAAAAATGGAATTGGCAAAGGCCTCAAGACAAACCTGGTGGGGAAAAACAAATCAAGCAATGCTGAGCCTTACTTGAGGGCTTACTCTGCCCAGAAGCAAGGCTATCCGAGAGTAAAACTCATCATTTTAGTAAAACTCATCATTTTTTCTGGTTTAGGCACTTATTTGTCCTGAGAAAGCTGCTTTGGCCAGCGCTGCAGCCCCTGGAGGCAGCAACCAGATCTCCACACTGGGCCAGGCCCGCAGCCTGTGCAGGCACTGGTTAAAGGACACGCTCCAAGTCATCATCACAAACACACCAAAGGCAGAAGGCTCTGGCTGCCTGGCAGGGCTGTGACATAAACAAGCTCAATAAATAACCAGCCCTGGACTTTTAGGGCTTCTTAAGGCTTTCGAAGTTCTTCAGAACTGCCAGCAGAAGATGTACTGGGAGGACAGGTGGTGTCCCAGCGGTGGAGGAGCCCTTCAGCCCCGTGGCAGGGGCACTGTGGGGACAGTCTTCACCCCACCACCTCCTGCTGCGCCCTGCTGACCAGAGAGTCACCTCAAGGCTGACCCAAGGTGACAGTGCAGCCACTGACAGGGTCACCCTGGCAACCCAGACAGGTCTGTCCCCTCTCCCAGCTCCTCCACTCCTGGCTGGGAGCATTTAGAGCCGGCCTTGGGGGTGGAGGTGAAGCACGGTGACCTCAGCTTGCTCCTCACCACAGTCCCCTGCAGGCCACAGGGGTGGGTGTCCCAAAGGTGGTGGCACCCCACAAGGGCACCCTCTGTCCCTGTGGGCTCCGAGCCCTCCTTGGGGGGACCTGCCACCCCACAGCTGCCTGTGTTGCCGAGGGAAGAGCTTCTCTGCAGACACTTGTGGGCACAAGGGCCCAGGATTGGGCTGATGCTGGCCATCCCAAGGGATAAATCCCCTCCTCTTCCTCCTCCTCCTTCTCCCAGGCAGCCTGGGGGAGGCTGGGCTTGGCTGTCCCTTTGCAGCAGGGCCGTGCTGGTGGCCGTGGCCATCCCTGTGCCAGGCGAGGTGAAGCCTCCTGCGCTCGCACTGAAATACACGGAGGAGCTCTCGGTTGAATCCGGGGAGAAGCCGCTGGGATGGGACGTGGAGGGGGGAAAATCAGACTCCTGCCCTGCTCCATCCTCCTGTGCCGTTCCCACAGCGCCAGCGCTGGGTTTGGCCCCTCCTCCATTCCCCACTGCCAGGCCAGAGGGGTGGATGTCCCTCATGGGGAGGGAAAAGTCTGCCCCAGGCTCAGCCCCGGGGGGTTTTCCCGGCACCCATCCCCCAGGAAAAGCCTCTCCCACGCCACCATCTCCGAAAGCCGCGTTGATCACGGACAGATCTCCCGTCTTCAAGGCCAGCTTCACCAGCAGCCAGTGGTGATGGTCTGTCCAGCTGTCCTCCAAACACCCTTTGGACTGCAGGAGAGACGAGCTGGTCTCGTTTTTGGGGTCTGACTTGGTCCCTTCTCCTGCCAAGGACTCTCCATCTCCCAGAGTCCCGGAACTCTGTGCAGCTTGGGAGCTCTCTCCAGACACCTCCTCATCCCCGGCTGCTGCAGCACTGCAGGCTGCCTCCAGGAATCCCTGCCAGATCTCTGTGGACTTGGGATGGAGCAGGCTGTAGTAAACCACCAGAGCTGTGGCACCTGGAAAGGAGCAGAAAGGTGTCAGTGGTGAGTCCCAGCAGCCTTTTGGTCAGGTGTGGAGAACAGGTTGGACCTTGCTGCACCTCCAGATCAACAAGAACTTTGCAAAGACACTGCTGAGCATCAGGGGTATGAGCAGCACATCTTTCAAGCATTTACAGGGATGCAAGAGTCCCACTTGAGCAGAGTTTGGCAAAAGAAGTGCACAGTCAGGCCTAAATTTAATCTGGATTAATTTTCAGACTGACAGCTGCCCAGCAGGCAGATGTGTGATGCAGGAAACCTTCCATGTCACAGCATCCCCATCCTCTGGCCTTTAAATGAGATATATTTTAAGACAGCTTCCTACTTATATCCCAAACTCATCCAAGGCCAGAGGATTTTCTCCTTTTCCATCCCATTTAACATGACTGACCTGTGTGAGGCAGGTCTGGGAAGTTGCACAAAGCCCACAAAACTTCCCTCTGCTCCCATCCCACTGGGAAAACATGAGCCTGCTTGGCACAAAGATGCTCCCAGGGCTGGAGCCTCTCTGCTCTGGAGCCAGGCTGGGAGAGCTGGGGGTGCTCACCTGGAGAAGAGAAGGCTCCAGGGAGACCTCAGAGCCCCTTCCAGGGCCTAAAGGGGCTCCAGGGGAGCTGGAAAGGGACTTCAGACAAAGGTCTGGATGTTCATTTCCTCAAACTCCTCTGCAAATGTGCAATCCAGGCTCTAAAATCCATGTTCTTACCTATTACAGACCCCGACATGACAGCCCCAGTCACACTCAGGCTGTTCCTCAGCTCTGCCTGCAGGAACCGGGTGCCCAAGAGCAGCAGGAGCGTGTTCTCCATCAGCATTATCTGCAGGGCAGGGGGAAGAGAGTCATCACTTATATCCTTCTTTTGGATGGCTTTAAATGTGCCTCTGATGACAGAAAACACCCAGATTTTCATAGATTCTTAGAACCACAGAATGGTTTGAGTTGGAAGGGACCTTAAAGATCATTTCATTCCACCCCCTGCCATGGGCAGGGACACCTTCCACTGTCCCAGGTTGCTCAGAGCCCTATCCAACCTGGCCTTGAACACTTCCTCTCTTTTATTTTGCACCTAATTTATCACTTAAAACACAGAAGTTGTTGAACTGAGCCTTCTGCAAGGTCTTCAACTATTTTTTACCACTGACATTGCACGGCTGCCCTTAAGGAATCAAAGCCAGTGCAGAAGGCTCATCTGCCTTGGTGACCACGTGGCATTGTCAGGACACTGTAAAAAACTGGATTTTTAGGATGAAAATGAAAAGTCTGAAGCTGTTGCTTGTCCCCAGCAGCTGTATCCACATGGAATACACAACATCCCAGGCACTCACTGTGTAAAACACGGCCACCCTGGTCCTGGAGGGGCCGGGCCGGACGTTGATGTAGCAGAAGATGTAGACAGCTCCCAGCAGGCAGTTGAAGAGCCTCCAGAGGCACGGCTGGGCCACGATATCCGTCTGCTGGGCCACGAGCCAGAAGGACATGAGCAGCCAGTGGACACCTGCAGGGAGAAGGGACTGAATTTCCAAAGAGGCTGCAAACAGCCCCAGCACCAGGAGCATCGCGGGGCTGGTGTCAGGGTGGGAGGTGGAGAAGGAGATCTCAGGTCTTACCCGCCACAGCAAAAACCCAGAAGGAATAGAGCCTGGCAAAGAGCACCAGGGCCAGGACCCGGGTGCCCAGCATCCCTGTCCTCCAGAGCAGCAGGCACAGGATGACGGCGGCCGGGGGGCTCAGGTGTCCAGGCTTCATCAGGTAGGTGAAGTGGCTGTAGGAGACCAAAGCCCAGGCCAGGGACAGCAGGGACAGCCCTGCACTGACACCTGTGTGGGGACAGGGGCAGTCAGGGCTCTGAGGGAGGCCCAGGTGCACAGCAGGGCCAGTTCTCTGTGTTAAGGAGTTGATGGCAGCACCCCCATACAAGCCAGACACCCCCAGATCCTGCCAAGTGAGTCACAGAATCGAGGAATCACAGAAGAGACTTTAAAGGCCATCCAGTCCAACCCCCTGCAGTGAGCAGGGACACTTTGCACCAGACCAGGCTGCTCAGAGCTCTGTCCAACCTGACTTGAATGTTACCAGAGATCAAACTGGAGTATTTCAACTACATCTTGCTAATTCTGGTCTCTGTGTGCTCAGCAGCTCCCTGTGGATACCCTCTGAGTGCTCCTTCCGTGGGCAGAGCTCTGCAGCGCCAGGGCAGCTCCATCCCAGTCACTGAGAGATGCCAATGATCTCCATCCCAGAGATGCCAATGGATGAGTGTGACCTTGCACACGCCATGACTCCACACCCCAACATCCCCCTCTGCACCCCTGAAAGTTCCCCTTTGGGGCAAAGCAGCCACCTCTGCATTCAGCCACAGCAGATCTTTGAGCCACTTCTGTCCCTGCTGCTTCTCATCGAGGCTCCCCAGTCCCCTGGCAGCACGTTCTTCCATCGACACACGCATCCCTCACCCCTCTACCACCCGCACCATCCTCCTGGGAACTCACCAGGGATGAAGCCTGCCGGGTCCACGGCCACCACGACGTAGGCCTGGAGCAGGAGGTGAGGCAGGGTCTGCAGCAGAGCCTCCAGGAGCCGCAGGACACAAACGTCCCCGAGCTGAGCCAGCACCTCCCCGGCAGCGCCGCCCTTCTCTGCCGCCGCCCGCGAAACATCCCAGTACCTGCAAGAGGCACCGTGACGGGGTGGCCGCCCTGGTTTGGGGGAGTCTGGGGCTGCACCCGGGTTCTGGGGGTTGGTGGATTGCGGGGAGCGTCTCTCACCGCTTCCAGAGGCCCAGCTGCAGGAGGTGGAGCGCCAGGAGGCAGCAGCCGGGTGTGTGTCCGTCTGCCCGGAACCAGAGGATGCTGAGGAGCTGCGCGGCGTAGCCGGGCACCAGGCAGGCGATGGTCAGCCCCAACCAGCCCAGCTGCCCACGGACCAGGTAGTGGATGATGGCACAGAGCCCTGGGGGAGGGCAGAGAGGCAGCGCTGAGGGATGGCACAGCCACACGCCCCCAGCAACTGAGCGGTGCCGTTCATCACCACAGAATCCCAGACTGGTTTGGGTCAAAAGCGACCTTAAAGACCATCTTGTTCCACCCCCCTGCCATGGGCAGGGGTACCTTACACTATCCCAGCTTGCTCCAAGCCCATCCAGCCTGGCCTTGGACACTGCCAGGGATCCAGGGGCAGCCACAGCTTCTCTGGGCAACCTGTGCCAGGGCCTCCCCACCCTCACAGGGAAGAATTTCTTCCTAATGTCCAATCTAAACCTACTCTCTGTCAGTTTAAAGCCATTCCCGCCAGAACTCCGTCTCCCAGCCCGCCCGGGGGGTTCGCAGCCCTTGTCCCGCTCTTATCTCCAGCCGCCAGCTCCCGATGGCTTTGTCAGGGGTGGCACAGCCACGGCCACCGAGGGGCCGGGCCCCAAGGAGAGCTCCGATAAAAAGCTCGGGGCTCCAAAATAAACAAATAAATAAATAAGCGCGAAAAAAAAATAAATCGATTTTTCGAATTTGAAAAAAATCCAAAGAGGGCGGCTGGGCCCGCGGGGATGCGGAACGCCCGCGCCCACCGCGGCAGCGGGGCCAGAATCGCGCATCTCCCCCTCACAGAGGTGACCCCCTCCCCTTCCCGGTCCTCGGAGGTGACCTGGGCCCCCCGGGATGGCGGCAGAGGGGCCGCTTGCAGCATCCCCCACACCCCAGCGCATCCCCGAGCATCCCCCGCGC
>VZTJ01003166.1:459959-474731 GCA_013397795.1 Orthonyx spaldingii
AAAGCACCCAAAGGAGCAGCCCAGAGAAACAAGAAGCCTGCGGGCAGCCTGAAAAGCTGCTGAAAAGGCTGTGCTGGAAACCTCAGTGAAATAGTTGCTTTGATTGGGAAAGAAAACAAAGGGATCCAAGAAAAATCCCTGCAGGGCATGAAGGGCGAGCCCAGGGAGGCTCTCGCAGGGGTGAGCTCAGCCGAGAACGGCAACTCCCATGGAACGGGGCCGGCCGGATTCAAGTAGGGAAGAGGGATAAAAGGGAAGTGAAGATCCCTTTGCAGCAGGCAATTTATAGAAATTGATATAATTTCTGAATTTGTAGAAATGCCTGTAAATTTGTGGAAAGCAGGGAGCCATCGGGGGGGTCCTTGGTGAGAAAGGAGGAGGATGGTTGGGAGTGCTGTGCTCAGTGAACTCTTCTGCCACGGCAAGAGAGTAAAGATTATAATAAAACTAAAATTGCTGGACATGGGCTTTTGTATTTATACATTTATAATTTCCATAAATAGATATGGCATAAAATATCTTGCATGCCGTGCAGGTAACCTAGTAATGAAAATGTTTTAGTGCAGAAATTTGAAAAAAACCCCTAAATTTTCCTTTTTTATTCATAACAATTAGATTTCTGTTTTCCTCTCCCACTTTTCCCCATACCATTCCCTACTGCAGGTCTTTTCCATGTTCTTAATTGTCCAGATTTGCTCTTCCAACAGCAGAAATGATCTAGAATTAATGGCAGCTCATCAACCCTCTTCCTGAATTTCCAAAGAACTAACTTCCTGTTTAACCTAGGTTTGGTGGGTTTTATTTTAACATCATTCCAGCTAACGATTTTTTTGGTATATATATATATACTTATTATTATTATTATTATTATTATTATTATTATTATTATTATTATTATTATTATTATTATATTTGTCTATATGGTGATATATTGTTGATGTTTGTAAGGAAATATAAAACCTTTGAAAACAGATGGAAACAGAGGCCTTGAGTGAGCTGCTGTGGCCAAAGGGTTGCTCAAAGGGAGGTGGCCCAGGGTGGTTTGTGCAGCCCAACACATTTCCTGAGGTGATGCTGCAAGGTCTGAAAGCCAGACCTCGGTTCCTCTTAGGAGGACGACAGCAAAGAGGATTCACTGGGTGTGCCCAGAGCTCCCCAAAGCCTCATTGGCCACCACAAGGCTGTGGAGGTCAAACATCCCTCAGCACCCTCCAGAACAGCACAAAGCCACGCTCTGCTCCTTCATCTTCGTCCGGGTGGTTGACACTGATCCAGGGACTGATCCAGCCTCCTCCTGCCTGGTAACAACCAAAATATTCTCGTTATTCAGCCTCTCTTAAAAGGTTTTGTCCTTCTTAAACGGGCTGAAGACTTCATATCTTTCATGTTTATCTGCATTTTGTTTTATAGCTTTAAGTGTCCAATGACTCCAGTCCGACACGAGCCAGTTCTAGAGGTGTCAAATGTTGATAAGGGAGAGCAGTTTTTGTTGGCTGCAGGAAATGCAAGTACTCAAAAAATTTATCCTGGAAATTGTGTCGTTCTTGAGGTGAAGAAAAAGCAACAGCCTCTAAGCAAGAATAAGGAGAAATTGGATTTTGGTTTAATTGTGAAGGAACTTTTCCTGCTCTTTTTTTAATTAGAAAAATATGAGAACACCCAATTTGGGGTTGTTTTGTATAAATCTAGCAAAATTTGTCTTATTTTCTGAATTAACAGCTTTAACTTCCATAAGGCAAATCAAATTTTTTGCAATGCATTGCAGAGTATCAAGAAATCAAGGATAAATAGCTGGTTACTTGATGCATTAATTAAAATGGGGATTTAAAATTGGATTTTCTGCATGGAAGTTTATTCCTGTGCCATGATCCTATGTGGGCTCCAGGAAAACCTTAGGATTATAGATATTATCATAAAAAAAAATGTGGAATAACCTCTCTTAGGTAACTTCCAAGTCTTGAAGAACATTTCTCTGTGTCACTTCTGGGACTGTGGAGGAACAAACCTCTAAGCAATGTCCTGTTCTCCTTTCTCTGTAGTGACCCGAGTTCCCAGCCCACCCTCTGCCATGAAAATCCTTCCTTTTCTCCTTGTTCTCCTCTTGGTGGCATTTCACGGAGCTGCAGGTAAGGTGTAAATCAAGGTGAGGGACTAAAGAGAACATGTTGGTGTCTTGCAAAGGTCTCCTGTCCCCTTTGGGATGTGGCCAAGCTGCCTCCTGCAAAGAATCCTCACACAAATCATCAAAACTCATTGGCAGATTACAGCTGATACATGAAATTAGCAGGCAAACAATCCAACCACCACTTTGAAAGCATAAGGGGCAACCAAAATTTCCATTCAGCGCCAGCGTTTTCCCTGTTAAACCCTGCAGCCTTGTACTTAAATCACTTTGCCTCCGAGTCACCCAACAAACAAATTAAATCATAATCAAATATTCTTAAACCACACAGAAAAAAAAAAATAAAAAAAGATTCTGGCCCCATGTTCTTCAAATAACCTTTGCTTTAGGAGCTGGGACATGGGTTGGAGAGGCACAAAATCATGAGTTATGATTTTAATGCTACTGGCAGCATCTCCTTGGTGGACAAACCTGTTCAGCCATAGTAAGGCTGTGCTTGTTGGGGGGTGCAAAGGGGTCTGGAACCCCAAACCAACTCTATTGTCCAGAAAAAGGGATAATGTTTTAACATCACCCCTGAAAATGGCACAGCTGCACTTGCAGGGCACTCTGTGCACCGGCGAGGGCTGGTGGAGTTTTGGGGTTGATCTCTGTGGGAACAGAGTGGAAAGCGTCCTCTGGAGAAATAAGGATGGGAAAAGACTGTAATGGACTGCAGAAGACCAGAAATGTGGGGGAAGTGTCATACATATCCCTGGAGGGATTAAATTGTGTGTGGATGCGGCACTTGGGGACATGGATTAGTGGTGGGCTTGGCAGTGCTGGGTTAACAGTTGGACTTGACCATCTTAAAGGTCTTTTCCAATCTAAATGAGTCTGTGATTCTACGTGGTTGTCTGATTTTGTTCTTACCTGGGCCTCTGCTTAAGGCAGTTCCCAGAGGCAGGACACTGGGAAAGAGTTCCTTTGGTCTGTTTTATGTCCTTGTTTAACCCACAGTGCATGTTTGGGCTGTTTTCAGTAGGACCTTCTGGGTATATTAAATTCAGAAATTCAGCTGTATCTGGAAAAAGAGTGTTTCTGAGAGCTCAGACTGCTCACAGTCATCTCTGCAGTGCCCCACAGGCAGGTAGTTTGAGACCAGGAGTGTTTTATTCACCCTTCCAAGCGCTCCTTTAATTCTCCCTGGGATTTTCTGGGTGTACATGTATCGCTCTACTGACATGCTGGGAATCCAGCATGACAGGGATGTGCTGGATGCACTGTACCTATGTGATAACCATTACCTGTTTGCAGGAACAAGCTCCACTCTCTCTGAATACGCTGGACTCTGTGCTGTTCCGTGGATGAGCTGGAAACTGGAATTAATTGGTCCACTCAGTCAGGCACATCCAGAACGCATCAGCTGCCAGGCTGTATCTTTGTTAATTGACCAAACAGGGCCAGGCAGCCTCCTGCCTAATTGCTAGTCTGCTCCCTGGGCTTGTTTTGATCCCTGACAATTAGCACTTTCACAGATAAAAACTGTTCTGGGAATAGCACAGGCTGGTGGCCATTCCCAAAGGGCTGTTTGCATGTGGGTATCCTGTTTTAGCAGGGAAAACACTTTAGGTATGTGGGGAAGAACAATTCCAAGCTGTTCAGCCTCAGACCCAGAGGGCAGTGCCTGGTGTGCTGGGTTTAGTGGCATGGAAGTGTTGTTCTGCATGGGTTGATGAATTTATCCATGTGTTGGAGCCATCCTTAAGAGCTGCTGGACACCAGGACCTGTTTGAGACATGGGTGAAATGTATGGGGAGGGAAACAGCCAAATATATAGAACCATAGAAGAGTGGAATGGTTTCAGTTGGAAGGAACCTTAAGAATCATCTTGTTCCAAGCCCCTGCCATGGGCAGGGACACCTTCCACTACCCCAGGCTGCTCCAAACCCCATTCAACCTGGCTTTGGATACTTCCAGGCATCCAGGAGCAGCCACAGCTTCTCTGGACAACTTGTGCCAGAGCCTCACCATCCCCAAAGGAAAGAACTTTCTTCCTAAAACCTAATCTAAATCTCTCCTCTTTTAGTTTAGAACTATTCCCCTCTGTCCTATCACTGTTCACATTAAAAGTCTCTTCCCTTCTTTTTTATGCAAGTGGGACCCTCCCAGATGAGCTGGTGCACATCTCCTGAATGGTGACCTACAGGACTTTAGGAGCTGCTAAGTGCCAACTTACTGTTTTCTATGAGCTCTGTGATGTCTATCCCTAAAATCTGAGTTCCTAAGGAAGTCCTGGGCTTGGAGACACATCAGAAGAAGGAATCAGAGCATTTGCTTGGTTGTTCTGCCCATGGACCTCCACTTTTGAGGGTGGAGGTTTTGAACAGTCATGACTTTGGGCACCAGCGTGACATGGTGTCAGCTCACAGAGATTAAGCAAAATGCAAACCCCTGCCAGGAATAAAATGTCTCACATTTTTGTTTATTTGTTGGTTTATTTGTTTTCTTTTAAGGTCGAAGCTTGGCAAGACCAGGGAGACCCTATATGGAGTGTGGATATCGTGGGACTTTCTGCCACAGGGGGAAATGCCCTCGTGGCAACGATTACCTGGGCTCGTGTCGTTTCGGGTATAATTGCTGTAGATGGTAAGTTTAGGATTTATCTGGGGCAAAGATGACTTCCCAAATTCTCATTTGAATCCTAAATAGCAGGATTTTTCTCATAATAATAATAATAATAATAATTTTGAAAACTCTGAAATATCCTTTCCTTTGTCTAGGCTGTAGTGTGGCTGATTGTGGAGAATCTCTGGGAATGATCTCTTTTGACATCATTGGATTCAAGGAATTGTTGTACAAGCCACCAAGGATTTGTCACTCTCCTTTCAATAAAAGCAAGATCTGGGGAGGTTGCATGGCTGCCCCGTGTGGTGTTGTCATTCATTTCCAAGAGTAATTCATTTCCCTTTCATTTCCCAAGTCTTATTTCCATTTAGAACTTTACACAAGAATTCTGAAATCAATCTTAACTTGCCAGGAATGTGTAGTTTACCAAAATATTTTCCCCTATTGGGCTGCTGATTGAGTGAGTGCTGGCAAGTTCTCCACACATGCCTGCAAGGGAATTCTCTGTCACGACTATAACTTGGATCAGTCACCATTTCCACTGGGAGCACAAAAGTCTTCTCCAGTGGGATCCTTCACAGCACCTCTGCTTTGAAAACTTTGGGTTCCCATCTCCTGGTCCAGAGCTCTCAGACCTGAAAACAGCATCTTGTTTTATTATAGGAACTGAAAACACACTGAGCAGGACAAGTTGATCATTTGAAGTCTGATTTTACCCTTGGTTTTTCTGTCTGGTATAAATTTGGAGTGAATCTGCAAAATTTATATTGGCTGCAGTAGCAAATCAGGAGATCAGGGTTAGACCTGTGACATTGCTTGAGAAAATTATAGAAACATGTACGAGAGGCCAGTTCCTCAGTGACTTTGGTCACTTCTAAAAGATTCACCCTGTCCTGCCCTGGACCACAACAGAAAACACAGAAGGTCCAGGTTGCTCCATGAACTCCTGCCTCAGCAGCTGCTCCTGCATGGTCAGGAATGTCCTTGTGCTGACAAGGACTCCTTGGTGCCCAGAGAAGCTGTGGCTGCCCCATCTCTGGAAGTGTCCAAGGCCAGGTTGGATGGCCTTGGAGCAACCTGGGATAGTGGAAGGGGTGTTGATTATCTTCAAGGTCCCTTCCAAGCCAAACCATTCCAGGATTCTGTGAGGGGAGGAGCAGCAATGGTTGACTTTTTAAGGAAAGCAACCAACCCAAGAGCAAAGGATTGACTCGAAGCCCTGAGCTGCCCATTTGTTGCAAAGCATCTGCCCACCCTTCACAGAATCACAGAATTTTTAGGGTTGGAAAGCACTTCTGGGGAACATCCAGTCCAACCCCCCAGCCAAGGTATCTGGAGCAGGTGACACAGAACACGTCCAGGTGGATTTTGAATGTCTCCAGAGAGGGAACTCCAAGCCCTCCCTGGGCAGCTGTTTCAGTGCTCTGAGACTGTCAACATAAAGAATTTCTTCCTCAAGTCGAGGTGAAACTTCGTGTGGTTTAGTTTATGGCCACTGCTCCTCATCCTGAGGTTGGGCACCACTGAACAGTTGTCACCATTCTCTGACATCCCTTGGGAATATTTACATGGGTTGTTGAGATCCCCTCTCAGTCTTCACTTCTCCAGACTGAACAGGCCCAGCTCCCTCACTCTCTGGGCCTGTGCAAAGCAGATATTTCTGCAAATGACTCTGCCACCATTGAAACCACAGCCCTGTGCAGGGCAGGAAGCTGGGCCAACGGCCTCCTCCCAGGGATCTCCCTGGATGGAAACCTGAGGAAGTTGCCAAGTGGAGCCAAACCAGCAATTTACGGTTGATGGCCTAAGGAGTTTTTGCACAATCGACAGTAGGTGAGTGTTTCACAAACTGGAATGGCCCAAGATTTTTGCTCAAGGACTGAGGACTTTGCAGGGAGGGTTCAGCCCTCATAATTTTAGATTCATCATGCAGAATCCAGTCTCGTCGTGCTTTTAGCTCACTACCACAAAGATCTGCCCTTGCCCTTATGGCTGGGGAATGGCTTCAAGAGCCAGCTTAGAGCCAAACACAGGCTGAAGCCCCCTAGGATCCATGCTGTGCATCTCCTCCCTGCTTCTTATCCCAATTCCATCTACCCAGCACTCTACATGTTCAAATTCATGGAATCAGAGAATCGTAAAATGGTTTGGGTTGGAAGGGACCTTAAAATCATCTAGGTCCAAGCCCCCTGCCATGGTCAGGGACATCTTCCACTAGACAAGGTCCAACCTGGCCTTGAACACTTCCAGGGATGAAGCAGCTACAGCTTCTCTGGACAACCTGTTCCAAATTTATTGGACATCTCTTTCCAGGAGGTAGAGATGCTGCTGAAGATGGAATAGATAATGCCAGTCAGATAATACCAGAGCTGGTGGAGTGGGACTGTCCATGCCACAGCCAGGTGCAAGAGTGTGCAGCAGCTAAAGCTCACTTCAGACACACATCAAGAGTGGAATGGCTGGTCATGCAAAATCACACTGTGTGCTTCTAGGATTCTGCTACATCCCAATTAATCATAGAATCATAGAGTATCCTGAGTTGAAAGGAACTCACAAGTCCTGGCAATGGTATTGCTGTCAGTTTTTTAGCACAGTCTCTCTCTCTCTGCAGGTCTGGGAAAGGAAATTGTTTCATGGGGAAAAAAAAGCATGAAGAACAGGAGATCTGTTCACCCCTGTGCCCCAGCAGCCCTCTTTGAACAGGGATCTTCACTTGAGGGGACAGGTGCTCCCAGCACCTCCTTGGAGTCACAACAGTGCCACCAGCACTGTCCCAGTTTCTCTTTTCATAGTGTTTTTGCTCAGTCACAGCTGCTTATTGGGCACTGAAATCCACCACAGTCATTGATGGGAAAGTGACCTTTTCCACAGGCATAGTGATAGGACAAGGGGGAATGGTTTTAAACTAAAAGAGGAAGTTTAGATTAGAGATTAGGAAGAAATTCCCCCCTGTGAGGGTGGTGAGGCCCTGGCACAGGTTGTCCAGAGAAGCTGTGGCTGCCCCATCCCTGGAAATGTTCCAGGCCAGGTTGGATGGGGCTTGGAGCACCTGCTGGAAGGTGTCCCTGCCCATGGCAGGAGGATAGAACCTTCTGGTCCCTTCCTTCTGTGATTCCATGATTCATGTGACCGCTCAGTGAATGCATATCATGTGTGAGTGTGTTTTTAGCATCCATCCACACACACACACACACACACAGCCATAATGCTTGATGAACCTGCAGCAAGGCTGGAAACGTTTGTGAAGACACACCACCAAACAATAAAGGGTTACACACAGCAAACTCCACCAAACAAAGCCACAATTAAAGCTTGTCCTTCCTGGGATTGCTGGTTGGACGGGGATGTCATCCCAAATGGCGTCTTCCCAGATATTTTCAAGCGAAGCATAGAGAGCGTGCTTCCCGTGGGGGGAGGAGGAGAACAGAGCTCCTTTGTGTGGTGAAAGCTGATTGTTTGCCAAGGCCCAACGAACAGGGACGCTGTGTGTGTGTCCCCAGAGGTGTCCAGCAAACCACGTTGCCGGATGGCCCTTACGCAAGGCGGGGTGACACAAGATCCTGGGCTGGAGGCCTGGGAATCTTTCTCAGGTGTCAGATGAGGAAAGCTCTGCTTGTTTTTCTCTATCGGGGGAAGAAACAGAAAAAGGAGCTTTGGGATTGGACATTTTGAGGACTCAGCCATCCCCAGGGACGTTGTGCCACGTGGAGAGACCAAACTGCTGCTGCTGGCACCGGGAAGCTCCAACGCTGGGCTGTCAAGCAAATCCTCCCACCAGTGACTGGTCACATCCCCTCTCCTCAGTTCTGTCCCTGTGCAGGTGCTCCACGACCTGCGGGAAGGGACCCTCCCATTCACCTCTGCCTCGTTTCTCTTCTCCCCAGAGCTGCGACCCTGCCGGCCACTCCCAGGCATGCGGATCCTGCCTGTCCTCTGTGCTCTGCTGCTCCTGATGCTCCAGGGAGTGACAGGTAAGGAACGTGGAGGGTTTGTCCTTTGTCAGTGTTTTGTAGGGAGGATTTGCCAGTGGAGCTGATGAGTCACGTATGAGTTCTCCTGGTGGCTGTGCCATCCCCGCCGGGGTCCCTCTCACCCCACACCTTTAAGGAAAGGCTCCTGCTGCAGGTTCTGCAGCTGGTACCAGACCTGGGGCATTGTACTAAAGCTCTCATCCTTCCCAAACTGGGATTTGCTCCCCTCTCCATGCCTTCTGACCCTTGCCTTTCTGAGTGGGCAGCACTGGGCACAGCAGCCCTGCTGGAGAGGAGGAGGAGGAGGAGGCGGAGGAGGAGTGGGGAGGAAGGGAAATCCTGCTTCCACCCTTGGAGTTCTCCCGTGTTCCAGGAGGGAGGCAGCAGGCACGATGGAGAGCCTCTCCCAGAGCCTGCTTCGGGGTGTAGTGAGTGTCTCCCTTCCCAGTGCCATAAACTCACCTGGATTTCTGCTGCACACACCTGCTCAGTAGTCCTGGCAGGGAGAAGGCAGGGCTGGGCTAACGCTGGCCACACTGAAACATAGAGTTTTAAACATTGAAACGTTAGGATTTTAGCTAAAGGTTAGCTTTGCTGAAATTAGTTAAAATAGATTTAATAAGCAAACCCAGCTGGAGTTAATTACAAAAATTAATGGTTAACTAGAGAGTCAGGCCTGGAATAAGCTCTTAAGAGTTAAGTAACTGATTGCTTGCTACTTTATGTTTGTTCAGCTGTGCTTGCGCTTAGGAAGCAGATAACATTGATTAACGGATCTAAAGAAATGTAGACAACTACTAATTTTTCATTCGATAACCCATTTAGAAGGAATGAAGGGAGGAATTGGAGGTCCTCCAGGAGCAATATGTATTGTCAAAAACCAGAACGGTAGAAAGGTCAAAATGAGGTAGATGAGGGTTACTTCATCTTCAACGACCCCTCCTCAAATCAAGGGACCACTGACCCCTTTCGAGGGACTAACTATGCATGCTTAATGCTTTTCCAGCTAATTACCATACGAAGTGGGGAGTGGGAGGTGTTAACATTATGAATATGTATCTGTATTGAATCTTTGTGAATAAATAGACCTTGTAGTGTTTTGTGACTTTGAGCTGTGTAATAGGGAGTTATCCCACGCAGACTGCCCGGCCATAACAAACATACACTTTCTAACTCTGTTAGAGGGTCTTTGTCCGTCTCAGTTGAGTATCGATATTAGGTCAATGTCCATATTTTGGTAAATCAACACCAGGGGCTGCACTCAGCATCCCGGCTGAAAGTCTCCTCTCTCTGTGCCCTGCAGCGCTGTCCCCAGTCCGAGTATCAGCCCAGGACTGCGAGCGCCGCGGGGGATTCTGCTCCCACCGCTCCTGCCCGCCGGGGATCGGCCGCGTCGGCCTCTGCTCCGAGCAGGAATTCTGCTGTCGGATGTAAGTTCGGGGCTGCCCAGAGGGCTCAGGTTGCTGCCTGTTGGGTTTCAGCTCTTGGGGAGCCCAAGGGTACAGGGACATCCCTGAGCCCTCACTGCTGCCCTGGCTGGGACAGGCACTGCCAGATTTTCCTCCCACAGGCGATGGTATCCCTGATGGGCTCCTGGATCCCCGAGCAGGACACCAGCCCGTGCCCTCGCTGCGTGGTCAGGACGATGCTGCAGCAACCCCGGACAGCCAGGCCTTGATTCCACAGGAATGCCATTCCCCTGTGTCCCCAATAGAAGGTGGTGGTTTGCATTCCCGCTGCCAGGATGTGTGTCCTGGGTGTGCTTCTCTTTCCTCGGCGTGCAGGGAAGGGCAGAGAGGACGGGGTGAATTCCTGGCAGCCATGGACACACAAACACTGTCCTACCATCCACACTCTCTTCATGCTGGCCTCAGCCACATCAGCATCTCCATCCGTGGCAGGAGGGGGGACACATGTGACACTCACAGGGACCCCAACGCCAGCGTTTTGGCTCAGCAAGGGGACTCAACACCTCTCACACAGGGATAGAGGGGTTGTTATGACCTCCCTAATTTCAGTGGGGACCTGCTGGTTTTCCACTGGCTCCCAAGCTGGGTCAGGAGTCCTCACAGAGCTGTTCCATGGGACACACACTGCCATGGTGTCCTTGGGTCCATTCCCAGTTGTGGGGTCTGGGTGGGGAGCACCAGGGGGGTGGTGTGGGGTCCAGGGTTATTTGGGAGGTGGGAGAAGTAATTCTGCTCCAGAGGGACTGATGGCTGTGCCATGGGGCTTCTCAGGAGCTTGGGAGTGAGTTGGGGGTCAGCGCTCGGAGGGTTCAAGTCCTGACGTTGGGGTGGGGGGCTGAGATGGGAGCCCAGGTGGGTCATTGTGGATGATCCGTGTGGCAGATCCATGATGCTCAGCTCAGGGGTGTGTTATGAATGGATGTTTTGGGGTTTAAATAAGTTTCTACCTCTGCCCAGGCCTATAACAGTAGACAGTAACTTCTGAGGTGCCCTGCACCCCCAAACCCACTTTCATCTGCAAGTTTGTTAATAATGGCTGGTTCGGCCTATTAGAGAATGAGTTATTTATTCAATAGACACAAATTTAACAGACATGAGACTTAAAACAGAATATTGCTACACAGGGAAAAGAAAACTATAATAGTTAAATATACAGTACACAATAAGGTACCATTCTTTTAATACAGCTAGCAAAAAAAATTGTATAGACTAGGATTCAATGTATCTTACCATCCAGTTGTTGAAGGAGCACACACACGAATCCTTTTCACTCAATATCCAGAAAAGTAACCACCAAAATGCATCCACTTTTGGGGAGAAATCCTCTAACACACTCCCAGAGGGTGTGCAAGAGAGTTCTGATTTCGTGGAAATTTTGTCGGACTTTTATAGTGTAAAAAACAGGCCTTTTGTCACCTATATTTCATTTTATCTCTCTCCATATCTGCTCTCCAGACTGAGGTGTTGATTCTGGGCAGGCCTCTTGGCGCCAGGAGATGATCCCTGCTGGGCCTTTGCCCATCTGGGTTATCTCTCCCATTTGCACCTCTCACCTCGGTGGGGAGGGGGAAAGAGTCCTGCCACAGGGTGCCATGGGGCAGTCACCGTCGGGCTGCTGGGGCAGGGGAGAGCCACAGCCCCCCATCAGGGCAGCCAGGGGTGGGAGCATCCTCTCCTGGGGCACTGGACATTGCTGTGGGTACAGGGAAGGCCAGATCAGGGTGCCAGCTGTGGGTTCAAGTCCGGGTCTGGATCAGCAAGGCCAAGCTGCAGCTCTGATGGGGTCGAGCACAAGATCCCCAGGTCAGAGCACTGCCTCCCTGCAGTGGGGACTATAGAAGTCCTTTCCACACCATAAGAAGCAGTCTCTGGCTGTGCTGGCCCTGGCCTGGTCTTGCGAATGTTTCCAAACCTCCAGGAGCAAGGATGCTCCAAGGACCCAGCAATGGACACCCAACCCTATTTCTACAGATTGATGCTCAGGGGATGTTGCCATCATGCATCAAAGCCAGGTTGGACAGGGCTTGGAGCATCCTGGGATAGTGGAAGGTGTCCCTGCCCATGGCAGGGTTGGAATGAGAGGATCTCTAAGTTTCCTTCCAACCCAAACCATTCCATGACTGGAACCCAAACCAGTCCATCTCTCCCTGAGAGATGACACCAGACCCTGTGTCCCTGATGCATCCAACCTCAAGCCCCATTCTTCTCTCCGATATCCAAATCCAAGAGCTTTGGTCTCCCTGAGCAATGGACCAGCACCCTGGAGACACACCACAGACAGCTTGTTTGTACAAAAAAATGGTTAGAAATAAAGTTTACTAGGGATATAGGGCAGAAAATGAGATGGATGCAGGACACGGCAAGAAAGCAGCCATGGATACATTGCTTCTTTCTATCTCATGACCTTTCCTTCATGAATCATCTTGATCTTTATCTTTCTGAAACAACACAGAATTCCTATAAATCCAAAAACTTTCCTGATCAAGCCCACACCTCCAAGGCCTGATAAGGCCCTATTTACCTTCCTTCACTATTCTCACATAGATTGCATATTTTTACACAGAGTTTTGCTGCTGTTGAACCACATTTGTGGATTTTGTACCAAGTAGGGCAGTTTTAGAAGCAGTGGATTCAGACAGAAGGAGGCGAGGTGTGGTCTCACCTGATGGCTTTTCCTCTGTGCACTGCTTGTTTACCTGAGTAGCCACCAGAAAGGCAACCTTAAGCTTAATACTTCCTGGCAGGTGGAATGCAAGTCACCGTGGCAAGGATGAAGCTGTTCTTGTGATGCTAAAAGAGAAGGAAACCAAAATTTTTTCAATGTTTCACACAGCACCAGCTCACTAAGCAAACTGACAGGACAGGAAGAGACCAATATTTTATTATAGAATCACAGAATGATTTGGGTTGGAAGGGACCTCAAAGATAATCCAGTTCCACCCCCTGCCATAGGCAGGGACACCTTCCACTGTCCCAGGTTGCTCCAAGCCCTATCCAACCTGGCCTTGGAGACTTCCAGGGATGGAGCATCCACAGCTTCTCTGGGCACCCTGTGCCAGGGTCTCAGACCCTCACAGGAGAGACTGGATGGGACTCCTGCCTGCACCCACCAGCCTGTTTTGTCCATCCCAGGCAATCCATGCTGTGCCACCACAGCCCGTTGCCGCAGTGTCACAAGAGGTGTTGCATGGGGACAACAGTGACGATTGCAACAGCCCCAGGAGGCACTTCAGCCACTGCCATTGCATCAGAGAGGGATAAGGAGAAGTCCCAGCATCCCCACATGGATGGGTGGCTTTCTGATTGGCCAAGGGCAGATGTGTCAGCAAATATCAGTGAATGTCCCCATAGCTTGCAACAATATAAAATCAGAGTGTTTTGGACAAAAAAGTGCTCCTTGGACCCAAGGACCACTGGACACAGTGATTCCTGTTGGGATTGTTGCTGCCTGAACACCAAGACCTTTGTCAGGTAAGTAACTATGGGGTCTTCTGGAAAAGCATCAGATGAGGTAATGGATTTCCCAGACGACGAAACATCATTAAATGCTCCCAAGGTTGGCAGGGTGGCACAGACCTCAGAATTCTTTTTAAGAGAAAGGTTGAGAAATCATCATCTGCTATGGCTGGAGGCAGCTCCTCTGCACTTTGGTGAACCTGAAAGCCCAGGCTTCTGGCACACCTGGGGTCCTGCATGTCCCCATTGCCTTGGTGTCCCCTCTGCAGCCCTGTGAAGACCCGGGAGAGGCAGCAGCCATGAAGATCCTGTTCCTGCTCTTCCCCCTGATCCTCCTGTTGGTCCAGGGTGCTTCAGGTGAGAGGGGAAGTGGGGAGATGGGGAGAGGTGTGATCCTCCACTACTGGGGTTTTCCATATCCTGGGAAGTGACCACATTAGTGGGAGTGATGCAAAGGTAAGGGGGCACTGAAGAGAAAGATTTTTCTCCAGTGGCAGTTCAATAGGATACAGACTTGGGGTGGAGAGAGATCATGGAAATAAAATCCTGGTTTCTTCTGTTGGTCACGAAGGGGACTGGTTTTAGGCTTCCACCCTGTACCCAGCCATTCCTGTTTGGGTGCCTGTGGATGTTCTTTTGCCCTGTGTGTGATCTTTGCTGTGGTGGGGTTCGAGCTGAGCCCATCCACTGCTCAGAAATGCACAAGCAGCATCAGCCTCCTGCAACTATAAACTGCTCTCACAGATGATTGTTTTAATTGTTCTGTGTGTTTCTTTCCCCATGGAAACTCGAAATGCAGCTGGATGCAGGCAAAAAGGGGGATACTGCACTTATGGGAGATGCAACTTCCCTGCGAGACCCATTGGAAGATGCACACTGTACAGTGTGTGCTGCAAGAGATAAGGTCTGGAATCCTGGCAGAGGAAAGAATTTCCTCCTTTGTTCTCAATGAAATATGTTGCAAATTTGTTTACTGTCATTGTCTGAAAAAGAACCTCCTTATTTCTTGCTTGTGGGAAAGATACCCAAGAAGGGACAGAAAAATCCTTCTGGGTTTGATCTGCCCTGAGTGGGGCTGCAGCAGTCCCAGGTCAGCCAGGACCTCCCCACTCTCCACCAGTCACAGGCGGCTCATCCAGGCTTTGCA
>VZTJ01003167.1:0-47589 GCA_013397795.1 Orthonyx spaldingii
CCAGGGTCAACCCACGACAGCAGTACAGTGGAGAACACATTAAACAGGTAGGTGCCATCAAGTAGTTATTTCAGAAAACCTCTAAAAATCCTGTTGTATCTATATTAAAAAGCAGGTGGTAAAATTAAGTAAAATCATATTTTAAAGAATAAACATGGTTGTGGGGGTCTTTGAAATACTGTAGGGTAAGTTTATAATTTATTTGTGTAACATACTGCTTATCAAAGAGCAACATATTCCCTCTAGTTTTGTATACCACAGCAGGGAAAAATAAAATCTTCTTGAAATTAAAGACTGAACAGGAGGAACAAAGGTTACTTGATTCTTCCTCCTGCACTGTTCCAAAATTCAGAGTTTTCAAAATTGTGCAAATATGTCTGCCTTTCACTGAAGATGACGGTTATTTTTATTACTGTTATATCTATTTTTTTCTGTATGTGTCCTTCACCCACACAAACAGGTATGTGTGTAAACACATACACACACACAGATAAACAAATATGGGGAGGCACAGTCATTGCAACTAAATTATCATAGTTCCGAAGAAGTGAACTGGACTAATGCTGATTAAACCAATTCATTTGGATAGTGACAACTATATATAAAGTTGCACAAGTGCTTCTAATCTAAATATACTGACACTTAAGATAAATAACATGATATTTAGAATGCTGGCATCCTCTGAACCATTGTACAGATTAATCTATGCATTCATGATACTTTTGCTAAAGTTGGAGCAACAACTAAAGTTATTTTTTTCTGTCAAAAAGACAGTGTTGAATCACCCCAAATATATTTTCTGTTTGTAAGAACTTTAAATCATTCTGTATTTTTGATACCCTGTCAGAATAGAGCTTTTTTATCTGTTCACAGAAAGAAATTTAATATGAATGTTGACAGTATCTGTCATTTAAAAAGTAAAACTGGGCAAAGTACTAAGTGGTTAAACTCAGTGAATGAAATAATCTATTTGGCGAAAATAGATTTTAGGACATATTTCTACATTGTAGCCTTACTATACATACCTTCATTTTTAATACCCTTAAATTAAGTGGAAATATTAATTCAATTTTCCTGCATTATAATCCTAATCATTGCCAGAAAATAACTACTGAATGGCAAGCAATTAATCTGTAAAACAATTTTTTTTTTCAGTTAAAGCTTAGGAAGAAAAAGTTCTTCCTAACTCAGAGACAATTCCATGATTTTGTTTTTCAGTAAGACAAAATTCATTTTTAACCTCATGGAAATTCTCAGCAGTAAGAAGTTTTATTAGAAAAAGCAAAGAATAAGGTCATTCTGTCCTCTCCATAAAAATGATTAAATAACTACTACATAAAAGCATTAGAGATCAGATTACCTTGAGATTCACTAAGGAACTTCAGACATCCCATAATAAATTTGTTCCAAAGCTATGTAGATAATAAATAAACAAACAAACAAACAAAAAGGGCTAGTCTGCTCTTCTGAATAAAAGAACAGCAATATGTATCACTGAATCTAAACTTAATTCACAAGGACATTTTCTTTTTCAGATACTGTTGAAACTGAGCATGCGATTTAAAAAGCGCTACACTAGTAATGAAAAGTGAGCTGCTTATTCACAATAACTATGATGATCACAATACACTTTTGGTAATATTGAAAAAATTTTGTACATAAATATATTTAAAAACTGGTTCATATGTAAAATACATTAAAGCAAAGAAAAAAAAAAAGGTTATTTTTACTTTGAGAGCTGAGGATAAATGAAAAAAACTTCAGGTTTATATAGCATTCTGCTGCCTGGGAATCTAACATAATGCTCATGACTAATGCTAACCATCTCTTAGCTTTAATCTTGTTTTTGCAGGTAAACAGCCAATTTATTGGATCATCACTGACAAGATCATAAATTCAGAGCATTATTTATATGTTTGGTAGCTATATTGAGCTCCAGTTAATATGTGGATGAAAAGCAGTGGGGTTTTTTTTGAAAACTTTAATTGCTTCATGAATATAATATGAATAAATACAGGAGTTTGATTTTGCAGGTAAGAAAAGTAAAATGCAGACATATTTATGACACACACACAGCTGTTTGGTCCCTACTAAAATGTCTGTGTTAGGAGAGAGGTTTCTCTGTTTCACTGAGGGAATACAATGCACTGCACCTAGAAGTAGCAGCATGTAGTGCCACTATATATCCAGAAACTCGGTCTCCCAGCTGCCCTTCCTAGTCCTTAAGCAAGCACCCTTCCATCACGAAGGGAAGTACAAATCTACACCTCCTTTCTTCATGAAGGCAGCACACAGGTGAAATCAAGCGCCCACTGTTTCAAACACAGACATAGGCATGATTGCCCATCTCTTTGAAACTATCAGTCCTCTTCTGGCTTTTCTTTCTCTTTGCATTCACTTCCAGAGACAGAGGAGTAACGCAGGCTCTAATTTAGACATATCACTTTGGTCCCTGGGCTACATGAGAACAATCCTGTCAGAAGTGACTTGTGAAGGATATACACAGAATTTTGTGCTGCTAACTTCAGGAGAGATCTTGGTCTCTCTCACAGATGCCGAAACTGCTTATGACTCAGCTCTGGGTCAGAGCCAAGTACTCATCCACAACGCTCTGGTTTCCAGGGAAATGAAAGATGAACTCAGAGGCTAACTCCTTGAATTTATGAAGACACATCATCTAAAATAAAACTGAAGACAGCTATAGTGAATCACTGCAGAGCTATATATCCTGACTTCTGGTTGTTTTCTTTCCCCTTGGACAAATTGTATCTATTTAAATAGTATTAAAAATGGAAAAATGTAAATAGCTCCTAAAGATAAAGAAGGCTGCCAATTCCTGAGAATATTTTTAATAGAGACTATGTAAATGAACATATTTAAGGTGTGTTTTTAAGTAGTTCAATATTTAAAGCCCTTTTAAAAAAAGCTGTCTTAGGACATGTTCCTGATGAATACATAGAATTTGTGTTTTATGTGATAGTTTTTCCATGTTCTAGCCTCTGAGTTTATGCAAAATATTGTTAAATATTAAAAAGGAATATAGGAGACAACATAGTTTAATCTTGACATATCATTATCCAGATCAAATTCCAGACAGCACTGAGGCTGTACTTGTAGGCAAAATGCAGGGATAATATTAAGCTTGGTAAGACCTGCCTTATAAGAACAGCCTCAGGAAAGAATTGCAACTGCAGAATTCTCAGTCCTATACCTACTATTTTTCAAAATTTACAGTCAAAGGTTGATATAAAACTTCAGTATAGCCTAGTTTGAGGATGGATCACTACAGTATCTTTAACTTTTTTGTCAATCTAGGTCCTTGAGTAAACCAATATTTATTATTCAAGTGTTGCACTTCCATTTCTTCTTCAGAGGGCACACACTCTCCCTGGATCACCTTATCTTATAAAAGCAAAATGAATATCATGAAACAGATATTTTAACACTTTATCCTTCATTAGTTACCGTATCTTCTTATATGCACCTTATTCCAGGTGTGGATTTTATTTGCTTGGTTTGTTTTTGTCAATAGCTCATCATAATTGAGCTGCTAAAGCCTCCAATCCTTATATTTTTATGTCAGCATGCCATTACAGAATGTAATATATATGATAATGATGCAAAGCGTGACTAGTAAGCTCCTACTTGTCATCAAATTCGAGATACTACCAAGCCATGCACCACTGTTTTGTTGCAGAAAGATTATCCAAATGCTAGAAGGACTAGTATTTAATGCATCTGAGTCATAGAAAAGCATCCTACTGTTTCCTTTTGGTTCCTTTAGGTGATGGGAACTGCATTTGCAAAATACTTTTTTCCATGCATCTTACCTTGCTTATCTCGGAGGCCCAGAGTATAACTTAGCATAAGGTTTTAAAAGTGATTTATGTGCTTAAGACCCTGAGTCTCAGAGGAAAATAATGAATCCTAGGATCATAAATTATTTTGCCTTTTGAAAACCTAAATTCTTGTCTCCTCTGTATAAAGAGAGTAAGGACATAGCCTTACTCTTATGTAACTAGAGAATTAATAGGCATCTTATAGAAGAAGAGATATGGTCATACTTGGTCCTACTATAACTGTGAAGCAAGGAATCATCAAAATAATGAAACCATAGTTTTGTCCCTATGTCATGTCAACCAAGGGAACTGTCATCACCACAGAAGAATAAACTTTTCATAGCCTTTCGTATTGGCACAACTACACAGAACATTAACTCATTAACATTAAAAAATGGGGAACCACCTTGCTAGATGAGTTAAATGCATCCACTCTTTCATATTACCTGGGAATTGACATGACATTTTTCAGAGGTAAGTCATACCACTTTGAAGAACAGATGGTCTAGAACCAGCAGCTCACACTATATTTCACAGCCTCATATTTTTTGATAGTTTCGTAGGAACTGCTATTATCATTGAAACATGCCTTTTCATTTTTCTTGTTATTAACACTGAGATTCAGAGTAGTTGTCATCTACTTCTGATTCAAAAAGGCCCTGTATTTTACAATCTTTAAAAAATCTTCCCTGAGAGTTTAATACTGTGCAGAAAAAAAGAGAAAAATTACAAAATGAACACTAAAAGCATTTACAATGAACTTTTCAGAAGCATAAACACATCTGTTGCTTCCTGTTGGCTCCTGAACAAGTTTCATTTTTCTCTCACTTTGTGCTTTAAAAGTTTTTCAGATCTGATGGTTGCAAAACAGTATTCACACCGTAGTCTTCCCTCTGACTTACATATTACAGTTTCTAGCACCACAGATAATCCCTATCCAGAGACCTGCACTGACTCAGATGAAGTCTCTTGACCACATCCAGCTTCAAATGAAGATGTTTATTAATACTTGACACCTTGGCTTCATGGCAAGGAATGGAAATAAGAAATCAAAAATAATCTTTGTCATTCATCTGAAGGGAGTTATTCAGATATTGATCAACAGTCAGGTGTACAATAATCAACAGAGCACGGGAACAGGCCTGAGCCTGTTTATTTCACATGTCCACTGAATTCTCTTCTAAGATGATCTGGATAGAAATATTTTGTGCTTTTTAATCTGAAAACAGTATTTGACCTCATTGGTTATTCAGATGTCTGCTCTATATTATCTCCAACAACGGTTGTTATACTAAATTCAGCCAATGTGCCCTGCTATTTATATGTATATATATATATATATTGCTGTTGTAATCAAAAAGATTTAATGACAAGGCATATTGTTATAAATAATTACTTTTAGCTTTCCTCAATTGACTTCATGGTGATGCAGTAATGGTTTTTAAGACATTTCATTCATCTAGGAGCCAATGAAAATCAGCCACCATATTGCACTCAATGTTTTTCTGGAGAATTGTGCGTGATATCTTTTAAATAGTAGTTTTATTTATGGTTAGAAATTTGCTAAGGAAGTTTCTTTATACTGAAATATTCATGATTTGGATCCATACAAGTACTCCCTTGCTCTTTCTATGGCTTCACAGGATTCAAACTGAAAAGAAGTCATTATTTAGGCATCAGCAGTATTGGAAACACGAGAAAGTTAACTTTATAAAGAATTAGAATTCTCCTTTTAAGGAGAAGTTTTGGATGTTATAGATCCAAATGTTTTCCTGTGGTAGCATCATGTTGGAAAGGAAACAAAACTAGTGTAAAGAAATATACATGGAGATTCATGGGTCTACAGAGAATTTTGACTCGATTAAAGTTGTCTCTATGGAAAATTTGAATAATTTTTTTATATGTAAACCATAGATAAGCATCAGTTGATGCAACCAGGAAGCAAAATGCTATTCTGTATGAAAGCTGCTATTATGAGCTCAGCTTTTTTCAACATATGTGTCATACAGAAGGTAATTTAAATATTAAATATTATTTTTAATACTTTAATTATATCCATGGTTTAATTTCTTTTTTAGGAAACGCATGTTAGGTTACAAGGAATTCTCTGACTCACAGATAAATCTGATAATTGAACATAATGCCTTCTGAATGAACATATTCTGAACAAGCACAAAGAAAGAACAAAGCATATTTTACCATGGATAATTTAACTTTTATTAACACTTGACTTCAAGAAAGCAATGAACTCCAGCAAACTCCCTGGATTTCATGCTCATCACTCTACTCTCAATTAGCCCTCAACACTCTGAATCAGACTGCATGGGTTTCCAATGTATGTCAATCACACCGTGCTTCAGGATTTGTCAAAAATCCCAAGTCTGCTCTGTACTGTCACTTAGACAATTTTATCCTGGGTTTATGTATATAATAATTTCATCCTGGTTTTGATTTCAAAGCCATTCTGCATGCTTCTAAGAAACACGTATTCGAGGGGGAAAAAACCCTGAGATTAGATGATGTTGCCTAAATAAAACATTAACCAAATTTCCCTTCTGAAAAAAAAAAGTGGAATGTCCTTTAGCATCCTCAAATACATAAATGTTAAAAGTCTGTTTCAAAAGAGACATAATCCGGGTTGCCAGGAAGCTTCATCTGCTTTCTGACTGTTCTGGCTTCATGTTTGCTAGTGATCACACACTCATCTATACAGCTGCACTTACTCCAATTCCTGACAGTATGGGCACATGGATCCCTAGGACACCACTCTAGTTGTTAGCATATTAGTCCACTCTGCTGCCTTCAGTTCCTGGCACTGTGACACCATGGCCTGCTGACCTCTGAGCTGACTATAGGGGCTGGCACTCACTCTGTCCTTTCTTTTCCCCTCAATACTGAGCAAGAGTCCATCCACTGCAAAAGGAGTTAGAAATAGCATTTTATAAGGCAGGGCAGCCTGTGCTGATGACATGGAGAGAATTGCCAGACAAACAGCCATGGTTTTACGTGGAATCAACCCTTTTGCCACCTTATTGCCCCATGTTCGGTTTTTTGGTCTTATATAAAGCAACTACTTCCCTCCCTTTCCCAACCTTTCGTTCTTTCTCTAAGCATCCCACAGTAAATTTTGCGTTATCCCAAAACACTCTTCCCCTGTATCCCATAATGTGACCCACACATCTAGGCAGCAACCCCTCTTCAGTCCCAAAGGTACTCTGAAGAGCTACTCCCTGACTCTTCCTAATGGGTTTCAAATCTGGGCCAGGGCCTGGGAGTCTGTGAGTGAATTTATATGCACTGGCATGCGAATTTCTCAGCTCCAACCAGTGTCTTTGAGCCAATAGTTACAGACAGGTGGAGATTTAGAAAGAAGCACTTACAAGACAAAATGAACTCTTCCAGATGCAGGACTATTGTCCTTGCTTCTTTGTGCTTTTAACTAAAGAAAAAGCAGATATACAGTGCTGCATGAAGCAGTTGGAAATCAATTTGGTCTGAAAGATGGCAATCAATATTACTTTCCACACCTGAGAAGCTGAAGGCTGAGGGGCAAGGTTTTCCCTCTGAATGACCGGAACATCTATATCAGCGTGATCCACCACAATCTGTCTTTTGGTTAATATAATGTATTTGTTACGTTGTGTTTAAATACGTGTTTCTTGGCTACAAGATAACCTAGTCTTTGCTTTACAGATTCTGTGGATAAAGAGCAATGGGATTCATTATTTCTGAGACTCATTATGCAAACTGCTCCCCCAGACCCATATTATAGTACATTTGAAAATCATTCCACATATTCAAATGTTCATTTTCATGGTACTTCATTTTTTCTTCAGACAACCTGCACTACAGTGGTCTGTACAACAGTGTGTCACATTGATATAATCAGGGGAATAATATATGTGACCCAAAGGCTTTTTGTTCCCTGCAGCAGTTCTCCTGGTAACATCCCTGCAGTAATTATGAAGAATATGCAATGATGTACACAGATACTCTTTCCTCTGACACCCTGGGGAATTCTACAGGGACATGTCCTTGGACTTTTGACTAGATTGATGTCCTACAGGTCTTTTTTTAGCATGGTGTATGTGGATAATTTTTTATTCTAATGTCTGTGGAGCTCTTCAGAAGTGACGCCCTTGAACCTCTGCCAAGGGGATTCCCTGAAGACCTTGTGTTAGACAAGCATAGCTTGTCCCAAATCTTTCAGAAAAACGAGTTTATTACTATTGGAGGTTTTTAAAAGGATGATGACTCCTGCAGTGTATATTTGCTTGGGATTTTAGAATGACAAAGCCTCTGAGAATATTTCGTGTTGTTATTTTGTCACTTCTATTAGTTGCATTAATAAAGGTTTTACCCTTGTCATTCTCCAGCACTTTCACTAACTATTCATTTCATTTAGAAAAGCTCTAGTGTATTCCATGTTTGATGTCACAATCTTATCCAAGACTACTTTATATTAGTTGAGTATAGGCAATATAGCAATGATGTTGCAAATGTATCTGACAATCTGTAACTGTGGAAAGGCACCAATACTGGTGTGATGGAAGTCACTGAGAACAACCTCCATGTCAGAATCAAATGAAGTCAGGGAAGATGTGTGACTCAGGCCAAACAGGCTCACCGCTTTATAGTTGGATGCAGAACCATACTGAAAGAAGTGAGAAGCACATTTTTCTTTCCATACTATGCAGAATAAAAATTTTTAAAAAAATTAAAATAGTGAGGAGTTAAGGTGATTAGAGATTGTGTCTCCATTTTTCTTTTCAAAATGTTTCCTAGGGTAACACTCAGGAGAAACTCTGCAGCTACTCTGTCAAAGAGCTGAAGGAAAAAAAATAGATAAAGATCCTTGATCAATATGAGCAATAGTGATCATAAACATTTTGCCTGAATTACTATTGGTCCTTTGACTTCCAATTCTTGCAATCTTACTAAAATATATTCTTGTACATATTGCTCACAGATATAGATTTTTGTTGTTAATGACTTTCTAATTTTCCTTAAAGGAAGTAAAATCTCAGCCTCTCTGTTCTCCACCTAAAGCCACAAGGATCACTAATGCACTCAGAAAATACCTATCAGTGTCTGACATAACTTTCCATGCCCTTTCTCTACTGCAGCCCGTTGAATGCAACTTGATTAAAATCAGTTCGTAAGGACTTCTGTTCTTATCTGCCTGCAGGATTTTCATTAAAGATAGTGATAATTAGGCTGTCTAATGCAAAAGAAATGATGCAGAGTTATGACCTCATGCCTGTCCAGGGCATATGTGTTCTAGCCTTTACTCCAGGCATTTTACCCATTCTTCTTCTGGTTAGTCTATTCATGTGTGTACTGGGTAAATCCAAAGATGTGTAAGATAAGTGAAGATTTATGACATGGTAAATATTATTTAATTATCCATGTTCACAGGTTCTCACGGAAATATGATCATGTGGAAATTTTATTCCAGAACCACAAAGAAATGACTTAGTTTAAAAATCATATGCAACAAATGCAACATTAGTTAGATCAGAGCATTCAAAGTATCTGAGATAAAACACCTAGAAAATATGAATGTTTAAAGTTTTACATTTTCAGATTTAGCAAGGAACGTTTTAGTGAAAACAATATTCCAGTACTCGCAAAACAGCAATGTGACAAGATATTAATAATGGTCCTTGCGCTTCAAAACTTTTTATAAATTTCCTTTGAAGACATTCACTCTTTTAAGTGCAAAAAACACACATTAAATTGTGAGTAAATATAAACAGACATGCACACAAAACTGAAATATCTTGACAATAGTTTGATTCACACCTTCTAACTGGCTTTTGAAAACACTGTTTTCTATTTTGCTCCCAGCTTGATGGTTATTTCTGCAAAAATAATATTTTTTAGAGCTTTTGGAATGGAAAATCAACACTGCAAGGTTGTGAATAACTCTCTGTTGCCCTGGTGATTTACCATTTCATGCAATTTCAACCTGTTTTTTAATATAGTGCTACATTAATACTTGTGTATGAGCTGTAGGGGAAGAAAAATATTATTTGCAATGTGATTGAAACAAGCAGTGTACAGCAAAGTGTCACATGAGGTGCTGAAGGTGCAATGGTTGATGTTCATTCACAAAACTTGCTAACATTAAAGCTCATAATATTTTTTGAAATGCAAAGTGGATGTAGGGGTCAATTGAACAGTCTGTCTTCCTTCTGTTGAAGTAAAAAAATGGGGTAAAGAAATCCTGTTTGGTTTTCCTTTATCCTGATAGTTTTCATAAATATGATCCACAAATAGTCTCGACAACTATGCAAGTGTATTATCAATTTACATGACCCAACATGCCATTATGTGTTTCCAAAATGCGATAACAGCCAGTAAGCCCACATTAATATTTAAAGACATGGTTTTTATAGGTCATTATGTAGCTATGTCAAGTCTCAGAAACTGGACACAAAACTTGCATGTCACTGCTGGGAAGCATGGTTCCATTGGTTCCATTGCCCCTGTCTCCGCACATGCTATAGAAGTTGTTCTACATGTAGGTAAGACTTTGATATTCCTTGAGCTAGAGGAGAGGGATTCTGTATGACACTTGAGAGCTTCTTTCATTGTTGCCATGTCAGTTTGCGTATTTTTCATGAAACAGTTGCAAGATAAAAATTACATGAAAATCCATGAGATTTGGGACTGGAACCCACATAGGTGTTTTAAGAAAAAGATCTGCAACTACTCCAGAGCATGTTCTCTTTCAAGTTTATGTTTCAAAGGAATAACAAAACCCCATATTTTTTTAGTAGTCACATCCATAGCTATATCAAGGTCTTGACCTGAGCTGAACTTTGTCCTTGATGGTTTGAACTGAATCCTTTGGCTTTCACCCACTTTGCAAGTATTTCTTACTGGCTACCTGTTATCAACTGTATTCTGCTGCTTTGGTATTTCAGCCTCAGGCAAAGTGTTCCTTCTAAACATTGTAACCAGGTTTAAATTGTTATTTCTAATTCTTTCCACATGCGACAGAGGGAACAAATGTATTTCTGCTATGAGTCTTTTATTTCATAAATATAGTCTAAGAAATCCATAATTATTTTTAGGTATTAAGTAAGCAGATAACTAAGGCATATAAATATATGAATGTGCTTAGAATAAGGATACTAATTTTTTTTCTTCCTGATCTCAAAAAATGTGTTAAAGGTAAAATCAAAATATTTTTGAATCGTTTTTATTGTTTGATCCACACTTTAGAGGGAAAAATTAATAAAATATTATTATTAATCTATAACAATGCTTCCATCTAGTATTTTTTTAATCATAACTATCTCATGATTTGAAGGAGTTTTATTGCATTTTATCTATAAATCTCAGAATTTCTTATATGCTGAAACCAGCAAACTTTCTTGAAGACTTTTTTTTAACCTTTTGTGTTTATTTAGTTATTAAGTTAAAGAAGTTCAGAGTTTATGAACTTAAAAAGGAAAATTAATTTTTATAAGTTGGGCTGACCTTGAAATTTAAAGCACAGGGGCATGACAAAAACAAGGCAACACTCAAACAATATAAATAATGATGATTTGCTTTATTACAAAATGACTTTCATTATCAAATCTTGCATATTGTGAATGACAACAATTATGCATAGATGATGAATGTTTACATAATTTGATAAATTGTTAGAGTAGCTTAATTGTGCATTTTTTAAAAAATTGCTGTAGTAGTTGTCAGAGTTAAGAAGTCGACACTGTACAAACATCAGTGAAAATAGTGAAATACTGTGCGTGATCAAATAATATTTATACAAGTGGAAAGAACAATGTTTTTCGCCCATCTGTACATATTCAAGTAACAATTCCATTCACAAGGATGAAGTTTATGAAAATGTGGAATAACATATTGAAGCTGGGAGCATTGCTGTCTTCTCTTCTTTATTCCTTCTTCTTTTACTTTGTTTTTTCTTTTCATCTGTTAAGGGATATCCTTGCAATAGAGCCCTACTACATTGGCAGCGTATCTTGGCAAGGGTTTACTAGTGCTGTCATAAAGATTTTATTTGGCATGAAGCAAAGCAAAGACTTTCTGGGCTTACCCAGAATAAATTCCAGTGTGACTTCTTTCTGCCAGAGAACAGTAATAACACTCTTTTTCAAAATTTTTAGTGAGTAGTTTACATAATGATATCAATATAAATATCCAAGTTTCTCCATCTCTTCTACAAAGTAAACAAGTAAGCCAGGTGGCCTTTGCCAGAAACTTCTATTTCAATGGATTTATCCTGTTCAGTAAATAGTCCATTGATTTCTTTCATGCACAAGAATTTGCATAATCTTTAAAAGTATAGCAGACTGTGACCTGCAACAGTGGAACTAGTATAGAAGAAAAAAAAAAATAAAGTGAAGAGAGGAGTTTATATCTGATCCAGGATTAATTCATTAATTCACTGTTATATCTACCCAGTAGATTCCAGTTGAAGCCACATGAAATTCACTTTTCTGTATGAGTCACTTCAGTTTAAAGAAACCCTGCTATAATCATACAATGAGAGGCTATAAAAGTTTTGCTGTGTAGTCAGGACAGGATTATTTTACCTAGTACTAGCCATTTAAAATTGGACACTTAATCTAAAGGAATTGTCTTGACTCCAGAAATAAGTGCTTTGAAAAGAACCAATTATTTTATTTCACATAGAAATAGAAAAATAAATTTTATTAAGTGTCTCTATAGACGTATTTGACTACATCTGCATTATAAACAGTTAAGCTAAGTGACATCTCCCACAACTGTAGTCTCCAGCTGCAATTCCAAACCTAAATGAAGCATACAGCAACTCCCTTCCATCTTCCATGAAAAATTACCTTTCTGCAGAAATATGAAACAGTAGAGAGCATTCTTAAGCCTTGTTTTGACACAAAAGGGGCAGCAGTGAAGAATTTGTCTTTTTTTACCATTATTTCTTTGCTCAGTATAGTTAGAATTTAAACCTGTTTTGAATAGTTAGAATAAAATAAGCCTGTTTTGCTTTTATGCCCTACTTTTAGTCAACACACGCTTGATGAGTTTGTTAGTGCAGAATTTTTCATTTAAATATTAGATACTTTATTCTGAGGAAGTATGAATTGAAGCTGTTCATTTCATATGTTCTTTGTAATCAAGGGAGAGAAAGAGGAATCCTAGGTCTGGATGCAGTACATCACATCCCAGTGTGGTTGGTTTTCCTTTTTTGACAAGTGAATGCACAAAGAGAGACTAAAGCATACTACATACTTTTCTGTAGGTAGACAGGTTAATACACCTTTCTCTATCCTCTGTGGGAATGTATCCTATCCCCAGATGGTAATAGACACAGGATAAAACATGTGAATAACAAATGTTGTCTTGATTCATTGAGATTAAAACCATGGATGTCATGAGAACAGTTTTCAATTCTAGATCCTTGTTTACTCGATAACAATGCACAAAGAATTGCATTCTTGTAATTCTTGTAATAAGTATTCTTGTAAGTAAGCATTCTTGTAATAAACAGATTTTTTTTCTTGATTTTGATAATGTTTAGAGTATCTGGAAGACCAGGATTTACAGTTTTATGCAAAAACAAGTTAAAAATGTTTGGTCAAAATCTTTCAAAATTTACCTTGCAATATTGCAAACCTGTCACTAAATGCAGATTTTATATGAGATTTAATAATTAAAGAAGATCACAAAGCAGCCTTCTTGCATTTGGTTTAAGAAAAAAATTAAAAGAGAATAATACTCAACATTTTGAATATTTTCTTCTTGTTTAAAGCATGTATACAAATCATCTGAGGGCAGATGGGTAACTGAAAGATAGAAAGGTGGAATGACAAGCAAATAATTCTGCATTGGAAATGTATGTATATGTTCTCATCACTAGTTCACACAATTCAGTAGTATTGACACTAAAGATTTCAAGATGCATGGAAGAAAGACCAAAGTCAGTTGAAATACCCAGGTGACATTTCTCTCTGATGCTCTGTATTCTGTGTTATTGAAGTTATAAAGACAAAGGTATTAGTTAAATTATTTCGTGCCTGAACATAAAATCTCCAAAGTGTATTTTTTTTGATGATGATGAGGTTGCTACGGCATAGTGAAATACTAAAAGAAATATCTATAGTCAATCAAACAAAAGTGTAGTGTAGATTAATAAAAATCATACAGAGCCAGAAAAAGAAAGCTCAAAACCAGGTATTTTGTTATTTGTTACTGTAAGAGTGATATTCTGCTAGAAATCTTGTAGAAAACTTGATAAAATCTTTTAGTTTATTTTTTCTTTTAAAAAAAGGAATGGTACATAACTATATTAATTGCATGTAAAACTGGTTTAGTCTAAGATACGTAGGAAAAATCTCCAGCAAGAAACACTAATGATACTTATCTAGGTATGTGTCATGGTATGTAAAGGTTTGTTCTTTTCTCATTGGGTTTGCATAAATCATTGCAGAATAGGAAATTTGTATTTATGGATTTTACTAGTATTGCTTGATTTAAAGAAAAATAGTACAAACCAGTGTCTGTAGAAGAAAGTCCACAGAAGAAAGTAGAAACAAGCTAGAAATGCACTAACTTCTAGTACATTTCTAGAACTTCTAGAACATAAGTTTCTAACTTGGAAATTACAGGCTCTTTTTCTTAAATCCATTGTTGCTGATGCTAAAAGTACTTCCAAAGCAGTTAACGATTGCTAGAAAATGAAGTCATCCTGGAAAGGTAGAAGGTGGAAGCTGTCACCTGCAGTGCAGAGCAGTGCAGCAGAGGGAGCAGCAGAGGGAAATCTTAGGTCAGAGTAAAATGCCTATCCTTTCACTGTGTAATTGGTAAGACCTGGAGTACATTACTTCGAAATGGGTTATACTAGTACAAGCAAAACATATGGCCCTGAAAAAAACCATTAGATTGCAGCCATAAAGATTACAAGAGGCCTATGATTTCAAAGCATACATGTCATTTTAACTTCCACCCCCTCTGCACCAATTATTTTTTTTTTATGTTTAACCAGGGATCTTCATTCATAAAAGAAGAGGTCATTCACCCACCTAAGCTCCATAGACAAGGCAAGAAAAACAGAAAACATTCAGACCATAGAAGACTTCTCTTGTACAGATCAGTCTCTCCTGCATCTCTTTCTGTCATCAAAAAGACCTTTTGTCAGGACTGCACTTTTGGTTTAACACAGGAAAGCTGATGAAAAAAATCAGACACTTGAAAGAATAAAGGGAATAAAGAACAGCAGAAAGCATTGAAAATCATTTTGAATGCTCACTTTGTAAACAAGGCTACAAATGTTCCTCTCTGGTCAATGACTTCAAGGGCTTCTAGCACAAAGAACAACAAATTCAGATGACTTGTTATGCTTGTAGAACAGAGCCAGAATCCCACTATAGGTTGGTAGAAGAAGGAAATTGATTGACCTTTAGAGCAGCAAGACACAGGGAAAAACAAATGTTCTGTATTTGCTGTCCTTGAGATATTCTAAATCCCCAATGTTCTGGTTAAGTGAACCCTTGCTAAGATGAAAATGCATCAAATTCCGACAATTCTTAATATTGTTAAAATAATTCATATCTCAGTAAGTGACAGAAAACCAGGCTGTTAGGGTTAGTGAAAAAGTTGAGGGCATGATATGTAACTTTAAAGACACTTCCCTTGTCTTCACATGTGTATATCTATATATATATATATACACTATGCTATTTGATAGTGTCTTATGCATGTATGCTGCTCCTCATTTATGACTGTCAAAAAAACATTATTTCATTATGCAAGGAGATTTTAAAAAAAGAAAAAAGCTTTCTGCAAACTTTATTTGAAAAAGTGGTATTAAGAGAGAGTGCTTGGACAAAGAAGGAAAAGAAAAAGGCTGCAACCACTCTTGCTCAGAGACTCCTGCTTTTTGGGGTAAAAAAGATTAAGAATTCCTCTGTGGTATTCCAAGGAAATTCTCTTCTAGTACTTGCTTCTTGAGAAACAAGGTCAGTCTTTTCATATCGCTTTCTAAATGAAATAGATTTTTTGCTCATCTACCCAGCACTATAAAACTCCTGAGACCACTACATTATTGATGAAGAGGTTGCAGACCTGCACCACAGTTTTGCCCTATTCTTCAGAATGATTTCAAAGCAATCTGTCCTTTGAGTCTAACTGTTCTTTCAGTTCAGCCACTTCTTTCTATAAATCCTCAGAAATCTCAAGATTGCTTTCTATTACATGGGAAAAGACAATAATAAAAAAGAAAACCAACCAACTAAAAAAACCCCAAACCACAAACAAACCAAAATTCTTACACAGTGAGAGAAAAATTAATGTCTTCTCCAGAGCGACATCTCAGAAATATGATCAAGCTCTCGATGAGAAAGTATAAATTCCTGCATACATCTGGCTTTTGGAAAATATACATGGCATTATTCTAAGCTACTGATAAAATGACATGTCTTCAAGGCTCTCCAAAAAATAAAAAACTGAAGCTTCTCATAGCTCAATTTCTTCTCTTTAACAACAAGTTCTTTTAGGTACAGTTGTTTTGGGTTTTTTGCATGTGACCACGAACACTAGTAACCACTGGAATACCAGACATGAGAAAAAGGATAAGGTTTACATGGAAGTCTTCTCAGGTAACCTATGGGTTGTGAATTGGCTTTCAAAGTAATGACTACTCATCCTCACCACTTTCCAAGACTGTTTTAAAGCTTTCAAGGTTTCCATTTATTTTTAACATCAAATCAACATGCATTGCAAGTCGTTTGGCAGAAAGAGAAAATATTTTGAATCAAAGTCTCTATGTGCCACCATGATAAAATCCTTGTAAATATCTATAGTAAACATATGAAGAGAAAATATAAAAATTTTTATAAAAGTGATTCCTTATTTCAGAAACAAGACTCTTTCCAAGCAGAGTTTTACTTACTTTCTCTGAATAACAGCAGTCAATATTTTATGGCAAGGCTAAATGTCTGTCTTCAGGTGGATGTTTTAAGGATTCCAAGCAGAAAAAAATACCATTTCTTGGGAAACCACTTACTGGCATTTTTGGGTGGTTACATATCTGAATAAAATATGTGATTAGACACGACCTTGTATTTTTTATTCCATCATTAATATCTTCCTAGTATGACTACATTGACTTTATTTTTTTTTATTTTAGTTTTTATATTCCCATAGTCTTTCATCTAATTTTAATGTATTCCTGCTTCTGCAGAGATCATAGAAGAATAACCTGCCAGTAAAGAAACCAATTCACTTTTTTTTCACAAAAGAACTGAAAATTGAAGGAAATTATGACAGTACTTATGATGCGTTATTCTTATAATGAAAAGAATATATATTAAAAAACAACTCCCACACACTAGTATGATGATGACTCAAATCATGCAGAGGAGAGTTTGCACATTAAAATAAACTATTTTAAATAAAAATTATATAATTTAACTATTAATCTGAAATTATAAATTACCTGTCTATATACAAAACACCTAATAGAGTTGTGTCTCTTTTTAAGACAGTGAGTGAAATGAGAGCTAGGAAAGCAGGAAATTTATTCTTAATGCATCTGTTAACTTGTTCAATTCACCTTTCATATGTGGAGATGGTTTGAATTCTTATTTGGGTGCTGTTGCCTGTGCTCCCTTGAGCACCTTCTCAGTCAGCAACTTATTAACAGTTATGACAAATACCCTAGGAAGATTGACAGAAAACTTACAAACTAACATTGAGAAAAAATTATTTTCATACAACTTCTAAAATGCCCTATTCTCTATCTCCATCTACTGGAGAATTCTTAACAATGACCAGACTGAAGGTTTTTCTAATTCTTCCTCATTGCATCTGTTATTTTCAAAGAAAGCTAGGAAAAAAAAGACTTCAGGCTATCTCCCTTGAAAATAAAATTTTAAGCATTATCTCATTAGCTCAATCATCTTTGTTTCAATATAACCATTCTTATAAACGTCTAAAGTTGTAAAAAATATAGTGACCTAAATTAACTAGTAATAACATTTTTTTCAAAAAAGCCAAACAAAAAAGCAAAATGAATAATCAAACAAAACCCCATAGCAACACCTATAACGTTTATAGGTGTTGTAGGCAATAACGTTTTCCTAGAAACTCTTCATCAGAATTGGTGAAGCTCCCTGCACTCTAAGACTTCTGTAAATATAAGGGTCTATCAATATTAATAGCAAATTTAATTCAATACGAGTACAGCAAAACAAATAGTGCTGAGAACCTTGGCATCCACATTGCAAGCATTTTTCAGTGTTATACCCTGACCTGATCACAGACTGATTGTGTGTACAGAAAACCCATCAGCAGATGAAATGACTTAGCTTTCTCTGGTAAAGTATAATTGGAAAGGTGTCCATTGTGTACATTTTGAGAACTCTACATGGACAGCACCTTAGCACAGAGAGTACAAATGAGGAATTTCCTCAAAAATGGACAAAAAAAGAGAAAAAACACCCTTCTGGCCTGAACCATAATGCATAATGCAGTCGTGCTGAGAGAGACCACTACACAAGCAAAGGTCAGCATCTCACAACCTATCTTTTGCCTTGTGTCATTTGACATTCAGGTTTTGTTTCCAAAGAGGCCCAATCAAGCCAGCATGTTTGCAACTGGCTCCCTTAATAAAACCCAGCAGCATCACTTTCAGCATAAAATGCAGAATTCACTGTCACTTTGATTTAGTACTATTGTTGGAAAAGTTGAAACTATACCATCATACATATTTTGGAAAGAGTGAGAGACCTGTATTACATGTCTTCCTAAAGTTCAGACTATAAGCCCACATACTCTGTTTTCCGAGTAGGGCCTCCTCCTAGATGACCAGGACCCAAGTACTTTGAATAAAAAAGGGGTGATATGCTGAGTACCCCAATTATTATTATCCCAATTATGATCATCTCCTGTTGAAATTGAATCACTTTTGCAGAAAGGAAACACAGGCTCATAAAATAAGAAAGAAACAGGAAAAAAAAAGGAAAAAGAGAAATGTTGAGAGTCTCTGTAAAAAATGAATAAGGTTTTTGCTTTTAAGAGCAATAAAATAAGTGACTTCTATAGTAAGAGGCATATGAAAGCAAGTAAATAAAAATTGGTCATTTTTCTTTGAAGAAAAAAATGTCACTAATTTAGCTTAAATTATTTCATTATATAACACAGAAAATACATCTTTAATTGCAAAAACCTAGTGAATAATCACTAAATAATTACTGAGACTGCTTATGGTTTACATTTTTGCTTACAAAAAACACTTGAAAGAAATAGAAACCAATGAAATTATATAGGAAATGCAAGCACATTAGCCAGGTCACATTCCAGTTACTCAGAGACTATTTAATTCACAGAACTGTATGGAACTGTCAACATGTAGAAAAATTATGTGGCAATTAAAGAGCTGATGGAAGAATGTAGGAAAAATTGTCATGTAGAAGTATCAAAATAATGTGTGCATTACTTTTAAAATCTTCTTTTTTTTCTGTTCAGGTAACTTATCAACTGTAGGTTACTCCACTTCATATCCTAAAGGCCTAAACCTCCAAATTTCCAGACCAAGTACTTAATCTTAGTCCTAGGAACTACTGACTGACTTTATTTCCAGAATCCGGTTTGTAAAGGAAGGTGAGAGAGCTGGTGTGCTCTGAAGTTTCTCTCAGATATTGATTTAGCATATTGTCAGAATATCCACTTGGAGCTTAGCAGTCACTCAAGTTTGGGAAGTGGAGCTATAACTTATCACTGCTTCCATTAGAAAATTTTGTTTTAGTCATTATTGTTATGGTTAGTCACATTATGGAAGGATTTAAGGATGTGGAGCATGTCCTAGTATTTATCACCCATTTTTTTTCCTATTCTTTGCAGAAAAGCAAGTTTTCACAAGACCCATTTGAGTACATGAATGTCAGTCCTCCAAAAGGAGTGTCAGAGATATCAAATGCATCTGCAATAGGCAGCAACAACCACAATTTACTCCTATTCTTTTGTCTGCAGATGTTGCTTTCTTATATTAACAAGTACTGCAATTCCTTCACAAATCACCATGGTCATCTATTGACTCATACTCCTCTAAATCTATAGACACTGCAATCAAGTGTACAAAGGCAGACTGAAGAAAACATCATTAAACTATCAAAAAACCAAGAACAGAGGCCATCCTGTTCTCCCCCTCTTCTTCCAAACGCTCAGCTTTGATTTGAATCTGAAAGCTATTTAGGAGAAAACATAAATTTTTTTTCCTCCTTGACAGGCTAGAAAGTGTTGCGTGATTCATGACTTTTTGGGTGACAAGACACTTTTGAGATATTTCTGAAGAGCTGATTAATATAATTGGAAATTTCCCTCTTGGAATACATGGCTGAGGAAGTTTAAACTAGATTTATGTTGCTGCTTGAAGGTAGTGTGTGAGCTTACTTCCCCTCTCTTTCTTCTTTATTGGTCTACTTAAATGGAAATGCTGAGAAAACAAGACCATAATTCAGCAATTCACAAGTCAGGGCATACAAATATACTGTGGTCTGTCTTACCAACTATACTGAGCACTTAGGAGTTTAATAGGAGGGATCCATTATCATCAACCTTATGAAGCATTTACATGAGTCTGAAAATATTTAGTTCTTACACCAGATGTCATTGTGGGCTTATTCTATCAAATGAAAAAAATAATCAACCAAATATAAAACCCCAACCAAGTAATCAACCAACGAAAACAAAACAAAAAAATCCTGCACACCAACCAACCAACCAACTAACCAACCACCAAAAAAAAATCATAGGAAAAAACAATAATAAAATTTTAATTCATCTGCAGAAAAGGTGAAAGCTAAATGATATTTTTATAATTATGCCATTTAAAGAATTCCATGTAAATTAATTAAATTACATGGAAATATTCCTGTATGGCTATTTAGGGATATGAGAACATTAGAGACAGGAAAGAAATATTTCTATTAACACACAACAACTGAGAATCTATAGTTTAGATTTCATTTAAACAAAAAAGTTCTTCCAGGAGCCTAACTTCTATACTGTAGTAAGGTTATTTAATGATTTGGTTTACCAATTCAGAAGAGTAATAATGAGTCTTGTTTTTCTTACTGTCCCTTGTTCGTTTTTTAATTGTCACAATAATTTAACAAGATGTTATGCTGTCAGAATTTAATTAAGCCTCTCAACGATGCCATCTGGTGGAGTTAGAACTAAATTATTTAGAGCTCCTCCCTTTGCATCTTAGCTCATACCTTACACTGTACACAAATGCAGGCAGTATGGGAAACAAACAGGAGAAACTAGAGTCATGTGTGCAGTCATAGGGCTTTGAGCTCATTGTGAGTATGGAGATATGGTGGGCTAGTTTGCCTGACTGGAAGATTTAAATGGCTGTTAGCTGAAGAGGTGGTTACAGTCTTGATCTGTTATGGGTGGGGAAAGGCCATGAAACACAAAGTTCGATGGGTTAATATACATTCAAGTTCAGGTGGGAGCATCCAGGTACCTCTCCTGATGGGAGGAGTTTAACACTGTCTTACAGTAACACTGTGGATGATGTGCAGTCCTCTGGCAAAAGGCCCCACAAATGAGTCTGGGGCACTTTGTGGTTCTTTGATGGTTTGTGATGCCTTAAGACATGTCAGCTGCCTCTCACATCAGAGTAGATGAGCCAGTTGTGCCCCATCAGAAGGGATGAACACCCTCAGGCCTATGTGTTGATACCTCAATACTTCCCCTGAGGGGGAAGGAGTTTTACACCTGAGCCAGTTATGTAAAGGAGGACATTGGCATGATGAAAAGCATCATCCCACCTCGAAGGATCTTCTTGTGGGACTTCAGCCTCGCTCAAATCCCATCTTTTTGCTAAACAAAACTCAGTTTGCCATGGTCATTCCCCATTAGTGGGTGCTCACCCCTAGGCCGTTTTTATGCAGATCAGAGGTTTTGCTGACACACACTCAAACTTCTCTTCTTCCCCTCTGATGGTAGGGATGCAAATCTGGCCTCGGTAAAGTACCCTGCTGCTTTTGCAAATGGCTGATTGAGTCATAAACTTTTAGTATTTCAATCTCTTACAAGGTGATGGAGTACCTCATTCTGGAGGCCATCTTTATCCTTATGGATGACAAGAAGGAGATAAGGAGAAGTCAACATGTATTCATGAAAGGTAAATCATGCCTGACAAACCTGATTAAGTTCACAGTTCTTCTGTGGGTGGCTCCTGAACACCCACACAATACCTGTTTTCATTTCTCAAGGACTCCCCTTTGATCAAATGAAGTAGTACTCTCTAAACCATAGCTCAGGAACTGATTCCTAAGAGCTTAATCCACAAAAGCCATCACAATAGGCTGTTCTATTCCATATAGATGTCCAGCACAGTTTTGAAGACCTTACACTTCAGACAGTCCTAGTTACCCCTGTATCTCACGCTAACATGCATCCTTAGGCTTACACTATTTATTTAAGTGCTTCTTTTCAGGGCTGGGATGCTGCTTTCATGGCATTTATACTTTTTGCACTATTGCTCCATCCCAAACCAAGTGGGACGAATACATTATTGTAAATTCCACAGATATACAATGAGGTATCAAAAGAAAATCTATGCCAAGTGACACAGGCAGTCCATCCCCCCAAAAAAAGCAATTTAGAAGTATAGAAGCAAACCAATCTAGAATACTTGGCAGATAAAGAGGAGTTCTACAGAGGAAAAAAATCTAGTAACTTATCAAATCACAGAATCACAGAATCAAATGTAGCTGTAAATTCTCATTTCACAGCTACTGAGGGACTTGAGGGCACCACCTTCAAATTTAAAATATTTTTATGTATTTTATTTGAACTGATCTTAGAAGAAATAGAAAAACATAATTTCATCAAGAATCTTATAAAATCTGGATGCAAAGAAACCTTTAGGGACAGTTCTTCAACCTTTGAATCTTGCAGAAGAACAAGAGTGAATAATTTAGATGATTAAGCATTTGTTAACATCCACACTCCTCTCTGGTCCAAACGCATATGAAAAGTAACTTGAGATAAAATTTTCATGAGCTGCAGTCTTTTAAGAAAACAACATATTAAAACCCCATTTCTATTATCCCTGTATTGTCTCTTGCATCAAATTCCTGAGAGGGACCTTGGGTCATTTAGTCAGCTAAAGAACAGAGAGGAAGAGAGTAAGTGATATGATTTGAAGTGCAAACAAAAACCAGTGCTTCACTGTGTTTTTGTATTGGTAATAAAAATGTGAAGAACTAAAAATAGTTAAATATTACATATATAATTCAACACTGCTGACAGTGTTCCAGAAGTGCTGCAGAAGTCTTCGTGTACACCACAGTTTCACTACTTTGCCATAATTAGTTATGTGAGAGGACATAGTTTTTAGTACTAGGTTGCAGGGAATACTGAACTCCACCCTGGGACTGGGCTGGGAGGATTGTGACCACCTTCTCTGTACTAGTGATATAACAAAGAATGGTGGTTACCATTTGGAAGGAGAAAACACCGTAGTAACAATGTATGTATGAGCTAAACATGAACAGTTGTGCCAAGATGCAAACCTAGGAACCATGTACCAGGAATGCGGATCAGGCAGTCATATGAAAAACAGTCTGAAAGTAATCTGACATTGTCTAGAAATGCCAGTATGCTGTTAGATCACAGAAATTAAACTACCAAGAAGCAGAGCAGGGTACCAAAAATTCTTACTCACAGATATTAAGGAGATGCTAAAACTTACATATAAAATGAATAAAGACAGCACACAGGAATGTCTGAATTCCCTCAGGGAAGGTCTCCTAAAAAATGTAGACATTACAGAAACTGACAGAGAAATACAGATTAAGCTGATTTCCACTGTTGAAACTAATACAAACTGCTAGGAGAATTATGGTGGAACACGTAACTTGACAATACATTTTAAAGATATCTATCAAAAATGTTTTGCCATTATTTTGGTAAGCAGCATCAAAGAAAAAAAAACCAGAAGAGTGCTTTAAAAAAAAAAGTATTTTAGTATATGGTAGGACATGTAACTTTAAAAAGTAGACTCAGAGGGGTCAAGAATAAAACAAAAAGGATTTGGATTTTTTTGCCTCTTCTGTCCTTGCAGACTGGTCCTTTGTTCCTAGCTTGATTTCAGCCTGGAAATTCAGTTTCTTTTTCCTCTGTTTGGTTTTAGGTAATCCCTTCTGGTTCCTAGGTATTCTTTCTTTATAACACTTTGATCTTTATTTTCAACAGTATTTTTGTAGATTTTGTTGTGCTGCACACCTGGGAGATTTCTTGTCTGTTGCCTTTTTAGAGTAATATAATATACATAGTGTCATACAAATAAAACACCACAGGTTGCAAGAAGTTGAAGTGACTTGCACAATAGAGTGGTTTTGTCCTTTCACCTTCCTCAGCTGCATCATACTGAGAAAGACAAACAGAACTGACAAAAAGGAACTGAACAGTTTCCACAATGACTAGTCAGAGAGATAGGCTTCTGCGTCTATTTGCTTTGCCCTGATCTTCAAGATCTTTCTGCATGGGGACGATATTATACAACCATAGAGGGTTTATTTAACTTTTGCTAGGAATGACAGCACCCATGGGCAGCAAAAAGGGGATTTCACAGTCATCTTGTGAGGGCAGCAGTCCTGAAGACACTGCTTGAGATGGACTGGGATTGCTAAGTTTGGTGCAATCATAGTAGCAACACATCACAAGACACAGTCCTGGCTAGCATTCACCAGTTGATTTCTGTCGCCGGCCGCTTGACCGCCCGGCTGGTCAATGGCCGACAGTGTCCTCGTGTGCCCGGGAAACGGATCTCGCGTGGCACAAGCGCGTGTGCAGCGGCAAGGCAATGCCTTTAGCCTTCGCGCGACAGCTCCGAGGCTGGTTGATATTTCCAAAGCCCAGGCTGGGGCTAGCAGCAGCTGATGATGAGAATGCGACGCAGAGGCAGCAAAAGAATCAAGGAGGACTCGCCCGTGGTGTAAATCCCAGAGTTTATTCCATGCCCTGGAGGGGGCAGGGGAACTCGCAGCAAGGACGGGAACCACAAAACGAGCCCCGAAATAACCGTTGCACCAGGTTTTAAAGGGGGGGGGGAAAAGGGGAGGAACAAGGGACAGGACAAATGAGGTACATGAAGGGAGATGACAGTATCCAATAAGCAGCAAACGTAGGAGGGACATATTTAAATNACCAACTATATGAATATCTAAACCATCTATGAGGAGAAAGGGGAGGGGACGGTACCTAGCTGGACAGCAGCCCACGGCGGGAGACTGCCTCAACCTGCCTACCTCTCAGGGCTCACTGTCCCAAGAGGTGTCATCTACCCAATCCGCAATCCCCATTGAAAAGGCAGGTTGAGCCGCAGCCTCGAACGCCATGGGTGACTCAGCCGGTGGCTCCACCACCGGCTGGGTGACCGCAACAGATTTCAAGGGCAGATCAGAAGGTTTTATCCTACTGAGTCCTGTGAGAGGACAGTTTCTCAGTGTTAGGTTGCAAGGAATGATGGATGCCTTCCCAGGACTGAGCTGGTCTAGTTCTGCACCTCCATCCTCATGCAGGTAAGCTCCAGTTAGGCACTGAGTCACTTACTGAAAGGGCTGCAGTAACGGATGGATCTCCAAAACATCAGAGCAGGACTCAACAGCAAGAAGATTGATGAGTTTTCATAGAGGCCCTGGAAGTTCAACAGCCTCAGGCTTGCTTTGTTAGGAGAAGAGAGCTAAGACTGTGCTTGAATCGATAGAGCTTGGAGACTACAAGATTGGGGCAGTCTGAAAGACTGGCTTTTTAGGCAACTGTAAAAAAGCTTTTCTCCTCTTGCTTATACAGAAGAGGAACTAAGACCTGGTAACAGATGAACAGGAACAACTTCCACACAGAAAGGCATATCAGGAAACTGAGTATGGTGTGACACAAAGACAGGGCAGTCTGTGATGCTGTTTAGAAACTTCTTTCTGCAGGGTGAGGATGGGATAATAGTGAAGGCACCATTTGCTCACTATCTGAGCTGTCTGAGAGGTTTTGCTGTTTGCCAGGGTCTTGCATCCAGGATGTGTGCAGAAATTACTGAGGCCTCGGACAAGCACTTCTTGCTGCTTATCCTTGTGATCATTAATGACACCACCAAAGTAAAAGCGGAGCATACCAAGGATGAGCATAGGGTTTTGAATATAAGGAACAGTGGCACAGTTGTTCATATGGGGATATCCTTGCTTCTGCCAGACAATGGAAAAGAAACAAGCAGGTGCAGTTGAAGTCTGCCAGTAACAGAAGCACACAGAATCATAGAACCATCAGGGTTAGAAGAGACCTTCAATGCCATCCGGTCTAACCATCAGCCTATCACCACTGTAACCACCCCTAAACCACAAAGCCAAGTGTCACTTTCAGATGCTTCTTAAACACTACCAGAGACTGACTTCACTACTTCCCTGGGCAAATTATCCCAATACATAACAAAGCTTTCAGTGAACTTTTATTTTTTCCTCATCTCTAATGTGCAACTTGAGGCCATTCCATCTTGTCCTTTCACTTGAGACATGGAAGAAGAAACTGACCCCACCTCACTACAACCTCCTTTCAGGTAATTGTATAGAGCAATGAGGTTCTGCCTGGGCCTCCTCCAGTCTAAACAATCCCAATTCCCTCAGTCACCCCCAGAAGATATTTTCTTTGACCCTTCATCACCTTTGTTGTCCTTCTCTGGACACAGTCCAGCACCTCAATGTCCTTTTTGAAGTGAGTGACCCAAAACTGAACACAGCACTCAATGTGTCACCTCACCAATGCTGCCTACCACAGGACAATCACTGTCCTGGTCCTGCTGGCCACACTAATCTTGATACTGCTGTTGACCTTCTTTGTCGACTGGGCACACATTGGGTCATGTTCAGCTGGCTGTCAACCAGCATTACCAAGTCCCTTTCTGCTGAGCAACTCTCAAGCCACTCTTTCTCAATACCACAACACTGCATGGCATTGTTGTGACCCAAGTGCAGGACCCTTCATTTTGCCTTATTGAACGTAATGCAATTGTCCTCGGCCCATCAATCCTGTCTGCCAAGATCCCTCTGCAGAACCTTCCTACCCTCGAGCAAATCAACACTCCCATCTAACCTGGTGTCATCTCTGAACTCACCAAGGTTACCCTCAGTCCAAATCATCAATAAAGATGTTAAATAGAACAGACACCAATATGGAGTCCTGGGGAACACTACTAGTGACAAGTTACCAACTGATTGAGGAGCTAGTGTCGTGTGCCAGTCTTTTCGGTCTCAGGACTCCTCCAGAGTATTAAGTGATAGGACAAGAAGAAAAAGCAAAAAGTCTTTTCAATGAGAGTGATCAAACACTGGAACAGACTGCCTAGAGAGGCTGTGAAATCTTCATCCCTGAAGATTTTGAAAGGGTGAAAGGACAAATCCCTATACAACAACATTCAGGTTTGAAATATGTCCTGCCTTTACTGATCTAGGACTGATGTCTCTAGAGCTCCCTTTGAACTGGAATTATAATTCTGTGCTCATCCAAAGAGCAAGGGAAAGGCAGGTGAAACTTGCCAAATGGAGGAGGATGCCCTTGTCTGTTGAGAGCAACTGAACTTGAAGAGAAGGTTCAAGAAAAGTCAGCAGTCCAGAGCAGACAGAATTAACAGACATGAAGCAGATGAGGCTTCCACCTGCACCTCAATTGAGATGTTGAGAGGATTAACAAACTGTCAGACAGGTCTCAGTGGTGTGGAAAACTTTCTAGTGCCAAAAGAGGATTTTTAGAGTTGGGTGCCAGCCAGGAAGTGGCTCTTTTCCTTGACCTCAATCCTAGAAGCAAAAGTCTACCACTGCAGGTAGGGAAGAATCTCACTAATGTTAAGCTTATATATTGGAATTGTTTTCTTCTAAAGAACAAATTATGCTGGCTTACCCTTTAAAACATAGTTATTAGATTTTTTATAATAAAATAATTACTATAGCACATTTTAGTTTTGTGTTGAGGTTTTTAAAAATTCTTTTTCTTTTTTTTTTCCTTACTTATCTTTTACAGTTTGTCTTTAAAAAAATAAAAATTGGACTCTCAAGCAAATTGCCCTGAATGAGTTTGGATATGATCTCCCATGTTGCAGTGCTTCAAAACTGAAAATTTCTTAAATGGATTCAATGAAAGTACAGTGCAACATAATTTAAAAACTACTTTATATTATACTGGACATGGAAAAATTACCTTATTTGATTGTTTGCAATATATTTGGGTTTTATTTTGAAAGCACGGAAGCATGAAGCTTAAGGAATTACACAAAGCCATTTTCTACAGAAAAGATGACTGAACTTTGTAAACTAGGATGAAATAAGCTAAAATCAATAAGGATTTTATTTCTTAGTTGTGTTGTGGTGGTTTTTCTCTTCCTAAAATATGACTGAGGATCAACATGACCACTAGAGGGCAGAGACGGATAACCTTTTAAATACATTAACCATCCCTTCTAGAAGTACTATTTTTGTGACAAGATAGTAATTTTGGACTGCTAATGAATTCCTGAGCTAGCTACCGACTAGAAATTAATTAAAGACATTCAAATTCAAACATTCATTTGAATACCATTAATTAAGGTATGTGAGTCAAAATAATTAAGAAAATTACTAGGGACATAGGATAATTACAAAATTACTGATGAGACATGCAATCAGTAATGGAACAAGATGATGGGAAGAAAATATATGAGCATGATAAAGCAATTGTGAAAGGAAAAAGTAATGCTAACAGGGGAAAAGAGAAAGTAGTATTTCCATAAGTTCTGGGGGGATTGCGGGGAAAAAATATTGATACAAATTTCTATGCTTACTGAAATAAAACACAGCATCAAATATTTTATGTATGGCTTATTTCATAGCTTGCTAACAAACATATTCATACTAACTGCTTTTATAGAACATATACTTCCAAACAACTTATATACATACAATTACATAAATAAATGTGTAAATGCTTAACATAGTATATTATTGACAACAAAATTTTCTCATGCTATATTGGCAAGAATGTAACCTTTCAATCACATTTAAACATGCACTTAATTATCTTATATTGACTTATTGATGTCTTTATAAAATGTCTATAAAAACTAATATGACAATTCTAAAATACTTTTTGTAATTGTGAAAGTAAATAGTAATAATAAAAATGTGAATTTTCTGTATTGACATAATACTCAGTTATGCACAGCTAAGCAGTCTTTTTCTGGCTGAAATTCGTCTCAGGGTTTAAAACATTAAAATGTGTTTTCTTGACCCATTTCAATAGTCAGTGGAGAGCTGGGATTCAATTTAGTTACCTGAACACAAGCGGTTAATATTTTATGAGACAACTTAGCCTGTCAGAATAATTCAGAAGGGTGTTACAGCTGTGATGGTCAAATTATAGGAGAGTTGAAACTTTTGGAAAGCATCTGGAGCTCAGAAAGGATATACTTGGGTAAACTTGTGCATTTATGCAAGCAACAAGACCAGCTCTGGTGTTACACACAAAATTTGGTTTATAGAGAAAGAGGAAGCAGATATGTACAATCAAGAATTTATTGTTAATATAAATAAGATTTTAAGAGTCTAAACAGTTTTATCCCACATCTAATTGTTGTGGAAGAATAAGAAATAATGCAGTTAAACTGTGGTACACACACTGCTTTTATATCCCTCTTCCTGCTGTTATGCTCACCCTTCCCGGTCTCCTTACAGTCCTAAGGCTGGTGGCTTCATTTAGGTTGCATTTGGGAGGGCATTGCCATTTTCAACCTCTGGAGTTGTTTGTCAAGAAACATAAGGCCTTCATGTTGATGGTTCCTTATTCCTTTCCGTAGGATCCAGTTAGGATTATTCTTGCATGCTTGCAAATGTCCTTGCATATCTTTGCTCTTTTCTCACTGCTTTGCACTTCTGTATTGCGAACAATGACACTATGGACAGTGCCTTTTACCTATCTTTGCTATTGCTTTGTTATCTTTGTTAGTTTCAAAACTAGTTTTTTCCCAACTGGCTATATGACGTGATGACATCTGTCAGGGAACAGAAGGAATAGATCTGCTTCCAAGGAGAAGGAGCATGGAGCCAAGACGACCACAGCGCAGACCCTGCTTTTACTGAGGGGTTGCAGCCCCACAGCAGCAGAACAGGGTGACTAATGCAGAGCTGGTGTCAGCAACAGGTCTCCTCAACAGTCCAGAGATCCTTAGACAAACATAATGTGAAAATTCACAGTTAAGTCAACCCAAGAGATCCACCATCAAGTCAGGAACATCATGGGACAGAGCTGGTTGTAGTCCATGGATGTCCAGGCCTAAGCTGAAATGGAGCTTCTGGGTCCATTGTCAGGGTTTTCCAGGTAAGGCTGGCCCAACTCACTGAAGCTCAATGGTGCCCTCAAAGCCCTGACACTATAATGAAATTTATAAATCAATATGAGAAGATAAATTATGATATTTGTAAGATTTCTAGGGGGAAAATATCTCTTAGATAAATATATGTGTACTTCTAGAATTTTTAGAAATGGACATAAGATAAATTTATGGATGCTGACTAATTTGAAGGATTCTGCTTCTATTTATCATTTCCCTGTAAAGCAATTTTTTTCACATATTGAACAAATGGTTCTCAAGATTACTAGAAGTAACAACAAGGTAAGAAGGCAATGAAGGACAACATGTAGTCCTCAAGATCTCAGCTGATAGACATATTGTAGGATGTATAAACTGAAATCACTGTTGTGTTTATGATTCTGAGTGCTTTTCCCAGAAGTAGGAGCACAGAAATCGAAAAATGTGTGGTCTGAATGAAGATACTCAGCTACTACAACATGGACAGGATCATGTTACAGTCAAGATAAAAAAGGCAGTTCTTGGGGACACAAAGTTCTGAATTCCTAAGGAGAAAAAAAAAAAAAATAGAGTCATAAGGAAAACAAATTTGTTAGGATAGACACCATCTGATTAAATATCTTCTGTGTATTTTAGTCTGAGAACACTCAGCTCATCAAAAAACTCACTAAGAGAACAAGATTTTCTGTTCACCCACATCATAAATTGGATAAGCACATGTTTATTAACGGAAATAAAGTAATTCTATTTCATATATGATGGCATCTCTTTACGTAATGTTTCAGCTTTCAAGTACTTTAATATGTGCACAGATTATTATAACAAATTAAAATATCTGTTTGATTAATTTCTAGCAAATATAAGAAAACATACACAACACTCAGCTAAAAAAATGGGAAAAGGAAGGAATATTCTTGTTGAATTACCCTGAACTAAGATTATTCAGTAACTTATATAGCATGTGATATAATAGTATATTTTAAATAAAACAGTAACATTTACACTGTAATGAACATACAGTTTTATTTATTTGGTACTGTTATTTATCATAGTAAAGAGAAAAGTTAACAGGTCATCAAAGGCTGATAACTCAAAAAGGTTTTAAACCATTTAAAATATAATTAAATAGGAACAGTTTGAAAACCATTAAATAATGAACAGCATAAGACAGGCTTGTATTTCACAATGTCTTTCCTACTGGAGGGTAAAAACAATGTAATTGAAAGGTTATAACTGTTGAATTTATATTTAAACAGCCAAGTTGTATTTTATTATTTATTCTGTTGCAATATTACAGCATGTAATTTGCTAGCTTTTCGCAACATTTCAATGATTGAAGACTTCATAGGTATTTACAAGTAAATAATGATAGTTTGTCTTTGAAGACTGGGTTGGATGGGGCATTAAGCAACCTGTTCTAGTGTAAGGTGTCTCTGCTCATGGCAGGGGAGTGGAACTAGATGATCTTTAATGAACCCTTCACACCCAAACCATTCTACGATTCCCTGAGGCTTTCCCATAACCAGTGGTTTACCGTGTTTCATAGGTAATTGTTATATTGTAAGTATGAAATACCTTCAATTGTGTGATATCATGGTTTAGGATGAAGCAGTGTGTAAAGATGCAAATTTCCCACCCTTAAGGTAGGTGAGATTGTAAATCAATCAAAATCCAATTAGTTCTGGGGGTTTTTTTTCCACTGAAGTATATGGGAATTTCATCAGAAGTTTCATGGGGTCTTTATCTACAAAAAGGACCTTATTAAAATGTACAGGGTGAGAAGACACTTGTTTGTCCTTGTCTATCTTTTCTTGTGTTCTTTTTAATGAAAATAAAACTCACCATTTAATCAGTGGTTTGCATTAGCTATCCTTTTCTTCAATGCTGGAAACTTCCTTTCTAGTGAAAGAACTTGAAGATTCTTGGATGGAAGTAGAAAAAGAAAGCAAAAGATACCTTAGTGTATCGCTAGGAACAAAGAACTGCAAACCCAGATGCAAGTCTTTCTTTAAAATCAAAATTTAAGAAAAAAATAATTGTGCATGGTGTCCCCAGTGTTTATTACAAGTAACATCCTCCTTCTTCTGCAACCTGATAGCCTAATTCATTTACGAGGCACTTTTCTTTAAACCAACTAACACCTTGCAAATAATCTTACTCCCTAATAAGCCAACAAGCCTAATAGATGCAGGAAGGGAATTTTCTGATTGAGATACAGAAAACCTTGCTTCATTTCATGAATTCAAGCAATTTGGATTTTCCTATATCTGGTCAGGAAAACTATAAATTGGTAGTTTAACAAAATTTAGAGGGGAAATTTAATTCTAAGGCTACAGGGAATGCAGAAAATGAATCCATTATCTTGTTTTAAAGATGTTTCTTTCAGTTTAGTCAAATGATCTTATTTATATGATCATTTATGTCTTTGGGTAACCAACTGTTGCGAACTTAATTAACTATTGATAACATATGAGTCCATTTTTCCCCCACCACGATTGATGTACAAGGCAAAACCACACTTCCATACCTCTGTTTGCTTAGTGTAAAAATAAATACTGAGAATAATCAGAGATATTGATTTAATTTAAACCAACTCCAATTTTCATCATCATCACACTCATTTCTAGGTAGGTGGGTTTTAATATTTTGGTTTGGCTATTTAATGTACAGGAATACAAGTTTAAAAAAATCCAAAAAGTGGATAAAACCAAACAGAAAAAGAATACTCCATAATTGGGTCAAGTATTTATAGTAAACACTGCCAGACAATTACATCATTGCATTACTGCAGTTATTCCCAAATATAAAAGTACAAATAAAAATTGTAAACGTGAATAACTAAAATTCATATGTGGAAGAGATAAGTGGAAGCCTGCATATTTATATTTGTCAAATGAAACTGCTGATTCAGTGAAATGAATGGCAAAATTTTCAATTATGTCATTAGGGCCAAATGGCAAAAATGTTCTAATCTGTGCTAGATAGTTGTATACAAATATGCATATATATTTCAACAAATACATTATTTAATTAAATAAAATTATTATTTGAATTGGAGAGGGAATGATAAGTTCTGATGCTAATACAAAGATCAAATTTGGTCAAAGGCTTGTCATTTGGTTGCTGTGAAAAAGATGTTGAGCCCTGAAAACAAATTCATGTCAGGGGTCATTAATTTTCAATTTACACACTCACATGTTTATTATTTTTGGGATCACTAATAATTAAGATGTTAACAGGAGTTGATTCCAGATGACCTTTGTGACATTTCATCTCTTTGGTTTTTCATGACAGGATAGACTACTGCTTTTACAGTAGCAATATTCTTCAGATAGCTGTTGAAATTTTGCCAAAAACAGGGTCAGGATTTTGATAGGAAACATATAAATGCAAAAGAAGCTGTTCCAAAGCACTTGTAGGCAAACAGAGGGAAGGAATAGCTGCTATATCTCAGCAAAGTACCAAATAGGTAAGCTTAATATGTTACTGCCTTATTTATTGCTCTTCCCAGTATTTCAAGTGGCATTTTCTTCAGTTTTTCATATTATATTTGAACTGTAAAAATTTATGACTTTCTTTTTATGATACCTTTTCCTTAACCTTTTTTTAATCTTAGATTAATCAATAAAGGGAATAAAGAATGGTTTTCTAAGTGACTAAAATATAAGAGTGTTGACTACACATGGGCTGTGAACAGTCTGAAGGCTGGAGAAGTTTGTATACACTTTTAAATGAATCTAAAATAAAATACTTTAGATTCATGGTGGTAAAGCTAGAAAACTAGCAAAACCAGGAGATTTTACTTTAGTGGATTACAGTACTCAACAGGAAGAAAAAAATTTTTCTTCTCCAGTAAGTTAAAAATACTATTTGAATTAGTAAAAGCGATGTCCATATTTTAAAATAAAATAAAAAGACTTCTAGAATTTTCAGAACTGTCCACTGATTTTTAATTGAGAGGTACTGCCAGGAGAGGGAGATGTTGAACTATAAATCTAAGGCAATCTTGCCTGCCTTCATTGAAAGTTCAGTTTTCACTTGAATTTGGTACATTATTTTGCATAAGAAAGACTGTGAAACTTTCCATTTTGACAAATACTTAGTTCAAAGAAGACTATGGTATTGTGAGGCTTTCAAATATACTCTATGCAAATTTTCAGAATTAATAGACAATGAGAATATTTCTCTGTTGAATTTCCACCCTTCCAACCCCAAAGACAAACATTTAAAAATAAGTCATAATAATATGATCATATATTATCAGTATGTATGTATATTAAAAAAGGAAATATAAAGATCACCATGGTTTAAAACATTCATCTAAGTTCTTCTCATAATCTTTTTTCTTTTCCTGTCGAATAAGTTTCTTTTCATGTAAGTTCTTGTTCAGTTACAAAGGAATTACAGATTAGGAATGACAAGTGCTATTTGCAGTGGTGGTGTGCAAAATATGATGCAAAATTAATTATGACAGACTTTTCATATAAACTGGAAAATATGAAAGAATATTATTTCTGTAGTTCCTATCAGCTTCCCATCGTTTACTTGATAAAACAGTCTGTAACATGCAATCATGTTTATGACCAGGAGACACATTTGCTCTGTGCCACCACCTGACTCTCAAGTCAATACTTCATCAGAGTACCATACTTCAACTTAGACCTAGCAATTTCATTCTGAGGATCTGCCATCAGACTTCTACAGCTTGATCAGCGTCCTTTCTACTAACGAACAGATTTTTGCAGAATTTATGTTTGTATCTCATTGATCTGTACTTAGAAAATGTTCCTCCATATGTTATCTCTATGATGCAGGATAATGACTAGAAATGGATGAAGAAAACAAGTTTTACATGCTATGACTACCTCTTAATATTCAGAACATTGACCATCAATGTTTGGTTGGGTTTTTTCTCCCTTTGTAGGTCAAGTGTCAGAGAATAAAAGATGAAAAAGAATTTGAAATTGCAAGTTAGTACTAGGAAAGATGTGAGCATATTTAATGGTAGCATATTAACACTATTTGGTCAATTGCTTGTTTATAAACTAGTAACTATTCAAAAAATACCAATAAATGGATTTATTTCTGATAACTCTGTAGGGTCAGCAAAAGCATTGGTAGAAATCAATGGGTGTTTTTCCTGTTTACTTCAGCATTAGTCTTAATGAAGTTTCAGCAGTTGAATCTCAATCAATGTCACCTGGAAAAAAGTGACAGAACTGGACAGCAACAAGATAGCCCATAGTCAACAGTTTTTATCTTTGCAATCATATGGACATATCTATGTAGACAATACTCTCTCTATATATATAATTTTAATTACCCACATTGCATTATTTTGATCTGCAGTCAAAAGTTCAAATTCAGACATTCATTGTTATTTAATTTATTTGCAATCTCTATAAATAATGAGTGAGTACATTAATGTTCAAACTCTTGAAGAGCTGATACTTCCACAATTAAAAAAAGATGGAGTCAAAAGCTTGCAGCTATGAAATGTAATACATATTTATTGGGAATGAAAGAATTAGCATAATGCTGACAGTGTCAAAAGAATAAAAAAAGTTAACTGGAACATAGAAAAGGTTAATGTAGAAGTTTGAAAACACAATGAGGCATCATTGCTGGGATGGAAAAATACACTGTATTTTTTCCTACTTGCATCCACCAAGCCAACAGAGATTCACTGATTCTAACTGTTGTTTTAATAGGCCAGTGTAGTTCATGTTAATGAACGTATATTTGTTTGAGCTTCAGATTAGTGATTATTCAAGGAATATAAGTGTTTATGCTGACTGGTTGTAAAAGATGACTGATACTTTGATAATCAATGTACTCACATCACTCCTTTGAATTTCAGTGCTTGCTTGTTTTGTGTTTTAGACAATAGAATTGCTTGGGTATTTTAGAATGACAACTGAATATTGGCAGAAGACCTGCGATCTTCAAATTAGGTTCTATAAAATTTATTCTTTGGTCCATGTTTTAACTGGAAGTTCATTCAAAATGTCCAGTACTTTTAAAGTTACATACTTTCGTATGCAAAATATTTTCTTTAAAATAGCCTTAATATTAAAGTACCTTTCCAAAATGATACACTAAATGTCACAGAAGTGCAGGCAGTTTTTTTAAAGAGCATTAACTGATGTCTCAGTGGATTTAATTATCTATTTTGCACACTGTTTTACTGGTTTTGACTGGGAAGGCAATAATTTTATTCACGGTAGCTAGTACAGGCCTCTGTTTTGGATTTGTGCTGGAAGCAGTGCTGATAATACAGGGATGTATTCTGTATTGCTGAGCAGTGCTTACACAGAGCCAAGACCTTTTCTGCTTCTCACATCACTGCAACAGCAAGGAGTCTGGAGGCACACAAGAAGTTGAGAGGGAGCACAGCCAGGAAAGCTGACCCAAACTATCCAAAAGCATATTCCATACTCTATAGAGCCAAGCTGGAAGATATAACCGAGGGCAAGGTTGGCCAGGGGGGCCACTGCGCAGGGACCAGCAGGGCGTCAGTAGGTTGGTGGTGAGCAGTTGTTTTCACTAGAATCACTTGTCTTTCTGGAAGTTTATTTGTTTCCTTTTTTTTATTTTCCTTTTCTTTAAAATATACTATTGTTGTCATTATTATCATCATTATAATTATTATTGTTCTTCTTATTTTCATTATTATATATTTTCTTTAATTTCAATAATTAAACTGTTCTCTCAGCCCACAATTTTTCTCGCTTTTACCTTTCCAATTCTCTTCCCCCATCCTGTTGGGATAGGGAGTGAGCAAGTGGATGTGTGGTGCTTAGTTGCTGGCTGGAGTTAAACCACAACAGATTGCAAGAAGAAATATCAAGTAAAGCAAAATTCATGGCTCACATTTTTGTCCTAAAAAGGTATGATTCATGACTGGATCAGGTCATCATTTTAAATTGTGACAGAATCACTGTCTGTTTTGCTCCAGACAATACATAAATATTATAAATTAATCAAAGATCTATCTAGGGTGAAGTTGAATAATAATACTTTTTAAAAGAACTTGTAGTTATAACGTCTTTAAATGGGCTTCTTAATATATTGGGATTTCTCTAAGATAACATCACATGGCTTCCTTAGTATGACCTGTGTTATTTTAACATGGTATTGAAGAGATTTTACACTACATTTTAAGATAATTAAAGTATTATTTACATTTTTCTCCATGGTAAAAGAACAACACAACAGTACGTGACTTTAAGTAAGACCAATTACATGCTAACTAGTATGCTGGGAGATATAATAATCTAGTTCTGAGAATTATTTTAAAGTGATATGCCTTAAAATTCTGAATCCAACAGAATTTGGATTCCCAAAGCATTTCACAGAATCACAGAACCAGTGAAGCTGGAATGGATCTGCTTAGATAATCTAGTCCACCTTCTTGTGTCTCAGGCAGAGTCAGCTACCGTAGTGTGACCAAGAAGAGGTCCAGTGAGGATCTGTGTATCTCTAAAGATGGAAACCTTACACCTCTCTCTGCAACTGGCTTCATTATTTGAAGTCATTGCAACATCAAGATGTCAGTTTTGCACATGGTAGGCCTCTGAAAGATGTAAAATGTCAATGAAAAAATAAGTTTAGTTCTGGCAAAACTATGGTTATCATTTACACAGAAAAAACTCCAAAATAGAAAAATATTTTCAGTACTAAAGATAGATATTTGTTTTTCTAATTAAGACAGATATTATGCAATAAAGAACAGTGCTCTCTAAATTGAAAAATATAGTTTATTCTGAAATTGTTTTTGTTATTCTTTCAAAACAAATCCAACTACAACCTGAAAACAGAGGGTCAGAAATAATTCATATTTACTCAGGTTACAGTGAGCATGGTATTAATCCCCTGTTCACAATCTTAGTTATTAATTGGACTGAGATAGTGACTACCATGCTGTAAGTGATTGTGATGAAAAAATCTATCCCTGATGTCATGTAGAATACCAGCCCCAACTACTGAATCAGTAGCTGTCCTACAGAGAAGCTCACACCTGCTGGTGGTCTGTGACTCAGTGAAATCCATATGGCTTTTCACAGGTGCCAGTAGATGGTCAGTTGTTGCTACATCTTTAAGTCAGATAAAGATTTATAGAAAACTCAGAAAATTAATTCAGAAGTTGCCCTTATTATGGATTCTAGACAAAGCTGTTTTGTCTATAAAATTCCAGATAAAAATGAGGCCAATTTATTGCAAAGGTTAAGTGTTCAGAAAATACTTTATTCATAGGAAAGGTACGTAGCAGGTAGAGTGTAGGGCAATAGATTTTTGGAACCAGAAATAATGTATGTATTCCTGCCTTTTGTATCTGCCAGTGTCACTGAGAAAAAGAAAAGGTGTGCAACAACATAATCACAGCTGGTGAGATGAACTCATTCAATACAGTCACCACTTTACTCTCTTTTCCTCTTCTTTGATAAAAGAACAGAAAGTTCACTCTTCCTGACCTACTTTCTGCATCTTTTTTTCAGTGGAAATATTCCCGCTCCTGTCCTTATCCCTCACCCCTGAGGACATTAAATTGAATTTTTGTTTCTCCAGCCTAAAGAGGATTTTCTTCCCTTTTACATAAGAAAAATGTTTGATTCTGCTGTACTAATGTTCTTCCTGGTCCATGTAAGAAATCCCAATATCTGAACCACAAACAACAGTCCAAGGTAAGATGCAGTCTTATATGAATTTAAAATTCCTATTCCTACTTCAAAAATGAAAACAAAGGTTCATTTGGTCTGCATTATCTGACTGCATAAAAGCAACATAGGAGTCCACATCTGCCTAATAAAAGGTAATACTAAATAACGCTGTATAAGCCTATTCCTCTTTTGGAAATAGAACCATGTGGGTCTGAAGTCATGCCACCAAAATTACAAGGTAAATTATTGATATAACATGCTGAAGTGACTAAAAAAACACCTCTCAGTGCATTTCAACATTTTTATGCACGTTAGGTATACATTTTTTAATGAGAAATCTGATATATCTTCTTAAAAATGAGCTTAGATATAACTATGCCCTTATGCACTTAGGTATAACTATGAAGGGAAATTCCCTGTAAACTCTGAAAATATTTTTTTTTTAAATTCAGGAAATTGTATACTTCTTTCTCTGTTGATTGTCCTTTTTTTCTACATAATGTGCTTATTTTTGTAGTGACTAATATTAACCTTATATTTTTAAAGTTGTTTTCTATAAGTAAATGTCTGTTGGACAATAAAAGCTAAAAATGAGATCTTTGGCTGATGTGGATATGCGTCTTCTTCCCACTTTGACAGAAAGGCTGAAGTGGGTCCTTTATCTAATAGATTTAATTTCTTTGATGTGCTCTATTTGCTCTGTGATAATAGTGTGAGCGGAGACAAGGAGTACGTCTACGTGGTAGAATACTAAGTTAAGAAAATATACTCAAGGAGGTAACTGCATGTAACAGCACACATCTGTCACACCTTTCCTGAGTTGTGTCTGTGGTCAGGTGTATTCAGATTTTTACAGCTTGTGTACTTCCAGTACTCTTGCAGTTTTTGCTCATCCACACAGCAACTGCACCAGGGAACACTGAATTTACCTACAGATGTTTGGGAAGTAAAGTCAAAATAAGGAGTTTGGGGTTTTTTTCCCAGTTTTATCACTTCCTGAACAGTCTGACTGTATGAGTATTGTGCAAAAAAGGAACATGCACATGATGAATTTAGAGACAGGGAGCTTTATTGTACCTCTGTGTTGTGGGTTAGCTACCTAGGCAGCTAAGCACCACACAGTCACTTGCTCACTTCCAAACCCCAGTGGGATGGGGAAGAGAACAGAAAGAGCAAAAGAGAAAAAATCACTAGTTGAGACACTTGTAGTTCAATAAATGGAGGAAAGAGAGGGAAGGAAATATGTAAAAGTGATCATTCATCACCTCACATGAGTCGGCCAATGTGCATTTTGTCTCTGGGCAATAGGTACTTTCTCAAAAATGGCCCTCCCCTCACTTTTTTTTGCTGAACATCACACTATATGGTACGGTGTATCCTGTTGATCAGTTTGGGTCATCTGCCTTGGTTGTGTTCCTTCTCAATTTCTTGTCTACTCCCAACCTACCCATGGTGGGGCAGAGTCAGAAAAATAGGAAGCCTTTACATGGTAGAAGTACTTCTCAGAAGTCATAAAACTGTTATCAACACTGGTTTCATCACAAATCTACAACATAGCACTGTACACACTGCTGTGAAAATCAACTCCACCCCAGACAGGTCTAGCATACACTGGTATCTGCCAGCTTAGGATAGGTAAATTCTAGATATCACAGTGAATTACAGAGACTTCCAGAGTAGTGCATTCCAAAGATTGGGAATTTAAGGTAGATAAGTTAACTCAGATATGCCCACACATTAAAAAAAAAAAAGGATAATAGACCAAAGAACTTGCACTTAATTAATGATGTTTGAGACTGAAAATTAGCTCACATCAATCCTGTATTGGGAAGTCAGAGTGGTGAGAAGCATGTTACCAGCCATCAAGATCTACCACTCTCTTGAACATTACCTATGACTTTACAGATCCAAAGAGTGTTCTTTGGCATGTGTCCTCACTCGCTTCAGTTCCTGTATCAGGTACTCAAAGATGAAGTTCAGAACACAATGCCTTTGTAAAGGGTATACATTCTCATAAAGAAGAGAAAATCTTTTTCAAAGCAGAGCTTAAATACCAATTCACTACTTCATTAAACTGGTTCTGGGTCTGTGAATTTTACTGAGTGTGTATATAGTACCCTCAAGAGAAAGAAATTGAATGCTATGGCTATTTGCAATCTAGCAAAATACCAAACTTGATTGACTACCTCAAACTTTACTCTTCGGGTGTTTTTCCAAGTTGCCTGATATGATTTATTTTAGCTGAATTTTGTGGAATAGCAGTAGCATGTAATGTACAATTAGGTTAGGCACAGGCACCAATTATCATGAAAAGGCTTAGGCATAGTCAGCATGTAGAAACTCATTTGAGTTTAACAGGACACTAATGTTAAATATCAATGCATTATTCATAGACAAAAGGAAAGAAAATAGTTTTACACAGCAGTTTCAATATTTCATGTTTTGTTATTCCTGCTTATTGAAAAAGAGTAAGAATAGCAATTTTGTAACAAAAAAATGTAAACATATGCAAATAATGTCATATCCTCTGTTCTGATTATTGATTACTGCGCATCCAATGGTTATTTCTACTTCTTTTGCAGTACAGAAGAAAAAAGTATTCCATTACTAATTTCAAAAGATTTACACAATTCTTATAATTTTGGGCTGCATTGACTGTTGGTACTGAAGTGATATTTTTTTAAGTTTTATGAGACCTAGGCAGTCAACTGCTTTCAGGCATAAATGTCAGGAAATCTGACTATATTTCAATTAGAATATTTGTAACTATAATTTGAAGCTGGATTGTCAGAGGTGCAGTTGGTAATTAATTGGCTGACTGTAACATACAGCTTAAAAAACAAAAAAAAGTAAAACATATATAGCATATATAAACTTGCAAATATTTTTTAAATGGATATTGATTGGAAGCCCAAAGTAATCAGAAAAGAAATTAAAGTCCATTGAAAGCCAGGCAAATTCTATTGGTTTCACACTAGGCTTTCTCTTCTATATGAACAAAAGGCATTTTATCTCATTCAACTTCAAAAAGAATTTTGAATGGCTACGTGGTAGTGGAGAGACACACTTCAGTCTAAACCTACAGTAATTAAGGTCAATGGACAATAATGTTTCTGGAGTTGCAAAAATTACTAAGAAAATGGAGTACAAATTGATTAGTAGAGAGCTTTTTGAGAGCATTTGCAGAGTTACCACACTGCACAATGCCAAACCATGACTCAGTTTTTTTCTGTGTACATTCTTGGGTCATTGGCAAGCAAAACACATTTTGAAAAATACGCAACTGATTCGTCATAGCTGAAGATTGCAAGTACTCAGGTGACTTTTGTTCTCTACAGAACAGTCACCTCTAGGCATTTTTCTTAAAATTGACATTCAAATATTGCCAAGTTCAAGAGGAGAGGCAAGGAGAGTCTATCTGTTCCAAGACGTTGATTCAGATCAAGAAATATTTCTCAATGCAATAGCAAAATTTGTAAACAAGATGAACAATGTCCGAATAGGATAGGAGATTTTAACTTTGATATTAAACTCTTCCTATATTATGTAGAGCTGGAAGTTCTCTGTCAATGAGCTAAAAAAAAAAAAAAAAAAAGCAAAAACCAAAAGCAAACAAAAAAGAAACAAAGTAGTTTCCAGACCTATTGCACAGATACTGAAGAAGGAAACAGTGCAAATTTCAGAAATGTTTACAAATTTTCAGTGATCTAATACAACAAAACAGGATTACTAAAGAAGAAGTATGCAAGGGAAAATACCTTGGTTTCATCTGTTTCCACTGCAACACATTTTATTATTATTTTATTAAATGACTAAGAATACAATATTTGGTAAGGAATCATGCTCTTAAGTATAGTAGGACAAAATGCATTTTCACTCAAGCAGAATATTTAAAGGACTGTATGACTTGAAAAATGCAATATAAAGAATATTAACTTCAATATGTCTTTCTTTGAAATAATTTATTTCAGGAAATGTGATTTTTGCTTGATGGTAATTACTAATGCATACGTCTCATATATGCAGGTGCAGCCTAGAAAGCCAGCCATATCCTCGGCTCCATCAGATGCAAGGTCAGCAGGATAAGGGAGGTGATTCTCTAGATGATCATTAAGGCTCCTTTCAATTTAAACCATCCCATGATTCTATGATTTTATGGTTTATATACTTATGAGTCTCATTTAGTTAAAAAATATATTAGTGCAATAGAAATTTGTTCCTTTAACCTGATTGTTTTCTTACAAAAGATCTTTTTCAGGAGATTTCAGAAGATTTTCAGAGAATTAGCTCTCAATAAGGGTCATATAAATTGTCATATAAAAATGAAACTAAATGCTTAGAGACTAGCTGCTAGGTGTGTGTATCACTTTTAGAGGGGAATCCTGACCCTTACACAATTGCAATACAAAATGACTGCAAAAAGCCACACAAACAATGTGTTCAGAACAGAAGAAGGTTTTGAGTAGGACCTATCCCAATACATAAAAAGGGGCAATAGTTCTGTGAGGGGAAACAGGTGTTCTGCAGCTGAACTAAATAATATAGTAGGCCCTGGTAGCTTCCATAGTTATAGCTATGTCACATTAAGGGGGCTGTTTTGTTTTGCTTCATGTATGTGCATATGCCATGTTCTCTGCTACTACTTAGTTAAGTCTTAGCCTTGGTGACAGCTCTTCCATATACAATTTTAATTTAAAATATATGTATGAATTTTGAGTTCCTCAGCAGGCTCTCTCACGTGTGAATATTCAGCTACTACTTAGTGGTTCCAGGAAAATGCTTCCTTTCAATATGGTACATTAAGCTGTCAGACCTGTACTCATACAGAGTTCAAAGGGTTCATGTTCCAAGAAATATAGGTGAAGAGTTTTTGATACAGACTTGAACCTTGTTGAAGGTAGGGAAGGATATATTATTTACCTCCTACATCTTGTGTGGAATCAATGGCTCCTTGTGTGCATTCTGAGAAATGGTGGACTTGTGAATGGTGGGGGAAAAATATTTTCCATCCACAGAAATAGCAAATGCACATGCTTCTTCCTCCTGTTATTTTTAAACAATGAAATTACGAAAAAAAGTCACCATGAAAATTAATATTTTGAAGACTAATCTGCAAATCATAAACCTGCAGTACACATAAGCCTGACAGTGTTAGATTTTATTTACACAAGGTTAAAAAAATTTATAATTGGCAGACCAATTGATAAAGACAAATATTTGAAGTAAAGGGTACAAACCCTGTGTCAGTTCAACTGACATGCAGATATACTTGCAGAATCACATTATCTATAATAATCTGCTTAATGATTCATAAAATTATGGTGGAAAAACAATCATTAGCCATTTTCATAAACTTGGTAAAGATGTACTTTTTGAAGGTATGCTTAGGTTATGAAACTCTGTCTTGTTTTAGCAATTGATTTCTGGAAGTTTTTTTGTCATCATTTTTACTTTTGTGGATGTCAACTCAAAAGCCAAGAATGATGATGTTTTCACTTTAATGTGAATATTTATATTTAGAGATATTATCTTTCTCAAACAGTCAACCACAAGTGTTAAGACTTGAAAAATGTTCAGTAAAAAATAGAAACAATATGACTTAAAATTCATAAATTCAAAGTTAATAAAGAAAATAATGATCTATTTGGCTTATCACAGATAGTTGAGAACCTCTGAGTCTTAACAACAAAATGTTTGCAAGTCTAGATTGAGGGACAAGGTTCATTAAAAGTAGTAAACTGCAAAAAAATAATGATACATTTAAAAGAATGGAAATCAAATTGCTGCTACTCCCTAGGAATGTTTTCTCTTTTTAAAATTATTTCTCTAAATTATATCTTTTATTTTCAGAAAATTAAGTACTGCACAACAGAAAATTAAGTACTGCACAAATCATTCTAATAAGACTACATATTTATGTATACATATGACTATGTATAAAAATTTATGTATATGTATGTGAGTATAAATATAGGACAAGATACTGATAGCCTTCATCACATGGAACAGTACATTGCAGTATCCCTTTAGAGGTCAATGAGGCCACTTAGAGAGCTCTCTGTGTAAAAGAAGTTACTGGAATCTGACTGGTTGGAGGCTGTAGTAAATAGTCTGTATATTAATCCCAGGCACAATAAGAACAAAACGGAAATGTTATGCTCTAGAGGGTAAATACACTGGAGCACCATATCTACTGTTGCTCATCAAAAGGTTTTGTGGTTCTGTGGAAGTGGCATGAACAAGGAAGTAGCATTTTCAGCTTATAAAACCATCCCATGCAGTGCAGGAGGGATAAGGAAAATCCTCCTTGCATGGAATAAACATTTTCCTGTAGCTGTACTATATCTGCTAATTACTTGTTTATGACCACAAAGAAAATAATACCTTAAGCATGATACATGCCTTTAAAAATGCCCTCCCCCAAGCCAGACCGTTTTTTATCAAAGCAGTGTTTCATGCAAATACAATGCAGTCTCACGTGGACAGACACCAACACTTGTGTTAACATCTGTAAAACAGATAATTGCAATCAACCCAGCCTTCTTCCCACAGAACAAGATGAACAGCTTTAAAAAGGGCTGACGGCAGTCATTGTGCAAGCATAAGCACTAATATTGCATAATTTTTTTATTTTTTTTTTCAGAAACAAAATATGTACAACTGCATACTCACCCCTACCCCAGTCGCACTGAGTGGACTGGATTGAGAGCTTTGCAGTCTCATTTATATATTTGAATAATTCTGCACTTCAATGTGATAGACATATTTTCCAGAGGACAAAGTTTCTCTTGTGGTATGTTTTGTGGAGTCTATTTGGGCTGGAATGCTTTCACGTTTCTAAAGCAAGCATTTGTAGATACAAACTAAATGCAAGGTCTGCCCAAGAGAACAAGCTGCAAGAGCTGCAGTGGATGTTTACTGTTTTGCAAAATGAGGCATTAACAGTCCTTAAGCAGTCTAGAAGATATTTAGCTGAATTTTACTTTCTGAGGCTCACTTAGATAAGGGGAAAAGGAGGTGAGAGAAATTGCAGGAGGAGGAGCTGATCTGTCTCAAGGTGGAGCTGTATCTTGTATTAAATGACATTGGCAGATTAAAGCTCTCTGGTGGGGAAGGGCTTAAAGGCTGAGTCAAAAGCCAAGAAGTCTCTTTATTTACGCCTACCTCCCAGCCCCTGGCAATCTGACTAATAACAAACTGAGCTAACAAGAAAGACTAGAAAGAACAGAGAGAACACAGGAGCAGCTTGCATCTAAAAATCTGACAAACCGAGTGATCAAGTCAAGCTCTGCTGAGCATCTTGTTTGTTTACTGCATCCAAATGCTTGCAAACAGTTAACTATATGCAGAAAAGTCAGCCTAGCTGTGAAGTATGCTGTGAATTTTAATTGAGGAAAAAGGACAACTGCTTACAGGATAGTCTGATGTGCACGGCTGCCTGGACGATTTTTTCAATCGAATGCTTTGTACTTTGTCTTCTGAACAAGGATTTTAACTTTGTGGAGCTATAGTATTACCGGTGCTTGCAGCAAAGGGAAAGTCGGAAGAAAGTGTGCATTTTTCAGAGGGGAAAATTACATTGCATGGAAACAGCTGCTCCAACTGTGCATTACTGAGTGTATCAGGGAGTGTTGCTGCTGTACAGGTAAGAAAGACTCCAGTTAGTTAATTAGCTAAGCACACGAGAATTTCATTTCTCAGTACAAGTTGCATTTGTTTTTCTGTATGACTTTGTATAACTTTTATGTGAAACAATGGCAGTTTATGCTGTATTTTAAACAGTTTGCAGGCACATTTATTCAAACTGACTGCTGTGTAGAATGTGTGTGTTAAGGGACACTGTTTTTGAATCCCTTGAGGGGAGAGGAATGGGTGTTTGCTTTTATTTCCTCAAGTGCAAAAGTGGTCTTAAATGCATCATCTGATTGTGATTCCCTTAAGAATTGAATAAACAATCCCGAAAGGCTTTTAGAAATTTCTAATTCTTAGCTTGGGGCTTTGAAAAATCCTCAACATAATGTTTTTAAAATAGCTGAATGAAAACAACCAGCCAAATAAATTCCCAAGCTATGAAACAAGCTATTTCAATGTTTTAAAAACAAATCAATTATTACTTAGCAAGCATAAGATGTCTTTGCTGTAAGGTGACTACTTCTGGAAGTATTCAACTTTGCCTCATAGAAAGAACTGTGACATTTTTTAGTCTTTTAGAATTCCTGCAGAGTTTAGTTAGAGTATGCAGTCAGCAATGACGTACATGAAAGCAGATAAAATGAAAAAAAACTTTAAGTTACAATGTGGAATTTGCTGAAAAACCTTACAACATGAGAAGGTCAGTTTTTCAAGTCTTTTGCATTACATTTTTTTGTATTTTGAATTCTTTCAGTTAAATATTAATAAACTGTTACTTCAGAGCAGTTTTTATTTTACAATAGTAACCCACTGAGAATTTCATTACATATTTCTGAGTGTTTAGAAAAAGTGAAAAAAAAACTGTAAAAGGGAAAAAAGAATATAACTCTTCCATTAATTTTTATTATGTGTGTATTTATATGTGTGTGAGAGAGTTCTGGCAGTGCTGCTTACAGAAGTATGATGATGATTAAAACGTGAATGTTTTCCAATTGGTTACAAATGTTGTTACTTTCATCTCCGAGAGGAGGGCTTTCATTTTTATATCCTAATTTCTCAATATGCAATAGAATGCAACATGCCTTACAGATTTTTTTTTTTT
>VZTJ01003167.1:47621-80800 GCA_013397795.1 Orthonyx spaldingii
TTTTTCATTTAATCTTGCCCAGGGACTTTATAAGTGCAGTTTGAATTTGATGCAGATTGACGCTGGAATTTCTAATGAGAAAAAGTGTACAGAAATAAAGTTGAATTAGTCATAGAGTAGGTTTGAAACCGGCATCTGTGTCAAGAGCTTGTAGTTTTTACCTTGGGTCACTGGAAAGGATAGTGATGCATGTAATGCAAGAATAAGTCTCTAGCATAATATGTTCCTAGAATTATTCTGCATACTTCAAAATAACATCTTGACATGGCATGTCTTATCCAATACTTCTTGGGAAAACAGACTTAAAGGCATATATATTAAACACAGGCAGCTGGAGTTCCAGGAGACTTATATGAGACAACAGAATTATTTACTCTACTAAAACAAAGAAAAAATCTCATATTTTTAAGGACACTTTTTCTCACACTGTGAATTGCACTTTCTACTTCTAAACTCTTACTTCTACTCTCACTTATCAGGAGCTACTAATGGAGAAAAACAAAATTCACTGTGCACACATTTGCTGTTGTTCCTTTTGTATGTGTGTGTGTGTGTAATACTCATGCCACAGCATTTTAGTGCCTGTATGTGTAAATTTTTGCAATCTGTTCTAAGGGAAGACTTGAGAAATGGTGTTTCTAGTAAACAAGGTGCATGATATTTAATACATGCATTGATGACATGCCAAGTCATATGGCCATGCTATAGAAATATTCATGCATACAATTCAATTGCTCCATATGAAGGGTTCTAATCTCTCAGAAATTAACACAGTTGATTGTGTAGTGACATTCTGTACTTCATGTTTCAATAGCTTAGTTTGAAAGATTGTGACCTTTATTGGATGGATTACTTAAGAATCTTGCTTAGGTCAGTCCTCAGATAAATAGCACACCCCATAAACATTACTGGTTTTTAAATCATCCATTGCATTTTAAGGTTTTGTTTTGTTATTATTTGCTCTTTTGTAAATGTGGAAATAATTAATTAAAGATTATAAACAGTGATTTCACTCTACGTAATATTAAAAGAGTTACCATTAGTCTTGTTAATTAGGCAGCCTTGACAGAAAGAAACAGAAGATCTTTAAATAGACTGCAGGACAAATTAATTCAAACCAATAGTAAATGATTGATTTAAATATCTAAATGTTACTTGAGACTCCACCTGTATTGTAATGATCCATTTATCAGGTATTTCAAAGTTCAACATCAACTTGAAAGGTGATAATTATATTACATAACATATCGTTGATACCGGTGATAATTTTTAATTTGTAAAACACATTCAGTTCCATATACGTTTCACTGTGGAAACTGATGATTATAATCATTGTAAGGAGTCTAATATTGATATCAAAAAAAAAAGTTTACCCTTGCTTGCATGTTTCTTCTGACATGTACTACATTATCAGTTCTCTCTTTTTTACTTTAATTTGTACACAAATTTCTTATATGTTTACTATATGTAAGCATTGCACTACTGTGTGCTGTGGTCCCACTTTTGCTAAATATCTACAAACTACAAAATATGTATTAAAATGTAAGTAAAGAAAGATAATTATTTTGTCTACTTCCTTTTCAGTTTGTGGGTACAAGGATTTCAGAGGAAATACGTTTTGATTTCCATACAAAATGCAGAACCAAAGAGAGATTCCCTGTATCCTGACAGAATGGGTTTTTGCTCACAACACATTATTGATCCAAACCAAATCTTATTTCTTCTCTTCAACAGCTGGATAGCATTAACTTAATCCTAGAAAGGTACTCTTAAAACGTGCAGTGTTACGTAGTGACACAAAGCAATGATTCAAAATATTATATTAGCTTTGATATAAGTTGCTTGGGACAGCAACTTATTACTGTTGTCCACTGGCAGTCTATACAATATATAAATAAAACCAACACATTCCTGATTATTTCCTACTTTGGGTATCAGTATGAAAGTAGTGAAGATTTCCCCTTATAACTCTGTTTATTCATTCAGTACATTAAACTAAATAGATATTCTCTAATTAGGAACTCATTTATGCTTTACATGATATAATATTGTTTGGAAGGTGAAGTAGCTCAATGATAAGCATTAGGAATTCTTTTCCTTGCTGTTGCCCCAGGGGGGAAAACAATAAACAAAAAATAATCTAAACCCGGTGAAATCATGACTCTATTACTATTTTTTTTTCTTTCTTTTTTTTCTTTTTTTTNTTTTTTTTTTTTTTTTTTTTTTTTTTTTTTTTTTCTTTTTTAATAGAATCTGCTGGACAAGATGAAGCTTTGGATTTTTATTCTGTACTCAATTGTGGTTGCATCTGATCCTTTCCAGTCACAGCCTTCTTTTTCTTCAGTCAGAGGATCTTGTCAGAGTCTGTGTTCCTGTGAAGAAAAGGATGATACCATGATTATCAACTGTGACAAAAGAGACATCAAGATGATATCAGAAATAAATGTCCCACCATCACGGCCTTTCCATCTTAATCTGTTAAACAATGGTCTGAGTATGTTACACATGAATGATTTTGCTGGCCTTGTTAATGCTATTTCTCTACATCTTGGTTTTAACAATATTGCAGATATTGAGCCTGGGGCTTTCAATGGTCTCAGCCTTCTTAAGCAACTTCATATCAATCACAATTCTTTAGAAACACTTAAAGAAGATACGTTTAATGGATTGGAAAATTTGGAGTTTCTTCAAGCAGACAACAATTTCATCACAGTGATTGAAGCAAGTGCCTTTAGCAAGCTCAACAGGCTTAAAGTGCTTATTTTGAATGATAATGCCATTGAGTATCTTCCTCCAAACATATTTCGTTTTGTGCCATTGACCCATTTAGATCTACGTGGAAACCAGTTACAGACACTGCCCTATGTTGGCTTTTTGGAACACATTGGAAGAATACTGGACCTTCAGTTGGAAGACAATAAATGGGCCTGTAACTGTGATTTGTTGCAGCTGAAGATATGGCTAGAAAACATGCCTCCTCAGTCCATAATAGGTGATGTTGTATGCAATAGTCCTTCAGTTATCAAAGGCAGCATATTAAGCCGGTTGAAAAAGGAATCACTTTGTCCCACTCATCCTGTTAATGAACTTGAAGATCCTTCAGGGTCACTGCCCTTGGTTGTAACCACCTCTATCAGTGATAGTCACCTATCAACTAAGGTGATTCCTCTCCTGAAAGCTCCTACTAAAGAACCCAGTTTAGTGCTTCATACTTCCAAGCCTACTACGTTTCCAGGAATCTCTTGTCCCGTCCCTTGTCACTGCACCAGCCATATGCTCTCAGGAGTTCTTATGCACTGTCAGGAGCGAAATATTGAAAGCTTGTCTGATTTAGGACCCCCTCCTCCAAATCCTAAAAAGCTCATCCTAGCTGGAAACATTATTCAGACATTATTGAAATCAGATCTTGTGGACTATGCCAGCCTGGAAATGCTTCACCTGGGGAACAATCGCATTGAGATCCTTGAGGAAGGTTCCTTTATGAATTTGACTAGACTACAGAAATTATATCTCAATGGTAATCATCTTACAAAGCTAAGTCAGAATCTCTTCCTTGGCCTTCAACACCTTGAGTACTTGTACCTTGAATATAATGCCATCAAAGAAGTTTTGCCAGGGACATTTAATGTAATGCCAAAACTGAAAGTCCTCTACCTAAATAACAACCTTCTGCAGGCTTTGCCACCCCATATCTTTTCAGGTGTTCCCCTCACCAGATTAAATCTGAAAACAAACCAATTTGCTCATTTGCCTGTGAGCAATGTCTTGGATGAACTGGATATGCTGGTACAAATTGAACTTGAAGACAACCCTTGGGACTGTACTTGTGATTCAGTTGGACTGCAGAAATGGATACAAAAATTGAGTAAGAATACCATGATGGGAGATATTTTTTGTACATCTCCTGGGCACTTAGCAAAAAAGGAATTGAAATCCCTAAGCAGTGAAGTCTTGTGTCCAGGTTTAATAAACAGCCCTGCCCTACCAACTCATGCCAGTTTTGTAGTTGTGACAACTACTTCTCCTACTTCCAACACTGCAGACACCATCCTGCGGTCCCTTACAGATGCTGTCCCACTTTCTGTTCTAATATTAGGACTGCTCATTGTGTTTATAACTATTGTATTTTGTGCAGCAGGAATAGTTGTTCTTGTTCTGCATCGGCGCCGGAGATGCAAAAAGAAACAAGTGGATGAACAAGTGAGGGACAGCAGCCCAGTTCACCTTCAGTACAGCATGTATGGGCATAAGACAACACACCACACCACAGAGCGCCCAGCTGCCACTCTCTACGAGCAACGAATAGTTACTCCCATGGTTCAGGTGTACCACAGCCCATCCTTCAGCCCCAAGCATAGGGAGCAGCAACAGGAGGAGGGAAGTGAGAAGGAAGCTAATGATTCCAAATACCTTCGCCGAAGTCTCCTGGAAAGAGAGAACAGTTCACCACTTACAGGTCCAAATGTCAAATACAAGGCTACAGATCAATCTGCTGAATTTCTGTCTTTTCAGGATGCTAGCTGCTTGTATAGAAACATTCTTGAAAAAGAGAGAGAACTGCAGCAACTAGGGATCACAGAGTACCTAAGAAAAAATATTGTCCAGCTCCAGCCTGACATGGAAGTTCGTTATCCTGGAACACATGAAGAGCTGAAGCTAATGGAGACACTCATGTACTCCAGGCCAAGAAAGGTTTTTCTAGAACAAACTAAAAATGAGTACTTTGAACTCAAAGCTAATTTACATGCTGAGCCTGACTATCTGGAAGTCCTGGAGCAGCAAACGTGAAGTGATAATATGTTGGGCTGGGGCCGAATTTCTGTAATTTTATTTTAAAGTGGAACCATTGTAAATAAAAGTGCCTTATAATAACATGTCAACAGTCAGAACTTAAGCACAGCAGTAATCCTAGCAAAGAAAAACTCAGGGATCACTGTGGGAAGCCATGGGGTTGTGTGCAGGCAATATGTCACACCCCAAGTTAAACAAGAATTTTGTGTGATTGAACTGTGGGAGGAAGATTGCTTATTGCACTATTCCTCATCATCTTAAAAAAGTGTGTATGGCACTCTCCATTCTGTTCTCTGTTTCCCAACCTATGGAAAAAATGGTTATTACCTTTACTCCTTGTTTTTCCCTCCATTTAATTAGATACCTTTAAAAAAACAAAAAGACCAAAAAAAGAAAGCCTCAACACCTGTGTTTGTATTTATAGCATTAGAGTGTATTTGTTAGGTTAGTACATGCACTGCATACATTACCACTGTCTACAACTACACCTAACATACCTTTAAAATAAATATGAAAGGAGTTGAAATGTTGTCATACTAAGTGTCAGTTAAAAAGAAAAAAAAGATAAAATATTTTTGTGTATTCACCCAGAGCCTGCAAATATTTAAGTATTTTACATGGAACTTCATGTGCATTCTATATCAGTAAGTGGAAGGAAAAATATATAACTATGTTTACCCAACATCTTCAACAAAGAAAACTGCAAGCCTTTTGCTAATTTCCCTCTCTGATAGCTTTACCTAAGTTTGGACAATCTTTTCTTGAGCTGCTGCTATAAAATATTGTGCATCACTGGTGTTTCAACTCATAATCCTGGGCAATTTGAAAAGCTACTGAGAATCAGCTGTAAATATGTTACTGTGTTTAATAATTTTGATTTTTTTTATATATATACATATGTATATAAATAACTTCTATGCTGGCTTTAAATATTCTTGAAGGAAATGAGTTTGCTGTGGCTAGGAATTTCCAAGTGCAAATACAGGTCCTTTCCCACCCTACCCAAAAGCAACTCTCAGACAGAATAACTGCAACAATACATACATGAGGAAGAATAATAGTATTTAGCTATTTGTACAAAAATATATTTTCTGAAATTAGAAGAAAATAAAATGTTGTTGGAAAAATAGGTTAAAAAAACGTAGAACACTGCAGGTTTATTTTTGCAATGAATTCTTGCTAGATTTATATTTACTATTTATTCTGTATAATTTTGTATTTTTTTCTTTTTCCACCTCACAAGAAAAGAAAAAGCTTATTCCTGGCTGATTTTCAAGCTATTCAAGGAACTGCTGTCTATTAATGAAACAGAAATAAAGAGTTTTTAAAATGTCTTTTTCTTAAAGGTCACTTTTTAAAGAAGGCAGCAACTTCTACATGCACAAGTTTAAAACTGTTTGGGAATTAAACACAATGATTCTCACTCTTGTCATGTGGACAGAAGTATCTTATCCTGAGTGCAGTAAGGCCATCCAATTTCTGTGCATGCCTGACATGGTGCCAAAACACAGTTTCTGACCTGCATTTATCTTCCTCTAAACAAATCTTTTGTAAACTGACTATGCATGAGGGTTTTTTTTTCTAATTCCTATTTGTAAAGTAAAAAATCATCTTAATTACTACATGTATACATATGTATGTTAAATTTAGCATTGAAGTCTTGATAAAAAAGTAAAAAGATATATTCTTTAGTTGAAAACACTTGTTCATGTCTTACCTACTTGTATATACAAATGAGAGTTCTTCATATTCTTCTACATAAGTTTCTGATAGACAAATTTCCTATATTGCATATGAAAGTCAGATTCTCAGTTCTTTCAAATTTGCATAGACACAACAACTTTTATGGTGCTATACTGATTTCTGTAGTTTGAGGATCTGACCACATTTTGTCTCTGTTAACAAATCAATTTCCTTATTAATATTTTTGAGGTGTTATCAGTTGTTTATTATGGAAATACAAATCAGTATTTGTTATGGAAGTAAAACTTGTTGGCTTACAAAAATCAAAATTTCAGTTCTTAGATAATAAGTATTATTTCCTCTTTCTATATCTGAGAATAATTTATTCAGAAAACCTGTCTGTTTTGGAAGATTATGAAGAGTAAATGTGGTGACAACGTATTTGTTTCATTGCTATCTTTGTTCCAGACAAAGAAAGACAATAGTAAGCATTGCTTGTGTATGTAAGGGTGAGACAAAAGGGAAAATGCAGCTGCAATAACTTTTCATCATATTAATTATATAATTTTGTTTTAGATGCATATTCAAGCACATGTGAATGTGCTTCATGGACATGCCACAGAACCTATGGAAACCCACGTCTGGATCTGGAGGAGCAACTAGAGGGCAGGGGGGATAGTCTGGAGAATCAAAATGTCACTAAATGTGTCCATTTAAAGAATTGATTTCACACAGGAAAATTTTTCAAAAAAATCCTTATATTAAGTAATTAAATGCAGTTAAAATTGTTTTTGTTTCAATGGCAATAGCACTAGAAAGCTTTGAATACTGAATCAGACCCATTAAATTTTTCTTTTTCAAATTCTCAGAGATCTCAAATTAGTGTAGAGAAAAAAAATCAGAATAAAAATGTAAATGGTACTTGATAACAGAGTTTATTATTTCAGTGTCTTTGATTTCAGTAGTTATTTACAAATAAAATAATGTGTGTAAAAATAACACCCTGCAATTGGCAAGATGCGGGGAAATGATGATTCAAGCCCTCAGGCTTAGATTTAAGAGAAATAGCTTCAGACTAAAGACAATTGCCACATGCACAGATGTCACTTTGCTTAGCTGCTAACAGTTACTTGGCAGAATGCTGAGGACAACTGTGTGGCAAACATTCTTCTCCGTTGCAGTCTCAAAACATCAGAAAGAAGAGTGAGCTAAATTAATGTCAAAGCAAGTCAGTTACACAGCTGTATCGGAGCCTCGCTCAGCAGGATTAAAGAGACCTTTACCATTTAGCTTTCCTTCAGCGGGGATATTCATGCCTTTCATTTTATAAGAACAACTGTGCTCTGTGGCAGTCTGTAACACTGCAAGTGGTTTGGCAGTATCCAGGAATCACTAGGATGTGGCTCACTGTCCACTTCCCTATCATCACGTTGCCTACTGGACTGCCATGTAGTGAGAGTTTGTATAACGAGAAGAGAAGGGTCTGCCTATTGCCTTCCATTCAAACAGTGATTTTTCCATCTATGACGAAGCTTTACACTGCCATAACAAAAAAGGACAAAATTTGACCTTATGTGATCATTCTTCAGCTGAAGAAATTAATTGTCTGCTGATAAAAATAAAACAATGACATAAGAAAGGCATCACATAAGAAAGAAGGATGTGATATCTTTATAAAAGTCCCTTGGAATTTTATAACAACTGGAAATGTGTCGTTAGTATTATTACATTTGCAGAAACTTGTGACAGTTATTCATAAATTTTCTTGTCAAAACCCTATTGTCATATCCTTTTTTTTCCAATGACAGGCATAGTTAAGTGGTTTGATACAGTTTTACTTAGCCAGAATAATGGAGGTTGGAAGGCAAAGCATGTTTGACAGTCTGCAACAAAGTGGATCCATTTTTCTCCTGTCAGCATGATAGTTTAATTGAGTGCAAGAACAGTGCTTCATCAAGCACACTGGTGTAAGTGGCAGCTATGTTGTTGTTGCTAAGGTACCTCAAGGTAACCAACACTACCATTTTCCACTTTGCATTTGAGTGAAGAAAATACATTAAGTTACAGTACGGACCTGTTCCCTAAATAAACACGTTAAAACAATTCTTTACGTTTTTTTATTTTAAACTGTTCTTATTTTTTAAACTTAATAAAAGACAAATGTATTTCTTTTTCTTTTTCTTCCTGCCACAGGTAGTTTTCAGGCAGACTTTTAGTACTGGTACTTGATTATATTGCCTGCAGTGATGCCTCTCCAAACGCTTTAAAAGAAATGAAATCCAACCCCACACTTAAAAAACCCTATCTAATACAGACTATAAATTTACACATCAAATAGGGTATTTGCCTATTCAGAAATGGCCTAATATTTTTACACATACTTTTTCATTTGAATGACAGATCAAACTTTCCATCATCTGTTCTAGACCTAAAATTAGTTTGTAATTATTTTCAGTGGTATGTCAAACCTATCAGATTTGAATACAATCCTTTATAACTTGCAGTCATTGTTTCTCTGATTGGAATCTAAGGATCAAGTTTCAGCCCCTCTTTGCATGACAAAAATGTTCCCTGTATGACTCCAAACGAAAGATGTTTGCCATGCACCACTTACCTACAAAGAGGTTATTAATTGTATCAACAGCTAAACTGAAGAAATAAGTTTGACCAGGGTGGGGAAACAACACCACCTTAGAAAGATCAATTTCTTGTGTGTTAATAAAAAGTAGTACTTACCACAAATGAAACATTTCACAGGATAAAGCAATAGTGGCTTGGGTAAAATGGAGGCTGAATCTCAAATTCACCACCAGAAGGATTTCTGGATTATTGTTCTGAGGATGTCAATGTCTACAACAATATACTTTATCAGTCACATCAAAACAATCTGCAAGTTTCACGTAGATGTACTGAAATCATCATGAGATTAAAGACCAATCAAACACTTAATTCAAAAGATCAGAAACTTTATTAAGACTGGCACATTTGTCTTCTGTTGTACTCCCTAACACAGAATACCTGTATTTTCATTAATGAATTTCACGCTCAGTCATAGACTGCCCTCTGACATTACAATCTGTTGCAGTTGAAATCTACTCCTTGGAGAGGTTTTTCAGTGTATACATTGTCTTCAGTGGTCAGTTGCTCTGGGACCTGGTGATTGGTGCATCATTAGGGATTTGAGATAGGGAAGACAATCTTGTACGATAACTCAAAATCTGCATTTTTTTTTCAATTTTCTAAAGTTTATGATATTCTTGATGTTGTTTGAGGAGCTGGTATCAAATCCTTTTGTTCCTCGAAACAGAAGTGAACTGTGGCTGGAATCAACATGGGGAAGTTAATCTCCATACTGAAAAGATAAAGCATGGTGTTCTCTTTCCTGCACATCTCTAACAGTTGGCCTTGGATTTTTGACACAACAGGACAAATTCTAAAGAGTCACAGTCCAATGGAAAGCAGCTAACCTCAAGAAACGACATAAAAGGCCAGATGCTGTTCAGCTCTATGAAAACAAGATGCGATGAAGATTTTTTTTTTATTATTTATTCAGCTTCACCAAGATGGAGTGCAAGTACATGCGCACAGCACATTTCATAAAACATTTACCAAAGTTTCATGTTCTAAGACATTAACTTCCAAACATTCACAGTATGTGAATATTACTACTGGAAGGACTACTTCTACTTTATTTTTCCTTATAGTTTATGGAAAAGAATGTTGGAATACAGAAAAGAAGAAACAATATGGTTTCATGTTTCAAGGAGAAATGTTATTTATTGTAACTTAAACTATTAGTTTTTGTATAAAAGTTCATCCAGGTTATTTCATTTTCAGATAATTTTTTTTACAAATTGAGAATTTTAAAAAATCTTCTAGTTGTGATTATTTACCAAATAAACTACAAAGAGTGACAATTTTTCAAACAGAAAGAAATCTGAAACCTTTTCTATATGAAGAAATCCTATAGCATGCTAGCATAAACTTGCTTTTTAAAAGAAACTATGAAATTTATTTTGTCAGCTCATAAAAGTGAGTATTATTTTTAGCATTAAATTAAGAGACAGCTCAGCATTTTTCTATTTTTCAAAATTTCAAGGCAACATAGCACTTCCATAATGACACATATTTTCGTTAAATGCATATTAAACAGTTCCACTCTAAGACATATTAAAAAAAAAATGCTTTCAAATATAATCTACTACTTCCCCTCATTTTCCCTGCTGAAATGATGCAGTTTACTGTGCAAAAAAAAGAAAAAAAGTACATTTCCTGGGAAAGAAGACCAATTCTTTTGTATCTTTGTTATATATTCTTTTTGGAGAGCAGAATATCATGGATTCCCATCTCTACAACACAGTATGTGTACACAGCTCATATGGCATGCTAAAGAGAAGGATTTGGCCTAACTAGCAGTCTATGCAAACATGCTCTTTTGTAAGTGGAAGGCTGTTGCCACTGCACTTTTAAAAACATCTTGTGTATCAAATATCCTTTAGATATATATTAGATCAGACCCCATAGATATCAGATATTTATGAAACTTGATAAGATGCCAGATTCCGGGCTGCCAGTTCCGGACTAGTTTATGGGAATCCAAACACTCTGGAATTCTGGGTACTTGGCAGAGAGTGAAAAACATCCATCATTTGTTTTACAGAGGAAAGGTTCTTGAGCAACAGTTAAAGACTTAGATTGCTTTTTCTCATCTTGCCCAAGGTGTTCAGTGTTCCACAGTGTTGTATCATATGACTTAAGGATGAATGCAAAACATTACTAAATTGGAAATGTAATATTTAAATGCCATTGTTCACAAAAGGTAAATGTTTCCATGAAGTTAAGATTAATATTTGGAGTTTTTAATTGCCTCGTGTTACACAAGTGTCTTTAAGTAATATATCACTTCAGTAGAGGTGGGGAGAGGTGATATTTTTGTCTATTGACCACTCACACAGTTGGATTTCCTGAAGGGAAATATTGTGCTGAGGATAGCTATCTTCATGCTGCCATACATGATATTATGAAGGCTGAATCATATTGTATAGATTCTAAAGTAATTGTTTATTATAGACTCTAAGGACTAAAATGTCATCTGAAGTTGGGCTTCTTGAAGGCTCAGATTCCATGATTATTTTTATTCATAAAAATGACTACAGAATATATAGAAGTCTCATTATTTTCCTATATAAAAACATCATGTAAAGAAAACAATTTCCTCTGAATTTTTGATTAATGCCCTGATCCAAGGGCCATTAAAGATAAGGAACTATGTTTTTTTGATATAGAGTGTTGCAGAAGCACCTTAGAAATCTATGGTTTTGTCTGCACAGATATACATAGAAAAAAAAGTACTTATAAAAGCATTGGGGTATTGTCGCACCAAATCGTTTTCCAGACAGCTTAAGTTGGAACTACACAAGACCAGTGTCAGTAAAAGCATTGGGGTATTGTTGCACCAAATCGTTTTCCAGACAGCTTAAGTTGGAACTACACAAGACCAGTGTCAGTTCTTAACTATAAGAACTGACCATATATTAAAAAAAAATCACAACAATTATTCTAAAGGATCCCATGACACACTCTCCTGAAAAAGTAAAAGGTATGTGTCTGTTTCTTCCCCTCATTTTTTCTAACAGCTAAGTATGCTAAGAAGAACACAGTGTGGGTTATAAAGGTGAATGTGACTAGTAAACACCTAAAAGATATTTGGATAATAAGAGAACCTTCTTCACTAATGCAGCACTGAGATACCATACCTAAAGTACCCATGGAATCTCAGCCCCTTGAAGCAGGAGGTTGGACTAGACAGCCTTCAGAGGTCCCTTCCAGGAGCAGCATCTGTGGTTCTAATATGATTCTGCAAAATATTTTTTAGGGTAAAATAGTCTACAGTCTTTCTTTTCTATACACAAGCTTCCTGAAATTAAGGAAAAAGGCAATATTCACCAAACACTGTCATGAAATAAAAGCTTTTCACATAACTGTTGTGAGATACAGAGATGCAGTAATATGAAGGTTGCATCAAATCAAACAGTACTTCTCTGATAGTGGTATGATGGTGATGGTGAACTGTGGTTTCCTAAATTTATTATTAAAAGCATTTTTTTTCCAGAATATATGACTTCAAATTTCTAAATAAAATGCTGAAACTCTCTGAAATTCTTGAAGAGTGATCCATTTCTCCACTAGTTGAATTAATGGTTTTCTTGACATACTGCTGGTGCAATTCTTCACAAATTTCAAAGTTAGCAATCTTCATTTTTTAAAGGTTCTTGCAGGTTTAAAAGTATTTAATATATTCTTTTGTTTGTCAAAAGGACAAATTATTAAGAAGTGTATGAGTAAAATACGTTTTAAATTAAAAATATTTTTACATAAAATTCTACTTTGAATCTTTCAAATTATGAAGCAGCACTTGGAACAAGACCCTTTGATCTCAGTGCATCGCTCCATGCTAGTTAATAACCAGTCTTTTCAAAATCCTTTTATGGTCTATTATCTGTTACCTGAAATCTGATACTTCCATACATATTTAGAGCAAAAATTTATGCAATTATATTTCCATGTTTCTTATAGATTTGAAGCATATAATTTAGTTGTTTTTGAAGATTGGATACTAAATGGATCTTTGATTTGTTCTAGGATGGCTTTTAGTAAGTTCATTATATGCACTTGTATACATATAACATGTATATCTTTGTGGAAACCAAATATCTCAGACCTATCTAGACCTATATCTGTAAGTGGTTTCTTAACTTTGCTAACAGAGTCTTTTTTAATAGAAATGTCTATGATTTCTATTCTTTTGATAGGTCTGTTATATATCAATCTTGCAAATTAAACCTCTGAAATATAATACAAACCTGGATGTGTTGTTACCAGACCATTTATTTAGCCACCTGTGGAGGAAGTGAAAGATTGCAATAATCACAGATAATCATCCATAAAAATTCAATGGAAAAACTGCCAGTTTGAGATTAAACACAAACTTTAAAGTTCAAAACTTTTTAGAAATAGACACAAAAATGCTTCTTATTGCCACAATTTGAAAGTAGAAAATTAGACACAAATCATGTAATTCTTTAACAATGAACATCAATAAAAAGTATGGTTATTTTCTACTTAAATATGAAAATACACTGACACAAATACTTGAAAGTTTTATTCCTACATAAGATGCTTTTTCAGACAAAAAATGTCTAAAAGGGCCAAGGAAAATAGCTGATTTAATACACAGTTGTATTCACTTGGTACTGCAGTGAATGCTCAGTCTCACTTCTAAAGGGTAGATCCAAGGGATCACTGAAAAACATAAGCAATGTTTTAATTTTAAAAAACCCCAGACCTGTAAAAAATCCCAGAACAAAACACAAAAATAAATATTCTTAATAAAAAAAAAGGATAAAGAAATGTCATTAAAATATTTCAAGTATTTATCCATTATTCCTTGTATAGCCAACCATACATTTCTCTTTATCATCTCTTTTATTTCTTTATTTTCCATTTTACTTCTTTCCACTTTCTTTTTTTCATGTATGTAAAGTTTTGTAGCCTAGATAAATTTAAGTTTTGGGGTCTTAAGTAACAATTGTCTAAGTGTTTGTTGTTCACCACTGGCCAATGGTCTCTATAGTGGACTTTTAAAACAACACAAATATGTAAGGTCCTAATAAACTTGCTAGCGTAAAACTCATTGTTTTGGTTCCTTTCTCTTTTAGGGTAAAAATATCACAATGCAAAGAAGCAAAGAAATATTTATATGAGAAGGGGAAGAAAAAGAATTGCATCTCAATTTAACTGGGAATTTTCCATCAAAGCACAACTTGATAGAAAATATATGCAATCAAAACCCTCAGTATTTCACACAGGAAGATTTTTTTTTCCAAAAGTAACACCTATTTTTTTTTCAGTTGAACGAAGCTGTCAATAATTAACTATTTTGGTTTGTCAGTGTTATGTTTTGACATTAATGACAACTAATCTTTCCTAGACCCCTATAGAAATTTTAAGAGGTAAGCCTATGATTTTATTTTTCTTTACCCCTTAAAAAAGTTTATTCAACACCTGCCATTATATCTTTAAAATTTTCCACCTAACTTGATTGATGGGAGGCCTGGTTACATAGAAGTTGTAAGAGATGGGAAATACAAATTGCAAGATAGCTGATTACTATGGAAGTTTTGATATGAGTTTCAGTACCTGTTACAGAATAAATTTGGTCAGGTAAAAGTAAATGGAATGTCTTGCTTTAGGAATTTTATACTTTTTTATTCCTTAAAGTTGAATATATTTATAAACAACTTTTAATAAATATTTTTCTATTTTACTTCCTGTTTTCATACAATGCTTAGCAAATTTGAAGTTCAGACTTTATTTGATGCAATATGTGTAAAATACAACAGTTTGTTTGTGTAGCATACTAAGATTATCAGTTTTCACTGAGCTAGTATAAGAATACAAATTGCTAGGTTTTTGTACCAGAGTCTTAAATGCATTCCTGGCTAGGATCTCTCATACCAACTGACTACCAGCCCTGCGAGCCTCTGCAGGAGTTGCTTTTGGATTAGCTGCTGATGATTATTCTAACCAACTAAAGAAGATTGTGAAGGAGATGAATTGCACTGTGTACTTAATGTTCACATGGTAGATGAAAGAGCTAAAGAACTTATTACCATAGCCTGGAACAGCTTCTAGTGGCGAATCAAAATCTTTTACTGTTAATTCCCATCTAACTCATTTAGAGACTTGAGGTGGTAACTACAAGAAATGCCTTTTTTTTGTTATTAATATATTTAGGAAAATATAAAGTCATCCTCTGTGTAAGATCTTGTCCTATTTCCTTAGGTTTTGGTGGGTTTGATTTTCTTGTTCCTTATTTTTTAATTTTCTTTTCTTTCTTGAAATATCTAAGTAATAAAAAACTACGTAATTTTCCTTGATATGCAGGAATAAGTATAATTTTTAAAGACAAACTGCTATGGAGCAAGAGAAAGCTATGTAATATATTAATGTTACATAATTATTTCTTCTTTTCTATTTAAACGTCATCCTCTGACTGAGTCTTCAGCTTTACCTGTGAGACTTTTCCTAAAGACAATATTTTTCCTGTTCCACCAACAAAACAGGAACAAAAATTTTAGGGGAAAAAAAAAAAGATGCACTGCTAACATATATCTGCAGCAGAGGTTTATGTGGTTTTCTATCTATTTACCTACTAATCTTTGTTGAGCTGTGGGTGTAGTGATGGATCGTTTTTCCACTGCAGCAACCATTCTATGTGTTTGTCAATCATTCCTCTTAAACATACATTGAAATACACAACTCCACTGGCCCATCAACAGGTTAAGCTTCAAATTCAGGAAGTTCTGTAAGTAATTCCATCTTTGGTGAAAAGTTTGAATTGTTTGTATGAGAGAACAGTGACATAGCAAATATTCCCTTTATGGTTTGTAGTGCATATTAGATGTATTGTCAAAGATGAAATCCCGGCACTATATAAAATAAGAACAGGGTTCAGTGGATCCTCACTAGATCCAGAGAGTAATGGCCCCTCCAACTACTTAAGCTGGGACCTCTGCTTACTTTGGAAAAAATCCTGTGTTATGAGCAAGGATTTTCTGTTGAAATCCTTTCGTTGACTTAGACAGCTAAAACATTAATTGAAAAAACAATACATTTTTATCTCTGTGCTTTAGATGTGCTCCTCTTTGCTTATAACACAGTTTGAGTAGGCACTTTCACAAAACTTTCTGGTGAAGTAGACAGCCAGGTATGGCATCAATAGAACTGAGTAATACATATAAAGCAGGCAAAAAGGTAAGGTTTAAGCACCCAGACGATATTAGGCAGACTGACTTTTATATTATACTTTTAACAACCTCTCATCAGCAAAAGTGAATGAGGGTTGAACATGTCATATTCTGCACCATTTTAATTCAAAGAGCACAATTTACAATAGTCTTTCTGAAAGAACATTTGTTCGTAAGGCATACAGCTGTTTCTTTTGTATAGTCATTAATTGTTTCATTTAGTTTAAAATGTGGATTTTCTATGGTGATATTTCTTTGTGAATCTGAATTTAATGGTTTCCAATTTTTTTTCCAGGGCAAGAATATTTTTCCTATTACACATCCTGTTTTTAAAATTATCAAGATTATTTTTTGAGAAATAAAAAAATCTGTATTTCTCTATAGTTTATACTGTACATCTAGATTTGCTCCTAGAACTTTATTTTCTGAGCAAGACTGTGCTTTGCATTATTCAAAGGAACAACTACTTCTTTCCATATGTATGGATGGAGTATAGTGGAAAGAAAGGTAATCCTTCTAAGTGGAGGCTGTGAAGGGTTAGAACACAAGGAAAAAAAAATCTAAGGAACCTCTGTTCTGAACATTTAAACTTCTAAACAGTTTCAACAAAAGTTCAAAATTAAATGCAGCACAAAACTTGAGAAAGTGCAGGACCAGGGCATATAATCTTTTATAATGAAGAAAGTATTAAAGATTTACTATTTCTGAACTAGTCATTGAGAGTTTAAGTAGTAAATTTAATAAATTTCTATAATTATTAATATTTTACTCTAACACTAGTCATATTCATACTGGCAAAAGCATTGTAGAGACTGGATGGCCCTCTAATAAATATTTTATCAAAGACTGACTTCATGTAAACTGGACTTTTTAAAATACATGGAATAAAATGTCCCTGAAATGATAGGATAAATCCTTTGCTGACCTTCATTTCTGTATGTTGTGTTCACATGAACATGGTAGAGAGAAATAAAAAAGGTATTTTTCTTTGGTGCTTGTACTTTTTTGATTGCAGAGCTGAATAACACAAGGAAAAGCAACTATAAACTTACATTGGGGCCTTCTTTACTTTCCCAGGCCATTTGATAAAACTTACCTAAATGACCAAAGATGCAAATGCACTGCTCATTCATTTTTCTAAATGTATCCAGAGAGATTTTCATACAGTTTACAGCAAATAGCTTAACTTTCATTCTTGTTAAGTTACTGTGGGATCTAAGAGTAAATGACATTTTCTCTGGTTTATGGAAAAATCCCATTGTAAGGTTTGAATTCAGAGTTCTAATAACAAGAATTTAACTCAGTCTCCCAGAGCCATGTCAGTTGTGCAGTTTCCATGAAAAAACTGTAGCTTCATGGTCTTCAGAAGTAATAAGTAATTGTATTACATAAATGTACATTTACAGATGGAAAATTAAATTAAATAGTTTAACTCCAGGATGTGTTTGTTTGTTTATTTCACTAAAAAAATCAGGAATTCCAGAACTTCACTTTCATTGCAAAAATTTTATGTTTGTATTTGCCCATATATATTTACACGTAACATATTATTTGTGTTAATATATCATTTGCAGACATGAAAGAGAATGAGGTTCATTCTCTGTGACAGAGTCTGGATTCTTCAGCAATGAATCATAGGTCTTTTTCACCTTAGTTAAAGATAGTTTAAGGTAGGTCAAAGTAGCTGTACAGTGCTGAACCATTTTTTTGAGTGTGATCACAAGCACTCTCCAGTAGCAATAAAGAAAACATTTTTGCAGATATGAAGGGTAAATCAGATTTTTGAAAGAAATAAAAATTCATGGTCAAAATCACAGTCTAATATATGCCAATATGCGTATAGAAAATATCCATGGTCTAAAGCATGCATATATGGACATGCAGAAGCATGAATATGTGCATAAACCTCACATCTAAATAAAAAGATCTTTCGAACCACTTGGTGAAATATTAGAGGTGAACTGACTGTGATTAATGACTTTTTCTAAGAAAACAAGTGTGCAACACATAGCAATATTTCCTGTTTATTCAAAACCAGAAAGGGCTCAGCTAAATACCTACTGTCAGGTTTGTGCACCATACTTAAACAATTATTTGGAACAGCTGGAAAAAGACAAGACATCAGAAAGATCATCAGTGTCTAGGAAATATGATTTCTATGAAAAGATTGAATGAAATGGAACTGGTCATCCTAATGAAAACCATGAAAGAAGCAAGATGACAATCTTTTAAATACCTAAAATTATGGTATAAGGATAAAAGGAATGCAAAAATAATAATGGTCCTAAAATTTATTGGGGGAAAATTAGATTAGATGAAGCTAAAAAAATCCTTCATGAAACTTCATCAGAAATGTATCAGAGCATTAAAGACACTGAAATGCTGTTAAGTCTCTGAGTGTTTTTAAATGAAGCTGAACAATAATCTGAAGAATATTGTGGGTACAATTAGTTCTTCCTCAGAGCATGAACTTTAGGCTGAAGATGATAAGATCAATGGTGAGATTTTTGGTTTTGCATAGCTAACGCTTATAATCATTGTTGCATTCTAAGACACAAAGGAACAGGAAAAAAGGGTAAGTTTTCTCTTACAGTCATTGTGACTAAATGTATGTATATAAAACAACTTGAATTCTGCAGACAGGACAGAGACACACAGTATCATGGGTCAGTTACTAAAAATCATGGAATCATAGAATGGTTTGGGTTGGAAGGAACCTTAAAGAACATCTACTTCCAACCCTCTGCCGTGGGCAGGGACACCTTCCACTAAACCAGTTTAATCAAAGCCCCATCCAGTCTAGTGTTGAACACCTCCAGGGATGGAGCAGCCACAGCTTCTCTGGGAAACCTGTTCCAGTGTCTCACCACTCTCACAATAAAGAATTTTTTCCTAATACCTAAGCTAAATATACTCTTCTTCTGTTTGAATCCATTTCTCCTTTGCTCTTTCACTACATACTCTTGCAGAAAGTCCCTCTCCATCTTTCTTGCAAGCTCCTTTCAGGTCCTGGATGGCCACAGTTAGGTCATGCCTTAGCTGTCTCTTTTTCAGGCTGAACAAACCCAATTCTCTCAGGCTTTCCTAGTAGTAAAATTATATATATATATACATTATTATCATTTGCAGGAGGAGAAAATTATGTCTTTCTCTTCAGAGCAGACTTTTAACCCTCAACTCAGGACACTGTTGACTCTGAATTACTTCCAAAAGCATGAGACAAAATTAATAGGGAGGTGTATTTTAGTCCATGTAACACTATATTTTCATGGACTTGTTAAACAATTTGTTCATAGTGTTCAGTGCTAGCTATGTGGTTTTAATAAGGTTCAAATACAAATAAGAAGTTTAAGCTAGAACATGTGCTGCTTAGAAACCTGTACATGTACTTAGAAACATGTCTGTACTAAAATTACCATATCTTCTGTATTTAAAACACATCTACTTCAGAAGTTCTGTCTTTCTATATATGATGACATTGCCTTTCCACTTCTACTCAGAGGAGCACTCACTAATTTCTTATCAGGTCAGGCATCATGTTAATTTTTGATTCATAATGAATTCATTGAAATAATCTATTATAGAAATGGAAATATCAAGGGTAAATATGAAAAGGTCTAAATTCATTTAGAAAAGTAACTGAAATGTCTTTCCTTGGGGACTTTGTGAGTACTGGGACTTATCCTTTGGGTATGTAAGTTCTTTTTTTATTTCAGTCATGGCCATTCCCTGACAATTTTGAAAACATTTTAGAAACCACAACTGTCAAGTTCAAATTGTTTCATACTCATTTTTCTGACACTGAGTTTCTAAAGTTTGTGGTATTTGACTATAATCATTAGATACTTGTGCCATCCTATTAAGAGTTTTTCTGGAAATTTACATTTTTTAAATAGTTTGGTTTCTGTTGCATATAATATAAAGGACTGATTTATCACCATTAAGAATGCTTGGACTTTGTCTCATTAACATATTCTTCTCCTTTTAAAGGAACTATATTTAAAAGTTATGGATGCTACAGGTTATACATTCAGCTTAGAATAAATTTTGTGATATCATTATTTTGTTCCAAAAAGGAAACCCTTGCACAGAGCATATTTATTGGAATGGAAATATAAAGCATTGATGCAAGTTTCTTTAGAAAGTGCAAAAGAAGCTAAACCAGACATGATGGTTTGTACAGACTGTGTGTTTCCAAATCTTTTTGACATACTGTCCAGAAGAATCAACCAGAATACCAAGGGGTTTGAAAGGAGACTTCCTAAGTGATTTTAAAAAGTAATACAGTTTCTTAATTCATCAACTGTTATTAAATTAGTGTGCTCCCTTAACTGTCACCTTTGGTTTCATTCAAACACAATTCTACATTTATGTCTAACCACAGGGCATGTATTCATGAAACCATTTAAAATGCATCTTTTTTTTTACAGATGTTCTCCGTGTATTGTTCCACACTACAATTTCTTTGTAATGATTCCAGAACTGCAATACTGTTAAGAAGGTAAAGTTTAATAGCATGTCACATCTTCAGCTTAGAAATTGTTTAGCTTGTCAAACAGATGGATGTCTTTCTCTTTCCAAGTGATGTTGTAAAAATTTTCCCTCTGAATGAAAATGAATGAACAGCACGTTTAAAGAAATTATGTATGTGTAAAATGTGTAAAATATGTGCAAGTATTCATGTGTACATCTATACACTTCCAACCACCGTTTTGTCCCTGATTTAAAAAAAAAACAACAAAAAACATTCATAATGAAGCCCCCATCTCTGTTCTTCAGATCACATCTTGTCCTAGGTTGCAATATAAGATATATTCTATTACCATCTCCACAAACTGTTAAAACAGGTGGGGCACTGTTTGTTATCTCCTGGCCATCAAGAGACCACTGCAAGACTCATGGAATTACCTCGCTGGAATTACCTCATCCCATTGTGAGATGCTCCACCCAGGGGGGTGGAGCCAAGCACTCCCAACTGGATATAACCTGGGCTTTGGAACTGCACAAGTCAGCCCTGCCTACTGGCTTCCCAGAGGACAAGAGCCACCACTGGACCTTCAGGTGGAGACCAGACTTTTCTACAGGATCACGGCTTCAACAGAGCCACTTTACTTGGACTGCTACCACCACCCTGGCTAACAGGGTGTCATGTTCTATCCTGACTCTGTCAGTTTTTTTCCTTGTATTATTGCATTTATTTTAATTTTCCTATTAAATTTTAGTTCTGACTTGCAATGTCCCACTGGTTTGCTTTCAAACTAGTATGCATCTGAAAATCCATTTTCCATTATGCCTCAAAAAGATGTTAATGATTTATTTCTGTTTGTGGTGAATAAACAACCCATTTTTTGTGGATTTAAGCCTTTTGAAAGAAGCTGATCAACATACAGGCCAGTGGACAAACAAGGCTCTTTCTCTCCCTTTTCGTTTTTCACTCTCAATAAGCCATTTCACCTGCTCACTATCAAGAGCAGATTGATCTTCACTAGTGCTCATAAATGCATTCACACACCTACACTCACTCCAGTTCCTGACACCACAGACACCAATCTTTATAGACCAGACATCATCTTAAAAAGAGCTAGTCATTCAATAAAAATAAAATAGGCTTTCAGAGAATAGAGAAGCTCAGGTTTGTGACCACTTGTGGAACCTGACCATACATAAGTTGATGGGACCTGATGAGATGCATCCCAGAGTCCTGAGGGAATTAGCTGATGTAGTTGCCAAGCCATTCTTCTCATACTTTAAAAGTCATGTCAGTCAGGTGAGGTTCCTGGTGATTGGAAAAAGGAAAATAATGCGCCCATTATTAAAAGTGGCAGAAAAGAGAAGACCCTGAGAAGATCATGGAACAGATCTTCTTAGAAGCTGTGCTAAGGTAAATGAAGGACAGGGAAGTGATTGGAAATGGGCAGCACAGCTTCACCAAGGACAAGTGCTGCTTGACCAAACAAGTGGCCTATGATGGAATGAATACATCAGTGGACAAGAGAAGGGCTATGGATGTCATCTATCCAAACTTCTGTCAGGTCTTTGACACAGTCCCCTACAACATCCTTCCCTCTAAACTGAAGAGAGGTGGATTTGTTGGGTGGACTGTTATATGGATAAGAAATTGGTTGGATGGTCACATCAAGAGGGTAGTGGTCAATGGCTGAATGCTGATGTGAAGATCACTGACCAGTGCTGACCCTCAGGGGTCCATGTTTGGTCCAGTAGTTTAATACCTTCATCAGTGACACAGGCAGTGTGATTGAGGGCACCCTCAGCCAGTTTGCAGATGACATCAAGTTTAGTGGTTCAGATGACACACCTGAAGGAGGGGCTGCCATTCAAGAGGGGACAAGTGCGCTCAGGAGAATCATATGACGCAAGGTGCTACATCTGGGTCAGGACAACCCTCAGCGTCAATACAAGCTTGAAGTTGATGGGGCTGGGAGCAGCCCTGCCAAGAAGGACTTGGAGATGCTGGTGAATGGAATTTGGACAGAAAGCCAAGAGAACTGTGGCCAGCAGGTTGATGGAGGTGATTCTCCTCCTCTACTCTGCTCTTTTCAGACAACACTTATACTGCATCCAGCTCAGACTTCCTCAGCACAGGAAAGAGGTGGACCTTTTGGAGTGGGTCCTGAGGAAAGCAGTAGACATGATCAGAGAGCTGGAACATCACTCCTATGAGGAAAGTCTGAGACAGCTTGGGTTGACCAACCCAGAGAAGAGAAGACCCCAGGAAGAACTCATTGTGAGCTTGCAGTACATAAAGGGAGCTTCCAAGAAACATGAGGACAAACTTCTTAGCTGGACCTGTTGGGATAGGACAAGGGGTAATGGGTTTTAATTAAAAGAGGGTAGATTTAGACTCCATATAAGGAAGAAGTTTTTTATAACAAGGGTGGTGAAACACTAGAAGAGTGTCCCATCCCAGGAAAGATTCAAAGTCAGGTTGGATGGGGCTCTGAACAACTTCATCTAATTGAAGGTGTCTATGCTTATTATAGGAAAGTTGGATTATATGTTTTTAGAAGTCCCTTCTATCCCAAAATATTCTATAATTCTGTGATCTTGAGAACTTTATGAATTCCCTGACGCAGGTTTCACAACAAGTGGTAAAAGTCTTCTTGGAGATGATGCTGAGGTAGGCAAATGAAGGAATGCCAGCATATCCATTTATTTTGCCTCATATTAATATTGTAGGTGATTTGCAGGGAATATAAACTTCAGTGAAAGAGGACTGTGACTTATTTCTCAGATGAAAGCCAAGAAGCTTCTTGTAATTTAAAATATGCAACACTGTATATCCTTTTACAGGTAAATCCATCTGCATTATAAACCATGGGGAGAAATACAGTGCTCAAATAAACTTTTTGTCTCCTAGTGGAAATACAGAGACTAAATTCCGGTTCTTTTTACAAAGTAAAAATGTTCATGCTTATAATCTTTTGGTGAAAATACATAAAATGAAGAAAGAAAGAACATGACTTTTGGTACTGAACATGAAGCCTCTATTGACATGACTTGAAAAAAATGGAATAGAAAAAATTCTATTTAAAGATGTGAAGAACTTCAAAGCTGTATTTTTAATATCTGAAACATAATTCAGCAATTCGAGGTTAAAGTTGTATCATATATTGCACATTGTTGACACTGCAAATTCAAAATGGAAATACAGCAAAAAAAAAAACAAGAACAAAAAAACCCAAGATTGCTGTTCTAGCTTGCTTTTTTATGCTTCCAATCTTATTTTCTTTCTCACCCCATGATATACTTATAAAATCTTGGGGTTTCTTATACAGTTTCACATGTGGTGTGTCGCTTGCAACAGTATCATGACATTGAAACCACAAGTCTTAATCTTACATATTTTCTTTACATTTATTTCTAGAAGAACAAGAACAGATCTGACCTCAGGACACACTTATTTTTGGGACTGAGTTTCAGGTTCCTTTTACTTATGGTCTTATAAATCTGGCATTTCTGTCTTTAAGTTATATAAGTCATCATGTCATGGATCATTCATTAGTTGGTTGATATATTATAATAATTTGTTGATAATGTAATCTATCAATTCTATTTCAATATACAGAGATTCATATTTATCCATAAGAGCATTGTAATTCACAGGGCTTCAGATTTAAAACTCATTCTTCTTCTGAGGAGAAAGGTAGGACTGCATTCTTCATTTTACAATTGTCAAAAGAAAGACATGTAAAATGGGATTCATCCTAGGGTCTTTTTTTGTGACTGAGAGAAAGGCACATTGTCTCTTCACAATGTAGATATTTAAAATAAATCAGACAAATCTACTCTAAAAGAAACCATTTTCTCTAGTGATTATAGTGGGTGACCAGATGATGTAGACACCTTTATCATAGCTCCTGAAGCTGTATGAGACGGAATCCTCACAGAGAGCTGCCAGGACTTTTTCAAGTTCACAGGAAACGTCTTGCAAAAGTAATTCAGTGCAGGTCCTTTGGGTCTCATTTGTAGACATTCTTTCCTGACTAAAAGAATTGTACTGACAGTCTATAAATATAGCATTTATGGGGTTAGGAGGAGAATTACTGAAGGTGTATTGCTGGGAGGTAAAAAAGCGTTCTATGATTTTATGGTCACTTCAATTTAATTCTTCCCCTCATGTAATTATTTTTATATCTCTGATTAATCATTAAGTCATTGGTTTCCTGATTAATTGATCAAATTAATTTCCATACTAATTATCTATAATTTTTACCGGTTACTCAGTTTCCATTTACTATGTTTCTAAACTATACTTGTGAAACATTGAATGTGAATATCTCTGTTAAGTCCCTCTCTTCAGTATAAACAGAGGAAAATAAATTGTTTATCAAAATACAAGTGTTACTTTGGCGTAATTCTGTAGAGATTTTTGATCCAGATTAATTATTTTTAAATATGTGCATAGAGTAGAAAATAATTCTAAACAAACATTTAACATCCAATTTGCATGACTGCCCAATGGCCTGGCAAACAAAGAATTAGGACTGTGATTTTATGAGATGCCTCTTCAAACAGAAAGAAATTTGGAAGACTGGCTGTTCATATTACTGGGTGTTTATTTTCTATATAGTACTTCACGTGCTGAACCAAAATTTTAAACATTGAGTATAATATATTACAACTTTTGAAAAATAAATTCAGGCAAAATACCTTTTGAGAATACACTATAGCATAAATTGCTTCATTATTATAATCAGAATTGAACAGTTAACACTGTCTCAATGTATAAAGCTCAACTATACTATTGAGCTTGTCTTAAGTCATGAGACTGTTAAGGATAGTGACACTCCATACTTTATATTAAAACTTTAAGTGTCTTAATATCTTCATCTGAAGCTGACTACGTCTTTGAAGAGAAGGAATATATATATATATATCTGTATGTATAAAAATATACATATCTCCAAGCTTCTAGATATATATTATAGGTATCTCCAAATTTATTTTGTCTCTTCATATGCTACATCATTATATTTCATATAGCTGTATAATATGTAACATTTGATTTTAGTTTAAGCATTATCAAAAATGGAAAATAGAAAACAGACCCTTCTATTGGAAAAAAAAAAAAAAAAAACAAGAAAAAACCTGTGGCACAGAAACAGGATAAATAATAACAATGTTATTAAAAAGTCCTGGAACCTATGACCATATATTTAAATGAAATTGCCATACCAGGAGCACATAAATAGCAAATTATTAGAATATATCTATTTATTAGAAATAATGTACTCTTTTCTCCTTTTCATATATTATTATCCAAACTACCTTTGCAGTGAATATGTAATCTATCACATTTGCATAACAGGCAAATCATGCATTTATACTTACAACTTTGCAATTATTTTGACTAATTCAGGCAAGATTAAGAAGCAAAATCACAAAACCACACGCAGAAGTAAAGTGAGGCCACACAGAGAGGAAAAATGTGTAAGGGATCTCTTTCCCTCTCCTTGTGCAGGAATACATTTCTTGCTTTTCAGAACAGTTCCCTGGCAAAGGACAAGTGTGGAAAAGTGAGCCAGTCAAAGCTGAAAGGAAAAACCTACAGCAAATGAATGTACATGCTCTTAAAGCCTTCCCTGGTCCATGGGCAAATCATCATATAGTCATTGACACATGAAACTTTATGTATTTCTATTAAATTATCTGAAATTCTCCTCTAAGTGAGAACACAGATCAAAAGCTAGGGTTTGTGAACCAATAGCCACAAAGTTACTAATGCTTCAGTGGCTGATGGTGGGCTGCAGCGCACAATACAAGAACGTTCACACCGCACGCCAGAGCGTTGTCTATGCTTCAGTAGGCAGGGCATGTGTGAAAACTTTGAAAAACAACGTGAGATATTTTACGATATATTGCAATGTTATTTGTGCTATATGCATTCAGACTCAAAATCTTTCATTGTTTTTGCTTTTCTCATATCTATCAAAATTCCAAGCTCCTTCCTTCAGACTTCACCAGATGTAAGACTTATAGAAACAAAATCTCTTTTTTATACAAAAGAAAAAAATCATAATAAGGTGTATTTATCTTTTCATCCAGATCAGATGACTTGAAATTCAAAATAAGGGACAATAGACGTCAACATAATAGGTGTACAAAGTGGTTGTATAAAACCACTATATGCAACTAGATATAACTATTACTGACAACATAAAATTTGATCAAAAAACCTCCAGTCTTTGTTTTTTCTTTTTTTTTAATTCTGTACAAGTTTGTCAGTTGATAAAGGAAATATTTCTTTTTTTTTTTCAGGAGCAGTTTCCAAATACATTCAGTTCTGAATATGTTGCAACATAGTGACAGTGGAGATGATTTAAAACTTTGAAAGAAAACATGTATGATATTCCATTCTATGGATACACACTCCCACTAGATACACACAAAGGGTCACACATGTAGAGTGATATTTCTGGTAAATTCCTTTGGGGCTGATGCTGCTAGCAAGGGAAATATTGCAATTATTCTCTACAATAACATGTATGTTGAATATTTAGAAATAGCATGTATGTTTTGTTCTTCAGTTTAATTTAATTTAAAGATTGTAGAAATGTGGAAGAGTCTTGATGGTTTTATGGCCACAAAGTATTCTAAAAAAATAATTTTAAGATGATGTTCCTCTTTCACCTCTGCTCTTCTACTAGTTCCCCATGGCTTAATAATTGTTAAATTTTTTTAAACATTTTTTATAATTAATTAAAATTGATGCAGTGTTAGACTAGAGAGACACTAATTTAAGAGTCCAAATGTGGTTGTCTAACCATCTGTCAAGGTCAGTGAAGAGCTAGGTAAGAAAGCCCTTGGAGCCCAGAGACTAGTCTGTTGATCAAATGTAGGTGCTTACCTTAACGTGATACTTTCCTTTAGCCTCTCTTGCCTGAATTGTCTGATTATCCCCTGACCGTAAAGTAGCCTTCGACAGCTCTCAAGGTTGCACGTCTTCACTGTTCGGTTACTAGTCACAGGCTTCCTCTTTCCCTGGTACAAAGAATTTCAACTTCTCTTCTGCCCATAGAACAAGCTCAACATTAAGTGTGGAGAAGATCACTATTATGAATCTTTCATAATAAAGCTCACAAAATTTACACCGTTCTTCAGGAAAGACAAGGAATAATTGCAGAAAGCCTAAAGAACCAGTCCAGAAAGAAAGATGCAATGACTTGGGCTTGATTAGACTGAAGATCAGTATGTCCTCCAGGCTGTTGTGGAGAAAGCAAGAAAGAATTGAATTGAAGCAAGAATGACCAGTTCGGCTTTAAATTATTTCTCTGACCAGTGGCTTGAAAGGCTTGAATTTAAGCTTAATATTACATGTCCTTTGAATCAGCTGAATTTTTTGAATGAGTTGAGTTTTAATCTCTTCATTGATTACATTTACCTATTTTAATAACCATATGTTCTTCAAATATATATTTTCATTAACATTTAAAAACTAACTAAAATGAGTATAAATGACAAATTACATTTGCTGCTTTCTCTCTGCCTGTTTGCTTAATCCTTCCTAGTTTCATAACCTCTGTAACAGGATATTCTACTTAGTAAGGTTCCCAATACAGTCAGGACAAATAGCTTCCCACAGAATATGGGAATATTTGCTAAGATCTCACCTGCTTGTATTGATGTAATCTGGTTCATCACATGCTTTACGTGTTGCAGTTGTTCTGCCTGTACAGACACAATCTGTCTCTTGAATTATATAATTTAGAAACAGTTGTTCCATTATTTCAGAGACACTAGTATTGCTAAATAGGTTTTGTCATCTTATTTACATCATTTTATATAAGTGTTTGCTGTCAAATGCATGCTTAAGATTTTCTGAATGATTCTAGCCTACAGAACAACTGTCAGCATCAGCAAAGTTATCTGTGCTAAGATGTAGATGCCCATATTAAAAGTAAATGTCTGTCTTATTCTGTGGAATATGCAAAAAAAATTCAACCACGTGTCCCACCTTATTAACTGATGAAAAGTGATGCATTTTTCTCCTCAGGACTCACTGGAGTGATGGTTCTGGTTTAGAAGTAAAAACCGTATTTTAGTTATGGAAAGAATCTATTCATTACAGCTTTACATATGCAGGCACAATAATGACATTTGCAATAGTTTTGCTATAGACATTAGGAATTGCTATGGACTTTGCACCACAATACACTTAACTTACAAGTCTGAATTTTACATGAATATCTATAATATAACACTGAATTAACATGTATTCCATGACAAATGTAAATGAATCTTTTAAATGTTATTAGTTTTGTAAGCAGCTATATTTAAAGTTCTGGAATCCTCAGCAAAGTTACTAGTAAAAACTTCCTTTTAGATGAGTGTTAATGTTAAAATTAAAAACAATAGAGCAAAAGGAAGCTAAATGAGAAAGTTTTCTGATTTTCTTCATACTGGCTAAAATTACATAACACATATTTCAGAAAAAGCCATCCAAATTTAAACTAAATTTCTGAATCTGTACAATAACCTGAATTTGCATTCAAATAACTGAACAAAGTTAAAATATGTATGGTAGTTAATGATGGTCATTTATGTGCATTTAATTTTCATTTCAATATTGTATATTTTTGTTGTATGTAGCATGTAATATAATTCCCTCACAGGATTCTCCTTCTAATAATTTCCAGGCTTTCATGTTGTACCTTTCACTGATGAGCTTGAAGAAAATACATAACACATTTTATCAAATATATCCTTAGTGATAAGCATGACTAGACCATTTTTATCTTACAGCTACATGATGTAATCTGTCTAAGGGACCTCACAAAGCCAGAGGCCATTCTGCTTTATCAATCACTGGATGATTGAATAAAATAGGAAAAAAAGACTAATTATGGATTGAAGTTGTGTGTTTGAAATTGAAATAATGTATTCAAAAAATTTCTGCTCTAGACTAAGTTTTAAAAGATTAAAAGGCCAAATCATGAGAAGGTTGAGTACTTTGCAGGCTGATTAAATGGTAAGGACAAATCGTGTCGTGGGTATGGAGGCATAATTTGAAATGGATTAACTCCTTACAGGTTACCTTTTTAGCCTACATAAACTTTGCTGGATATTTTTCAAAGTCAATGAAGAGTGATGAGCCCTCTAGCACATTCTTTAACAGTGAAATAAGTTACACCTACATATTATGCCTGACTTTTGAAGGGTTATAGCTAAATGAACTAAAATGAACTTTACCTTTTTTGTCCCACCACTCAGCTGTATCCAGCTCCTGAGCATACACTGTGGCAGTTATGTGTGTTGGTACAGCACGTGTAAATTATTAGATGTAAAAAGGAGCATGGGTGTCTCTGTGCTCAGAGATATCCATGCAAGGGGATTGACGACCCTGTGTTAGAAACAAAAGGCTCCTACACAGTGCACAAGAAGAGGAAAAGTCCTGAAAGTGGGATCCAGAGTTACCAAAACATTGATTTAGCAAAATGCTGAGGAGCCCAGTGTCTTATATCTGATGGCACATTGGAGATTGCTAGTAAAAACAGCTATGTGAAACCACTCTCAAAAACTACTGCTGTGATTTGAAAGCAACTTGTTCACTTCGGTCTCATCTGTGTCACAGAAAATCAATGCTAAATATATCTTACTTGCTTTACACACACATTTTCTATCTTTGTAGAAGTGGAATAGCTCCAAATTCAGAAAGTTTTTATAATTCTAGCACAATTTATGCTCTTCCTGCTATTAAGGAGTAAGTAATTTTGAATTATATGATTAAGAAGATAAATTTCAAAATCCAGTAGGAGTTTTGGGAAAGGAGACTGAAAGAGATAGGTTTTATTTCTTTGATCACAGTCTTGTTGGAAGCCTATTGTCTTAAAATTAATTAGAAAATAGAACCAATACAATGAATTAGTGGAAGAGGGATAGTAAATCAAGATTTTTCGTCTCTGCTTAAATGTCACAACTCTAAGCTAAAAAGACATTGTATTTCCTTTTCTTGGCCCAGTAAATCTTGATATAATATGTTAACACAAGTTCTTTAAAGAGAAGGCTGACAGAATTGGATTTCTTCAGCCTGGAAAAGAGAAGGCTTAGGGGTAACTTAATTCCAGCCATAATGTATCTGAAGGGAGCCTATAAGAAAGGTAGAGAGGTACTTTTTGCAAGGTCATGTAGTGATTGCACAAGGGTGAGTGGATTCAAACTGAAAGTATATTTAGAATGGATATTAGGAGAAAATCTTTACTATGAGGTTGGTGAGACAGTGGAACAGGTTGCCCAGACAAGTGATGCCCCATCCCTGGGGGTTTCAAGGCCATATTGGGTAGCGCTCTGAGCAACCTGGTCTTATGAAAGATGTTCTTGCCTGCGGCAGAGGGCTTGGAACTGGATGATCTTTAAGGTCCCTTCCAATACAAACCATTCCGTATTTCTATGAAAATAGTACTACCCTTTCTTTTACCTAACTGACAGCCTTCAGTTTAGTGCTTAAGTGACTGTCATGAGAATGAGGAATGAACATTTGCAATCCTTCATGCATGTAGGGAAGTTGAAGTGCAGATTTTCATTGTACAAAAAGATACTTCAGCCTGTCAGGTTTGTTAAAGGCATTTCACAATCTTTTATCAAAAGCGTTGTAGAAGTATACAGGTGACTCAACTACATTTTGTGTGTCATGTTATTTCTTAAACTGGGGTTTTCAGGAACAATTGGGCAGATGCTACGATGTTCAGGATTTCTAACTTGGAAATGTTTAGTAATGCTATCTGTGAAGTCTGCTTTAGCATAAACTCCTTTCACTTCAGTGATAGATGAGTAGGCATTAAAATTTTAGATTTAGGTACCTACTTCCTGTTTAATTTAAGTGCTTTTGTTTTTTCTCTACTTTCTGTTATTTCAAAATACATGTATAAAACACAGAAATTGCCCCAAAACAGTAGTAGAATTCTCTTCAAAGCTTTATTGACCTTTAGTTGAACCTGATCTGAGTTGTTGACTAGGCTCTTAAACAGCAAATTCTGTATGATGTATTTGGACAATTTAGTAGTGCATTTAGTGACTATACCACAATAAAAATATTTGCAGTCAGATTGCTGTTATAGTCATACCTTTTCTATTGATAAACTCCTTAGTAGTGATACAAACTGCTAAGATTTGTCAATGTTAGGGAAGTCTACATAAAAAAAAAAAAAAGATGCATTTCAGATAAACCTGAAAAATGTACAATTTTGACATAAGTATATTTAAATGGCATCCAGAACAGTCTTTCTCCTGCACATACTCTAAATGAACATCTATTTTTCTGCTTTATGAGAAATAGGCAAGAATCAATTGTACTTCTTTCTAACCACTGCTCAGCTACTGCCCTGAGCTGCTTTAACTTCTCTGCATGAGAGACTGGTAGAGCTGTGCTGTGCTGTGCTGCCCCAGGGCCTCCGGGGGAACAGAAGACATTTCTGCACCAGCCTGGGCTCCTCACATTTTGACCTCCCACAGCCATTTCCCACACCACAGAACCAGATGGGTTTCCTGCAAGCAAGGACCTGCTTGCCTGAGGAAAATGAAGATGGAAAAACATGGGCATTTGAGCCTGATCCAAAGCCTGCTGAACTCAAGTTATGTCTATATTTTTGACTTTGGCTGAGCTGTTAAGATTGATCTTGATCTGTTCAGTGTTAGTGAAGGCTGTGTCTGGTTTGAAAGACAGGTATTGCTTTGTACTGCCAACACTGCATGTCCAGAAATTTACTTCTGGTAGCCACAACAGAGACAAAAAGTAAGGATAAAAAAGTAAATGATGCAAAAAATAAACATGCAATTATTGTCAACATGCACATCAAAATTTCTCGTTCTGTATAAAAATAGATTTTTAGTAGCAATAATAAAAATATTGACTACAAGAAGTGAAAATAAGCAATACTTTTAAATGGAAATGTAACAGAAAATCTGAAGCATTTACCAAAAAGAATATTTCATACATAACTATGAAAATTATTCCTGCTTAAAGTTAGGTGTAAATCCTTCTTGGTTTCTTCTGTACTAACAGCTCCTTGAATAGTCAGTTATACAGTCGAGAAAATAAATCCGATTGTGAACACATTAGAGTTAACCAGATCTATTACTTACCCTAGAAATGTTTAATTGATGTTGACAGTCTTGCCCTGAGTAGTTATAGCTGGAAAAGTAAGGCAAATTACAGTCCGATCTTGGAGCATGTCTGCTCTCTGTTTTCAAGATGAACTCATTTAGCTCAAAAAACTCTTGTTTGTTTCATTGAATTTAAAAGTTGAAATTTGATGTTAAAGAAGCTTTAATGAGAAGTCATTAATAGAAGTGGTCTAATTAAACTCATATAAACATGTCCAAACCTTATGGAGATTTTATCTAGATTATTTACTACACAAAATTTCTTTTTTTTTTTTT
>VZTJ01003167.1:83172-176017 GCA_013397795.1 Orthonyx spaldingii
GGGTGTGTTTGTTTACATGTTATTTGCTTGTTTGTTTACTTGTTATTTGCTTCTTGTTTGTTTTTTACTTTATTATTATAATTTTTTTTTTTAACAGAAAATACCATTATTCACTGGCTAACTCTTTTTTCTAGTTAAGCACACAAAATAGAAACTTGAATGGAAAAACAAGAGTGTATCTGAAGCAAATGCAAGCACATAATGAGATCTGGAAATAACGTTTGATGTACTCTGTAAGAATCTAAATCAAAGCTTTGATACCATTTGACTTTCAGGCAGGACTAAGACTATTCAATATCTAGTAGGGTGACTTCAGAAGGCTGCTTAGGGAAGGTGTCATCTATCTTAATTTTAGAAAACTGAAAACTGAATGTCTTCTTCTAAGATGATTGCCAGAGTCTTCTTCGCAAGCAATGAAAAGAGAAAGACATATTTGGATGGTAGATTTTTTAGTAGTGGAAAAAAGGTGTCTAATATTACAAGAATGATTGCACTCTATCTTCTTACACTAATGTAATGAAAGCCAGAGATGACTTGACTATATTTGGTGTCAGATTTTGAGGTGTCAAACATGGCCAAAGAAATCCAATAATGTAGTTGTGGGGTGTTCTCCTGTTAAAATAAATGTTGGTAAATGCATACAAAGACAAGATTTTCTTTGCATGGCAAAATCAGTCTGTAAGTACTCAAATATATGATATTTCTTCAAATGCTATTTTTCTTGTAAAAATAAAGAAAATTAATTAATAAATAAATTTAAATGTCAGCAAAAACATGGTTTTAATTAAGAAGAAGTTGTCTTACACTTCAGTTTTCAAATTTAACTATGAAGCAGCAATGAATTTATCATCAACTCTCTTTTCCTCTCATATATAGTTATAGCCGAAGTCTGTATTTCAGTGACTCTTAAGGAGAGTCATGGCTGTCACATCAAAATGGTATCTATTGAGAGAAGTACTAGAGAAGTCTAGAGAATTTTTCCTAAGAAAACCTAAGGAATACAAGCTGATATGGCCTAATGAGAGAAGCTAATGACTAATTTTCAGCCACTATTTAATAAAAAAGGGAAAACTATATAAAGCTATTGTTTTGTCAAGATTTTTTTTCATTTAAAGGAAACAAAAATTATTTCCAAAATTCTATTTGACAAATAGTTCTTTCAAGGTTCCTCTGTTATATCTGCTAGAAACAAAGATGTGTTGCTATAACATCTTGTCAAAAAGAGCTGTCTTTTATCTTTAACATGTTTGGAGTGATCATAGAATCATAGAATATGCTGCGTTGGAAGAGACCCATCAGGGATCATCGAGTTCAACTCCTGGCCCTGCACAGGACACCCCAAAATACCTTGCGCTTGACAGTATTGTCGAAATGCTTCTTGAACTCTGTCAAGCTTTCTGCTATGACCTCTTCCCTGGGAAGCCTCTTCCAGTCCTCAGTTACACACTAGATGAAGAACTTCCCTAGGATTCATTTTCATACTCTTAAACATTACCTTCTGGATGAAAGATGATATAGGAAAAATCTTTGCAGGTATGTACTTTTCATTAAAGAAAATATCAATATAATTATGATTAGCATAGATTTGAAGCATGATATATTCTATATTCTATCTTATCTTAGATGTGACTGCCTGAATTTAATTGATATTTGATCAAATTATCCTTATTGCAAAGTTCAGCTTCAAAATTCAGCAACCTAGGCCTCATCTAACACATTATTTTCTAATATCTTATAGTAAAAAAAGTCTTTGTCTTTTAAATGTCTATAACGTTGTTACTGAAAAAATAGGTTTTTTTAATTGCAACTTCACCTACTGTTATTCGTATAGTACCTCGTGTAGTTCCAATTCTGAAAAATAAGATATGATCCAATCATGGTGCTCCTATGGAGTATTGCACTTGTTATGCTTTTAAAGTGTAAGTGTAAAGTTTTCTATTCAGATGACAGTTAGGAATAGCTTCTACGTATAGGCAGCATTTATGCTTGCAGCTCTTAGGTACAAGCACATAGCACAAAGGTACTTAATTTCTGACAAAATTGTCTACTTAAAAGCAGGCAATATATGTATAAAAATAACAATCAAATATGTAGTATACTCACACACATTAAATCTTAGAGGGTGTGTATAGAGTTCTAGCTTTTGTCTTGAGTATTTTCCCAAATAAGAACATATCTATTAATTTATTTATTCTCTTTTACAGGACATTGATTTTTTTTTTTTTTCCTGCAGCACATACATCTTTCATTTAGAAAGAAAGGCTGCATGTGTAAGCCTTTAGTCTCCTTTCAGAATTCCAAGAAAAAAAAGGCCCTTCTGTTCTTAAAAGAGAGCCATGGAAAGTTGTTCTTCACATTGACACGGATGTCAGCTTGTAGCCACCGCTATTTAATTTTAACAAGTTGTGCTTCTTATTTGGGGGAAGGGAGCATTGGAAGAAATAATAATCTGAATCACAACCATTAAAAAAAAAAATTAACACACAATAGAAACCAGTTATAAAAGATCTCACTGAGGGAAAGAAGATTTTTTTTATGAAGGAAAGATAATGTAAAGCTTTAATCTTTATAAAGGCTTTCTATGGATATGAAAGTGTGTTACATTTTTGTGTTGGTTTTTGTACTGAGACTAGCAGGTGGCTGGAAAAGGACTCAGGAGAGGTTAACACCTGTCTTTTCATAGCTTGAAAAATTCAGGTTTCATTTTAACTCATTTGAAATCTCAGAATGCTGAAAGTATCAGAATTTTCCCAGTCATTTTCCTCACAAAGCACTATGATTGATTTATATGAACTATAGTCCCTATCTGAGACCAATTTCTAATGAGAATTATATATACACATACATATGGTTTCTTCTATTGAATGTTCCCAATTCAAGTTAATTACTGACTTAAACGCAGTGTCTTACAAAGGCAGGACATAATTATCAGTTCATATGGTAAAAGTTCCCTCATATCTATCAAGGTTTCTGAATATATATATATTTTTCCTTTTTCTTTTGCTTTTTTTTCTGTGAAGTATAAATGAAACTGAGGTGAAAGCTCCAGACAAATGTCAAGCAACTTTTTCACATTGCTATTAAGGATATCCCAGAGCCTTAGAATGGTTTCGTTAGGAAGGGAAAATTAAAGATTACCTAGTTCAATTGCATTGACCTGGTGGTTTTCACTGGGTCAGTTTGCTCAATCCAATATGACCATGAACACTTCCAGTGATGGAAGATCCACTATTTCTCTGGACAAATTGTTCCAATATCTCACCACCTTTCTTGTAAAGCATTTCTTCCTTACATCCAATCAAAACCTACCCTCCTAAAGTTTAAAAGCATTGTCCCTTGCACTGACACTACAGGCCTTTCTAGAAAGTCTCTCTCTGCCTTTCTTGCAAGTCCCCTTTGACTATTAAAAAGCATCAATCAGATCTTTCCAGAGCCTTCTCTTTGTGCTAAACAGCCCCAACCCTCTCAGCTTTTCTTCATAAGAGAGGTGTTCAAGACCCTTGATCACTGCAGTGCCCTTTCTCTGGGCCCACTAAGTAGACTGGCTGGTTACATCCTGTTTGCTGCATCTCAGGATGGGGGTTGCACTCCCGGCTTCCAGGGCACACATCTGGCCCACATTGAACCTGCCACATCCCTTTCTGCAGTTCAAGCCATTCCTTTCCCAGTTTGTATTTGTACCTGGCATGAGTCCATCCTAAGTGAAGAATCTGACATTTCAGTTTGTTAAATTATGTCTCACTATTAACTGTCCAATGCTCCAATACATCTAAATCCCTCTGCAAGGCATTTTGTCCCACCTCTCCTAGGACCATAGAAAGGTTTGGGACTGTTTGAGTTGGAAGGGACCCCAAACACCATCCAGTTCCTATGTCCCCCACCATGTGCAGGGACAATAACCATTATCAGCAGCAAACGTTTTAATGGTGCATTCAACACCTGCATCCAGATCATTGATAAAAACCCTGAAAAGAACTAGCCCTAGAACTGAACCCTGAGTTTGGTGCTGACTACTTGCCAGTCAGGTATAGTCCCGTTCCGTACATTTTGACCCCTGACCATAAGCCAGTCCTTCACACAGCGTGGCTTGTAGAATAGTACATAGAGTAATGTGTAACTAATATAGAGACATTATGTACAGTATAGCTAATAGTAGATGCGACAAGTATGTATGACAAGTATGTAGTGTATAAATAGGATAAATATCATATAATGTCTATCTGTATATGTAGTATCTATTTATACCAGGGTGCATCAAACACAGCATGGCCAGCCAGTCAAAAGGTGATTATCTTGCTGTTTACAATGTTGCTGCAACCTCACCTTGAGTCCTGTGTGCATCCTGGAACACACAGCTTGGGAAACTTCTTAAGGCACTCAAATGCATTCGTAGAATGACAACAAAGCTGGTGAAAGGGCTTGAAGGAATGTCCTGTGAGTAGCATCTGAGGACTTTGAGATTGTCTAATTTGGTGAAAAGCAGGCTGAGGGATGACTTTGCTCTCCACAGTTTCCTGGGAAAGGGGTGGAGAGGGAGGTGCTGGTCTCTTCTGCCTGGTTTCTGGTGTCAGGACATGAGAATTGTTTAATGTTGTGTCATAGGTTGTTGATACATTAGGAAACATTTCTTTACAACCAGGGTGGGTTAAACACTGGAACAGGCTTCCTAGAGAAGTGGTCAATGCTGCAAGCCTGTCAGTATTTAAGAGGCATTTGGACAATTTTTTAACTTTTGGTCAGCTCTGAAATGTTCAGGCAACTGGACGGCATGATCATTGTAGGTCCCTTCCAACTGAATATTCTACTTTATGCTATCCCATATGTGCACTATATGCATGGTATACTTACACTATACTACATATGTATATGTACTTTAGTATAATATATTTTATATATTTGTATGTGAGATTTTTAGAAGATGACAGAATATGCAGCAAACTGTGAGACAGAAGGCAATCCTTATAGTCTTACACTGTATCAGATGATGCAAAGAAAAGTTCCTCCTAACTTCCAATTTGCTGCTTTTCTGCATGGTATTTAAATCTTCATTATGGAGTGGATAACACTGGCTATAAATGAATGTTAAAGGGAACCAGCAGCAGTGTATGTTTTAATTTCCTTAGTCCAAGACTACATGGGTGGAAGAGAAAAAGACCGCAGAAGTGATGCTGTTTTCCTTAGCCACTTGTACTGCAGTAACAGGAACCACAATGTTGAGCTGCATAGACCACTGATTTAGGCTAATAATGGTCATTTCTTGTGATCTTCTCTTCTTGTTGCACTTCCTTCAAAGATGACTAATCAAGTCCATAAGTGAATGATTAAATTAAACTCTTTGATAATATTTTTAGGAAAACATATCGTTATGTGGTTTCTCCTTTTCCCCACAAAGTACGTATATGCCCAAATCCTGTGATATATGATCCTATGAGGCATCATATGAGACTTACAATTAATCCTTCTCACTATAACTTTTAAGGATTTGACACATAGAATAAAATTAAACATTAAAATAATTATTTACATATATAAAAATCTCGACATTGAAAAAAATGTGTGATGAATACCATTAATTTTCTGGCTTTCACCTAAGACCTGACTTTTTAAAAAAATAATGCTCTAATGTGTACAAAACTAAGCATATGTGTAGTCTACCATGTAAAAAAACCAGGAGGGACCTGTCTGTGGTCAAATGACACCACTATCTCACACTTTTTCTCTCATATTCCTCAGAAAAAGTCTAAGCAATGTGTCCTGTAGACATACAGGAAAGAAAGGTATGAATGACTTGTTTCTTTGCCAGAGGTAGTGAGGTATTTGAGTATTGACACTGAAGCAGTGAATCCTAGACTCCTATCTTAGTCACTAGACTATACATAATTCTTCCTGTATAAAACATTCAAAATTTCCTGTCTCTTATTTTGTTTTTTCGCGCCCTCTATCCAAAAATTCTGTATCTTTACTTGTGCTTTAGCTTCTTTTCAATCCCTGTTTTGTGCCACATTGTATACAAAATTGTATGAAGAAACTTTGACCCCTTTAGATACTATGCAAGGCAAAGAAATTGTAGGTAGATTTTAATATTCAGTCAATTCTTAACTTCATCTCAGACAAGGTGGAAACTTACCAGTACAACTACTAAGTCTCTGAAACTCCCAGCAATGGATGTCACAGACAGGAAGATGAAGTTTCACTGTTGCACAGAAGTACTAATTAAAGACAACTCCATGGAAGCTTTTATGGGAATGAAAAGAATACTTCTCCTCAGTACCAGTGAGAACTGAGATCCCACTACTTATGAACCCTCCCATCATTTAGATACAGAGAATGTTCTCTTCACCAGCATACAAAGGAAAGAAATATTCAATGTGAATGTTTCCCTTCTAGAAGCTACAGTTTACAGGCAAAAACAGCATTGGGCTTTCATAGTTGTCCAGTAAATCCAATATAGCATCTCTTAGCACTTTTTCACACTTCATTTCAACTAGATGACAAGTATGAACAGTCTTAGTCTAAATTTGTAAAACATAAAGCAGTTCTCTTGTCAGAAGTGGAAGTGTTAATGAAAACATATAAACTGGGAATGTGAGATTGTCTGGAACTGTTTACACAGAAAAAGAGAAATGGCTATTGTATCTGTTTTATATCTCTCTTCACTACATAAACACTCACAATCTGTGCATACACAGACATAAATTCAGGGGGAAAAAAAAGGCTGACCTGCATTTTCAAGACCTACTAATAAGTGAAGTTAATGTGAACACCCCAAATAAAGCTTCTAGCAGCTGCTGGCAACATTATGAGACTACAACTAGATTTATGACTAGGTATGTAGAAAAATCCTAGTTGAGTTACAAAGGCAAAGAGAAATAAGATTTAAGGTTGAATTAGTTAAGGAGAGTAAATTAGAACAGACCTATCTGAAGTGAACAGAAATTCAGTGGAAAATCTTCTCTCACAAGATATACCATTGCATTTTGCATTCTATAGTTACTGGCTACTAGCCAACATGAGAAATCTTATGCATGAAAAATGTACTCACCATCATCTATTTTACTCTCCTTAACTTCCATGTCCAATTTATTTTTATTTTCACTTTTCTTTCATTTTTTTTTCTTCCAATAACAAATACTGCATTCTTTAATTGTGCAATGTCAAGGTTAAAGGAACTTGCAATACATAGAACATATTCATTTCCTGCCAGCCCTTTGTAGTTCATCTGCAGATGGCAGAACCATACTGCCTGTGTTACCCATGAAAACCACAATAAAGAAAATACCTCAGCTTGCAAAGCTATAGCTATCTCTATATAAAAGGTATGACTCATCAGTAGAAGGAGGGGCAAATGTGTGAAAATTCATAGGCTGACATGAAGACAATTTAACAGGTAGAGTAACAACTGACATATGCTAGAAAAACAAAACATGGAATTAATTCACTGCTTCCTGTGGGCAGGTAGGTGTTCAGCCATCTATAGGAAAGCAGGGCTCCATCATGCATGACAGTGACTTGGAGAAACAAACACCATGACTGAACATCATCCCTTTCTCCTTATTTCCCACAGCTTTTATTGCTCGGTCATTTGGGGTCAGCTGTCCCAGCTGTGTCCCCTCCCAATTTCTGCACCCCCAGCCTACTCATTGGCAGGATGAGAAGCGGCAAAAGTCTACTAAAAAGAAAATTAAATCTATTCCAGCCCAAACCAACACAGTTGGACTTAAAGCCCCTTTGAAACAAAGAGACTTTTTTTGTTGTCTTTAAAATACAAGAGGCATCTTCTACATTTCCAGGCCGGTTCTTCCCTGCTGTACCCCATCAATATTGATTTGAAGAGCATCAGACAGATTTCAGTCCAAACACTGGTCCTAAGGAGTAAGAGAAGGAAAATGAAAAATTTTGGAGATCCATGTTTAACGCAGTCCCGGGAGAAGGTGTGGGGTAGGTGGAAGCTTCTGCTATACCAGGAGTGTCTTGGCGGATCCGCAAGACCACCCTGGCCAGTACAACCAGGTACTGTGCAGACAGCTCTGTCCCTTACCCCAGTCTGTGTCCACCTCCCCCCAGCTAGATGGCTCGTGCGTTACCAGGGTTCAAACAGAGGGCTCAGACACATGGAGTCCCAAGACGCTTTATTCCTGAGGGGGTCCAGAGGCGAAAGAGGCCGAATGGCCTTGCAAAACCCTTGTTATAGGGCACTGGCCAGAGGGTAGGGGGCACAGGGGAGGAGAGGGGGTGGGGGGATACTGAAGGAGCAAGGGATAGGGTTAGGGGACCGGTTAAGGTTAATGAACATAGGAGCATTAACATATCCAGGTATGGTAATTCAGGGAGAGGCCATTTTGCTTTCCAAGGGTTGGTTTCGTAGAGCAGAGCTGTCCCACCAACGTCCTGGGATGGGCTCAGCTACCCCAACACGTTTTGCTGTCACTTATGTCAGTCAATGACAACAGTGAACTATGAAATCATGTCTCTGAGTTATAATAACAACTTAATTTCACAATCCCATTCATTCACCTTTTAGCTGTAAAGATCACAGAAAATAGAAAATGATCATCCATTCTGTAAAGCATCATTAGTCCTGTAAAAACACTTGGTTAGATCTGTAAGAAAACCTGTTAAAAGAAGCAAAGCATGGACATGTGACTGTTATTTGTTCTCTCTATCTTGCATTAATATTTCCATACAAACTTCAATGGAATGTAAAATATTGGTCATTACTGGCATACAGTAGGAATATAATTAGTGTATTTTTGGTTTCTTCCACATGTGCAGGTTGTTAGAAAATTAAAAAAAAAAAAAAAAAGTGAGTAAAAAATAAAGATAAAAGTTTATTCTCTTATCTTAAAAGAAATCTTGTTCCTGTCTCCAAATAACCAAATCTGTTGAAGTTTATGATTTTTTTTTTCAGTGGATTTGGGAAATTCAAAAGCACATGTTACCATGTAGTATTGAACATATTGAACTTAGAGAACATATTAAACAATGTAATATTGTAATAATGACAAATCTTCATAGATATATGTCTCTATTAAAAATCTCCTAAAAAGACAACTATGACATGAGAGATTGATTTTTCTCCACAGATCTGTAAAAAACTGTCACATGCTCAAGATTTTAGAGTGTAAATGCAGCACTAAAGCAATGACAACAAGAAATAAAACCAAGACCTTTTATATATATTTTCTGTTTATTGAAATAAAGCTGAATGACCCAGATCATGATGCAAGGAAAACCTGTGAAGCCAGCCCTGTTCTATACCATCATAATCATCATAAAAACAAACAAACAAATGATCAGAAAGGTTTTTGTTTGGTTTTTTCTTTCTTGACCTATCTCTTGCTGAATTAATTTTTCTACATTTCTCTTAAAACTTTGGTAACATAATTTCTGACAGTTGTTATCAAAATATTTCCTGAATACTTTTGCACTTTTGAACCCTGTATGATTATTCTACTCCATGATATGTCCTTTATTTTCTGTTTTACTCAAGGTATGAATATTTAATTCTAGAAGTCCTCATATTGTGAAGTCCTTGAAAGAGAGTAGCTTCCATCAAAATCTAAATATATTCTAAAGCTTTGTACAGTTATTTAAAGATCTCCTCCAGTCAGACAATCTGATATTGCATTAGTTTTGCTTCATCTCATAAGGAAATGTGTATTTGTTCCCAAAATAGTTAATTATGTCTCTTCTTTCTCTGGAAATATTTGCTGCATTATTTTGCTGCATGATTAGACATTATTTAGAAATTATAACTGCTAACAGCTAACAGAAATTTTTAGTCACTCATTAGATGTTATTAACAGAATATAAAAGTTTCTCTTAACTGTTCTACAAAAGATTGTGGTCCTGTATTGGTCATTGTTCATTCATGTACATGGGAGGCATGATAATAGAGAAGAACATTTTAAAACCAGAATGATCTATATCTTTGTCAGCATAAAGTGAAGTGACATTTTTCTTTGAATGTTAAACCTGTAAGGTTTTAAATAATTCATTTTGAACTACATGATATATGAATCATATGCGTTACCTCTGAATTTTACTTCAAGAGGACAGACTGTATATTTGAGCTGCAACTCCTAGAGTATCATTTGTGTTAAATTTTATGTAACATGATGGTCATGTCTATTTGTATTTTTCTTTTTTTTTGGATCATGAAATTAAAATCATGTCCAGAAGGATATTAGACAAGCAGGATGGGAATGATGGGACAGCAAGAAATACATAAAACAGATGTCACTTCTGAAATACTTCATTCTATCTTCTAAAACATGAAATAAAATTAAAGTACTAAATGCTTACAAATGCTGCAGTTTCTTTATATGCTACTGTCTAAAATACAGTGGACTTTGTGTCCACTGAGGTTGGAAGAATTGGCTGTGCAACTTTCAACAGGTAATTGGAAAAAAATGAAAAGGAATACTCCAGTAATAAGTAGAAAGCCTCAAACAAATCCAAAGACAATGAAACAGGAACCACCATCACAAATACCATAAGTCCTGCAGGGAAGAACTTGAAACATTATAAATGTTTTGCACAACAGACCACTGCTCTACTGAGAAATGTGACTGTCATCATGTTAGGACACCTGGAAACATTATAAGAATGAGTGCAGCACCAAAGAGAAAGGTAAATATTAGTTTTGCCTATTCCAGAGGAACACTTTGTTTTAGAATATTAATTTTCTGTATAAACTTTTATTATTAAGTTATATTATTGTTACTGGATTCAAGACAACTGTTTTAGTTAGATTAGGTTTTTAAAATTTTAGCTCAGCTAGCAATATATTGCATGTCCATGTACAAAGTGTGTTAAATTTTTGCCTGCATAAAATTATAAGTATACAATGAACTATGACTTTCATTGTGAGAAGTCAATAAAAGTAGATAGTTCCATGAACAACATCTTTTCCACTAAGGTCTAAAATATCTCAGCTAAAAAATGTAAACTGTCTGGAACCAAGATTAGTCACTCTTTCTGTAAAGAGACTTCAAGAGTTTTCTTCCTCTGAGTCGTTCCTGGTCTTTTGTTTATTGTTTACTTCCTAGCAGATGTGGCAAATTAATTCTTTGGAAATGATAGGTTGCTGCAATCACAGTTAAATCAGAAGCCTGGAGTCTTGTTTTATTAATCTGATTTCACACAGAAACAGAATTTATGACGTATGCTGTTTGTATGTCTTTGTGATCATTCTCCTCACCAGCAAAAGAAATGTTAACCACCTTTGTGAAATCAGTAAAGATCTCAAAGACATTAAATATGGTGCAAGTTTTCTGAAACTTGATGGAATTTTGCAAAATGTTGCTACCTGCCCTAGTCAACACTTTGTAATATGTAGTACTAAGCTGCAGGTTTTTTTCTTACAATTTACATATTTAGGCAGAAATACCAGATTTACATCCTACTGTGGTGATAGAACCACAGCAGACAAGGGGGAATGTATTCAAACTGAAAGAGAGTAGCTTTAGATTAGATGTTAAGAGGAAGATCTTTGAGATACAGAGGTGAGGCACTGGAACAGGTTGTCCAGAGAGGTTGTGGATGTCCCACCTCTGGAGGTGTTCAAGCAGGGGGTTGGAACTACATGATCTTTAAGGTCACTTCTGACCCTGGACAGTCTATGATTCTATGATCTGCCTGTGAGTGGAATGTCTTATAGAGCGAGCAAATTCTCAAATTTGCTATGCTCAGAGGAACACTGCCAAAAGTTGATAACCGAGCCTGGACTGATATCCCTAGTCCTTCAACCATTCAGAAGATACAAAGATATCTCATGTGAACTCAAGGAGAATTTTTCACAAGTATATACCTTGCACATGCTGCCTTGGGTCTTTGTGGGTGTAAATGTGAATATATGATAGAATATGTGGTATGCATGTTGCTGTCTTAGACTCTTAAGTATGTTAGCTTTGTAAGTTAGGCCTATAAGTTAATTACTGCTGTGCTGTAGTAAATTCTATAGAATCTTTTTTTTAAATTGTTTAACTTAGGCTATGGATTAAGTGTTGTTAAGTTTAAGTACTGTTAAAACCTTTAGGACTACCCCATTGATCAACTCTGAGACTAGGTTTGTCAAGGAGATCCACTCTGAACCGGTAACTCAACAGGGGGACTCCCTTCTTCCTTTCTATATTTACCCTTTCCCATCTGTACCCTTTTTCTATCTCCAGCGTCCACATGGATCATTTTATGTTGATTTTAATTGTGGATTGATTTATTTTAGATTTTAGTCTCATTTTTCTTTTGTTTGCTTTTACCATCTAGTAAGTAGTGGAGTGGACCTTGCCAAAGAACTTTGTCACACTCTCACTTTTATATTAAACATGCTTCTGCTGATACCTTTGCTGGTCATTCAAAGAACATTCATTCACGACAACTGTCCAAGAGAGTATCAAGGCTTCTCCAGTTTCTATATCTAACCTTTGGTACCACTCTTGTTTAGAATACTTTGGTTTTATTCTATTTGTTTTTTTAACTTGATACTTTGGTGAAAATCTACTATTTCTTAGAGGATTTAGTCTTGTTATTACAAAGATATTCTCTGACAGCCATTGAATGCCATAATTTTTTTTCCCTTTTAAGTTGGGTCTGAACGAATCAAGTATTGCATCTTTAAATATATGTAACACAGCATAAACCAAAGGAATTAACTCTACTGTTCTAATGTATGTTAAGAAAATGCTAAATGTGTACTTAACATTAAAAGATCCATATGGAAATATTATTACTATTTCTGACAAAAGTTAACTTTGCAGATAAGTGACAGAAAACAGACATTCCGCTTAGATTTTTTCCCCCTCCATAACACCCAGATATTAGAGAGATATTAATTTTGAGGATGAGAATATCTCTGTCTTTAAATGCTTTTATTTGATCTTACATCACTGAAGAAAATGCAAATCCTGGTTTTGATTTTAATGAGCACAGATGTGCACCAACTGCAGAGAAATAAATTAGTTAAGTTTTCCATTTAATGCAGATGTGTCACCTTCCTAATTCTGCCACGAAAACCGTTGTCCTCTTTGTATATATCAGAAGTAGAAAAATGCTATAGAAGCTGGTTGTTTCTGAAGTGTTGAGATGTAAAAAAACCTCACTTATGGTTTATTCCAAGCCTGTGATGGCAACATTCTTTTATATTCAACATGATTTTTTTGGCATAAGCTCCAAATAAACAAAAGTATTAATAAAACCAAAATAATACCTGAAATATTTTGTAATTGGATACTTATATTCACTATGTATAATTGAGAATTTATTATATACCACTGGTCATAAAACCATCAAAAGTTAGCCTTGTCTTCTAAGGCATGAGTCAATAAAATTGTATTTTCATTACAGGGTCTATTCTGACCCCTTAGGGTAGTGCTTTCCACCATCTTATTCAGGCAATCATCTGAAGATTTTCAACACAGGTCTTTCTGTTTCAAAAGGGATGATGAATTCAGAATTATTCTAATCTTGTTGTTTCATATCAGACATGAAAAACCCCAAAGCTTTGAAGCAAATGTATAAAAAAATCCAAAACTGAGTTTATTTAGAAGCATTATGATCAGCTTTTTTGTTTATTTCATCTGCATGTCTTGTCTCATTTTTGCTTTGGGTATTTTATGTAAAATATATTTTCATTAAGTCCATTACAAAAATATCAAGATTATTGACTAAGTTATGGTGAATTCATATAAAATAAGAAAAGCCATTTCAGTATTGGTGGAGTAGTGAATAGTATGTGCCATTTGGTTATCATTTTTTTGTTGAGTGTATATTTTTACAGTCATTTTGCTACTCAGTATTCCTTTTTTCAGTGCTGACAGCCAGGCACAGAATTTGTCCTCTCACTTCTGTCTTCTAATTAGATTAGCTAAATCTCTCAGAAAAACTGGCAGTGAGCCATACTCTGAGATTTTAATATTAATTCACTATAGGGTGTCCTGCTTTATCTTCAGCCCCACTGCTCTGTGCATCTCATCTCCCCTTGGACCATCACCAGAGGCAGCTAATGAAATTTCTTTAAGACTTTCCATCATACCAATGTCATTTTTACTTGTCATTTATTTGAAAACCATTCAACAATTTGATGCATGATTGCTTCTCTGAATGTGAAGTCTTAGACTGCTGATATAATTAACTTTCTATAAGCCTCTTCAAACAGATCTACTTTTCTGCAAGTACCTGTGTTTTACCAAACAGCCACAAATCTTAAAGGGTGACCCTTTCTTGAGAACCAAAAGTAGATAGTTATCACTCTACAGTCTTAGATTTTTATTGCCTTTTGTAAAATGTGGGACACACTTTGATGTAAGCTTAGTGTTACTCAAATATTGCTATATTACCTACAGACCTGAACTTCCATAAGAGCTATTGTTCCACATTCATTTAATGTAAAGGTTATTATGAGCTGTATTAGGAACACTACTGTGTTGGGTTTGCATGCGTATTGAGGTTGTCAGGGGTAGGAGGATGGTCCCTGGTCTGTGACAGACAGAGCCAGTTCCAGCTGGCCCCAGCTGAGCCACCACAGGGTGTAGCTGAGCACCTCAGCCAAGAGGGGGTTATCTCAGTAAAAGCATCTTTAAGAAAGGTCAGAAAATGTCACACAGACAGAAGAGGAGGGAAAACAAAAGTAAGAAACTGCTCTGTGAACACAAATGTCAGAAAATAAAGAATGGGAGCTGCAGTCTGTGGTGAAATCCCTGAGGGAGGGCATACTCGCCTTTACCCTGTGAAGGAGGCTGTTAGAGCTGGCATTCCCTTGGAAGAGCACACAGAGCAGAAGACAATCACTGCAGCTTGTGGAAGACTGCACACAGGAACGGTTGGATATTTCCAAAAGGAGATGATACCCATGGAGACCTGATATGAGAACAGATTTTTCTCCTGAAGAAGCTGCACCCAATGGGAAGAGCCTGCACCAGAGTAGGATAGCAGAAGAGAGAACTGTGTTCCAACCATACTGCTCCCTGTCCCTCCCTGTGATGCTAGAGGTGGGGAGACCATTTGTCAATAGAAGAGTGAAGTTGTGTTTGGGAGAGTGTAGAGGAAAGGTGGAGGCTTAATGTTTGTCTTTGTTACCACCCAAACCTATATTAACTGGCAAGAAATTAAACTGAGTCTGCCAAGTTGAGACTGTTATCTCGCTACCTTTATCTCAACTCATGAGCTTTGTTATCATATTCTCTCCTCCTGTCCCACTACAGAGAGGGAATGAGCAAGTGACTGGGTGGGAGTTTGGCCCTTAGCTCTCCACAACTGTTTTTTGTTGACTGTATAATTACTTGAGTCAAATAGTAATGGCATTAAAGAACAGAACCTTAATATGTGATCTATCTCTACTGGTTAGTTCCAGATATCTACAATGCAGAAATCTACATCTGAACAGGTAATATTTGGTCTCCTTCAAAATCCATAAAGAAAAATGACCATATTATGATTTGCTTTCTCTGATTTATTATATTAATCTTTTTTATGGTAAGATAAATCACACCATCCTTTCTATTGATTTGAAGAAATGTTTGCAAACTCTAATTCAAATTATAGAAATACTACTGGACTTTACATCTCTCAAATTTTTTTCTTTTTTTCCCCATGTGATTTCTTATTAGTACTATCTGATTTGCCATAAGGTATTTTTAAAGAAGCATAAAATAATTTTGAATTTTCACAAAGTCCTCCAGAAATGAATTTCAGCAGAGACTTGCACTTCTGGTTTACTAATATCTGGATTTTCTCTACTGTGAGATGCCAAAAAGGTTGCTAGATGAAACATGTCTGAAATATGTATGAAGCTAAAAATGTTGACACTCTCCATTTGTGGAGATAAAATCATCTACGTATTACAGGTGCCTTATGTTTGCTATGTATCCAAGGAAGTCTAGAGTAAAAGGAGACTAGTGATTAAACACATCAGATAACATATAATGAGACAAACAGTTCTGACAACCGTGCTGATCTGTGCAGACTTGGCTCATTGCATTATCCCATTAGTTGTACTAATAATTATAGAAATATTATAGTTGAAAAAAGTACGAAAAAACTCAAATAGTTATTTTTAATTTTGAGGAACTTCAAGATGCATCTCCGCAGTCAATGAAATCCTTATGACAGAGGAGTTCAAGTTAGGGTAGAGCTACTGAGAAGGAGGTGATGCATAATATGACATATCCCCAGAGAAATGCGAGAGAAACAGGAACATCAGGCACATCTGTCCAGCCAGAAGTGCACATCTGCAGACCCACGAACACCAGGAGAGAGCATTCTGAGGTTGAAGACAAACCTGGCGTCAAATTCCTCTATGTCTGTCATCCTGTGTTTTCTTGAAAGGGCTCTTTCATGGTTTTCAAGGCAGAGCTGAATCAGACATGCTGTCATACAGGACACAAGTCTACCCCTCACAGATGTTCCCCTGAATTGTCTTCCCTATGATCTTTTTTGTCAATGCAATAAATCTGTCCCTCCTCCTTTAGTTGACAACATTGCCATCTAGTAGTATTGGGGAGGTTTCTTTAAGGTGAAGGAATCTATTAAATATAAATGGTAAAGATACCATGGCTATCACTTATGTATGACAGCTGGCACTCTACCATCTAAAATGTTGGACCTCAGAAAATTCTTTTTCAACCACTCTTTTTCAGAACTGTAACAATGTTTAGCATCTCATGTCTCATATATATCTTTTTTTTCAGGAGCATAAAGTAATGCCAGCATTTGCAACCAATCTTTTGACAGTTTAATAAGCACAGTGCTCTTAAATGAATATAAAAAATACACTCAGCTGAACAAAATTATAAAATATGTTGATCTCCCTCAAAATCTGCTGCTGTCTGCAAAGTAATTCAGGATTATATTATTAAAGAATATTCTCCTATAACACATGAATCTATTTTTTTTTTAATGATCTCTTTTCCACCTGAAGTTACTATGAATATAAATATTGGACATATCTGCTTCACTTCCTTATATGGGCCTTTAAAATTTCTTCTTCATTCATCCCAAGGTCTAAGATCGGAGTCAACACTTCCATTATGTCATTCTCTCTCTGGAAAGTTTTCCAAAACTTGCAACTCTTCAGAAAAGTTGAAGCAATATTTTTCCCCTAGCTTCACTCAACTCAGTGTCCCGAAGCATTACAGATGACATTGTCACTCTTCTTGAAGCCCTGTACTACAGTTATATGAACAAACAGGAATGAGCTGGCTACTCATCAGTCAGTTCATGTCACAGATCTTGTCTAAGTTTCCTAACACATGTTATGTATTTTGAACTACGATTCTAAGATTCCCATATGGCTAAGAGACTCCCATACAATCTCCACGACTATTCCATTCTCTGCAAAAAACCATGAAGAAAAAGAATGAGCAATTCTTTTACTTGAGTTACTCAGGGTAATTAATCTTTTTTTTTATCTTTCACTTCCAACATAATCCAGACTGAGAACACAATGTTTATCAGGTTCTTATGTGGTCATGAGCAACACAGTAGTTTTCCAAGAAATAAGCATGCCAAGTTTGGTCTTTTCCTTACTTCAAGGAAAATTTCATATCAGTTTAAAATATCAGGGAAGGGAAAAAAAAAAAGAAAAGGGTGGTTGCCGGGGAGGGGGAAACCAAACCCCCCAAAAACTTGTAAAAGAAACATTTGGTTGAAAAAAATTCAATTCCTGAAATAAGAAGTAGGTCGAGGCTAAAGCTCTGAAGTTGAACATCTGGTTCAGCATATTATAACAATAAATGTTTGAGAGGATATAAATTTATAAACTCACTTCCAAAATTCCAGAAGTTTATCCTGCCTTGTGGGTGAAGGTTTAATCTATACAACAACTATAACAATTATATATACACATATTCTTTGCAGCATAGTAACCCTGAATTATATGAAGTTCAAATCAAATGACAGCCTGAATGAAATATAACTCTGTACCTAGGATTAATAAAAGTCAATTATTACTCTTTCTCTACAAAAAATGGCAGAAATAAGCAGAAATGTAAAAAGTGTACTAAAGAGATGTATCCAAGAGCTATCATTGGGATTAAATAATTGCTATTAAATTAAAAAAACAGAAATATCAAATTTCATTGACTTCAAATAACTTAAAGTTTCATCAGTTCAGATGACAGTCTTCTTGAGCTGTACTCTTTGCATTACAATTCAAATTATTTCATTCAGTAATATAATGTACTAGTGATTAATCGTGTTCTCTATAGAAAACTGAGAATTTGTGACTGAAGGACACATCTTTACAGTTTTGTGTTAATTGAATATAATAAAGATGACAGAAACTAATCATGAAGGAGTGAAAAAAAGGAAGGGCTTATGATTGACATTGAAAATATTTGGAGCTGGAATGGAAATATTTATATTTGATATACTCTTGTGTTACGATTTCTGACTAGGCTTTGGTCAGAAGAAAATAGCAGAGTGCAAAATTTTTAATCAATATGAAAAATGGTGCCAGAAATTGTAAAAATTTGGAACAGAGTAAATAATGCATTCTCTAAACTGTCTCTGGTCCATTTTGCCACAGTAAATTTCAGGAGTCACTTACACCTTTTGTCTTGTATTTCAAAACTCCTTTTTTCCTGTTCTGGACGTGACAAGAAATATGTATGCCTACAGAATTAATCCTGTTTTCATAAACCTCTATGCCCTCGTGATGTGTGACTGAGTTGTGATACTCCTCCTAAACTGCTATAGCCAATACTAGTAAATGCATAGCTAGGCAAACTCGTTTTTCTGTGTACTGAAAGTCTCAAAGGTAAAATAAGTACTTTCATTACCACACCCACATTGTGCAATTCACTTTGTATAGTTCCAGGGCACTATTGAAATAACAAACAGGACACATACTGAACGTCTTTAGGATTACAGATAAGTGAATTCCATTAGAAACCTCTTTAGATGACTCATATTCTTAATGCACAATTCCTCTGTTGTACTGTGTTTTCAAAAATTCTCTCTTGTGATGACTACTGGTGCTACCTAACTTTTACTCGTAATGAAATATTTAATCATTCAAAAAGCTGAAGGAATTAAGAAAATAATTTTCATAACGTCACTATTTTTTCATTTTTGAGAGTGAAAATTAATACATATATCTATAAAGTTTCTGTTTATGTTTCAGCAGTGAAGAAGGTCTGCACGTGTATATAGCAAGCATCTAAGTGAGCTGAGTTTTTGTTCTACAGACAGAAGACAGAAAACAGATGAGAAAATAAGTATTACATAAATACAAATAAATGGAGAACACAGCAGTGGTGTATTTCTTACCAAAACACAGTTCTTGCCTCTTGCTTCTTTCTTTTCTAGAAAGTACAATCATATGAATGAGCAAGATCAAAGCTTGTAGTAGGGCTTTGCTGCAATGTTTAAATCAGCCTAATGATTTGAGACTGAACAATGATGATGAAAAGGGGACTTTCAGGGAGTTTCCTTTTAAGGAATTAAACTGCTAAAACTTTCAGATGAGAAATTTAAAGTATGCAAAAATACAAAATCAGAATGACATGCCTATTGATCACAACCTAAAGAAGACAGTTTAGACCAGCAGCCATGATTACTATGCTAAGTGATGGTTTTTAGACTGTAATGCAGATATCTCAAAAATTATTTTCTAAATGTAAACGTTATTATTGTTATTTGTATAGGAAAAAGCCAGAACTTCTAATAGAACTGCTCCTCAGAACTGTTCTTGACTACATGGAACATTTCTTGTTCTGTAAGACAGACATGGATCTATGGTATCAATTTTTTTTTCAACTTAACAAGTTATAATTAAAGCAGAAAATAACATTTTAACTGTGGGAAAAGAATGCCCTGTCTTTTGGCCAATACTACAATGATAAGGAAATATAAAAGTTCCTTATTATCTCATTTGTTCAGTAGCAGAGATTTTGCGTCATACTGCCACAGTTCCAGGTTTACACAGGACTTCCACAATTGCATTGTATCAGTGACTCCATGGAACCTTTCTCTTTTTTAACTCAAAATTTCTAGAAATCAGTCTAGAAAGAAGAAAAGATTGATTTAATGAATAAATCCTTAAAACTTGTGACTTGGATTTTCAGTCACTTTACTAATCATTTTTAAATAATGACTGAGTTCCAGTGATGAGGCAAGCTTAACTTAGAGAAAAAAAAGGGGAAGTAAGGAAGAAGACAGCTATGGTGATTCTGGTACATCTGAATGAACATTACAGAAGATTTAATAAGGGAGGTGATTTAAATGGCAAGGGATAGATGGATGCTAAATCACTTGAATATTCTGAAATGCCAAAGTGCAAAGTGCATCAAACAGCAGAAAGCTGCATTACCTTAAGTTTGGTTTGGGTTGGGTTTTTTGTTTTTTGTTTTTTTTTTTTTTTGTAATGGCCAGAGTTTGAGTGACAAATTGCAAGCTTGAAGATATTGTAAATGTTCTGTGATGTGACTGTCAAGAAATGTATTATAAATTATGCTGTTAACTGCAGGGAATACCAGCTGCTGGAGAAGATGCAACCACACAAATTAGATAGTCTTCTGACACGTGACAATTTCCAGGATAAATTTCATGCCATATGAAATTGTTCTCTAAAGGGATGAACCTGAAAGCAGCCTAAGCAGAATGCATGTCCTAAGGATACTAAGGAATGGAATATAATCCTTTTTTTGTGGCAAGAGATAAATGTTTTACCCTGTCCCTTAACTTCAATAGTGTGTCTATGGGGTCCTACATTAATTTATGAGTTTAGCTAGGATATTGTGGAGATGTGATGGTAGATGGGATGGTAGTTAAAAAGAACTACTTTTTCTGGCTATGTAATTTTATGTACAGAATTTGATTGCCCAGTAAATATTACCAATTACCAGATGCATCAGATAAATTTTTAGTTATAAAACACCTTTTATATCTCATGTGATATGATACAGCTGGGACAAAAGCATAAAATTGCATTATTTTTATTGTTAAGTAGCTTTGTTTTGTACTTTTAGGAATAAAGCTGTGTGGTAAGACTATCTTACTGATGTGATTTAAACAGAGATTTTCTGTAACAAGAAAAAATAATTTTATTAACAAAGAGACAAGGGCAACTTGAGAGGAGGAAAATAAACTGTACAAGTCATTCTTATGCCATAAGGTCTATTAAATAGAAAAAGAAAAATTTCTAAAAGATGATATGTGAAAACTGAAAAAGCTTTTTTCAAGCATGAAAGTAGCAAGATGCACCTTTAAAAAGTTTTTAATTTTAGAAAAGAAACAGAAAATTATTTCCTCTTCTCATGATAAAATACAGAAAACGGAATCTGTATTTGTATGGATGAAAAATTCACTTGCCTTTTTCCTGCATTGAGTGAAGCTGAATTCAAAGCTCATTGCAACACCCACCATTAATATGCATTAGTGCTGATATTTACATATGATTATTCCAAAAATTATGATTTCTGGAAGTAAGATGATGTCAAGTGTACAACTTTGCTTTAATGTAGCCTTATTTATACAGAACGATATCTTGCCATGGCAAGAAATGGCAATCCTTGAAGAAAAAATGTACTGTGTCTATCTCAAGATGTCTGTCAGCCAATTATTAATATAAAAAACTCTTGGCCTTGCTTTTATTAGTTTGAGAACTCCTTTTCATGGCGCTGGTCTTCTGCTAAGATTGGTAAAATTATACCACATTATGCCACATTCTCCTCAGCCCATCGCAAGCACTTTTTAAATTTATTTATCTATTTCCAAGGGTTTTTAGAGCTACATATAGCATTGGAATAAAGCAAAAAGTTCTAATTCCTGACCAGTGGTAATTAAAAATAAAATACATGTACCTCAAGCTGTAGGTAAGTGTGTTTGAATGTTTTCACCTTGATCAACACCTTAGCAGAAGGATGTAATAAACTGTGGAATTTTGAATAATGCATTACATTTTTGCTTCTTCAGTTATGAGGAAATTATTATAAAATTCAATATATCTCAGTAGGAAACTTAACACATTAAAATTGATAAATTTTAAAGAAAAGTCCAAGACACAGGAAAAAAAGAAAATTACAAAAATTTATCTGAAACAACTTTAAATAAAAATATACTATTGAAAGAAATTAAATTATTTATTTTTAAGATTTAAGGTTTCATTCAAATGATATTAATATCCAGATATATTCTTCCTACTGCTGCTGTTGCCTACAGTAATAAGTATTGAGGAATCATTTCTTCATGTAAGTAAAACATCCAGACCTCTAGCTTGTGTATGTCTCTTTTTATTCAGAAATCTGTCTGACACAGAAAAAGAAGTCTGTGAAAAACAAAGAAAATAATTGATTTTCTAACTTTGTATTTATATGAAGACTAGGGTGGTTTGACTGAGTTATAGTGAGACCATATTTGCTGAGGTATAGTGGTTGTAGGCCTGTTCTTTTCAGAGATTTGGGCCTCTAAATGTGTTTCAGGAGTTATATATTAGTCCCTGCCTGTTATGCATTCTTATGCCCATTATGGAGAAGGAGCAGGGTCCTTGCTGGATCTCAATAAGGAAGGTACAGGAGCAAACAGCACAGGAAAAAACAAGCTTTAATAATAACACAGGAATAGAAAGAAAAATCTAGATAGCAATCAGTTCAGATTCTGGGAACTTGATTTTGTGCAGCATCAGATGGACACTGGGTGAATCCTCTCACAGCACACTGTGCATATCCCATCCGTGAAGAGGTTTACCTTCATCCCTGTACCATGGTACTTACATCTGATGTAACAAAAAAAATTTTGCATCTCGTCTTCACAGGAAGAAATCTGGTCTATTCCATAATGACCATCAGAACACATTTAGCTACACATATCTAAGAACTGTATGCAGGAACAGCTATCCACAGTGTCCCAGCACATTCCCTTTGTTTTTTATATATGGGGGGTTGCACTGTGGTCACACACAGTTACACAGATTTTTCAAGCCCTAAGTACAAGCCCCAATAGACCAGATAAGGGTCACTCAAGGTCACTAACTTCTCAAATACAGTACATTCCTCAAGACTTTAAATAAAATCTCATTGCTCCCATTGATGGTTTTATAAAGATCGACTAGTCAGCTGATATTTGGAGTGTTAACTCCACTGTTTTTTAAGATTTGTAGCTCTTTTTCATCAAGTAAAATAAAGAACTGCATATCTTAATTATAGATTTAGAGAATGAATGGTTGGAGTAACGTAAGTTTTTGTTTAGTAAAGTCAGTGATCTTGTCAGAAAGGTAGAACTGTCCTTCATTTGTAAGTCTCATGGAATGCCTGGGTGTCTGAAAGTGGAAAAACTTTTACTAAAAAAAGTGAAACAGTTCTGATGCCCGGTTCTGTTCATGTCTCTCTGCTTAATGATTCAATTGCTATTCTTGTTCCTCTATGAACAATGAAATAATAAATCTGTCCCCATAATGAAATCCAGACTAACAAGCTTCTGTTCTAAGAAATGGTAAGACTTTGTTAACTTCAGACAATTTTCGAACATCTGCTTATTATTTGTGATTCTGTCAATGAAAAAAAGAGAAACTAGTAGACGTCTGTGTCTCTTTTTCTTTTTTCTTGTTTGGTTTGGTTTGGGGTTTTGGGGGGGGGGTTGTTTGTTTGGTTTTTGTTTGTTTGGGGGTTTTGTCCTTTTTTTTGTTTGCTTTGTTTTGTTCCTAAAGAATTATAGAAATATAGGTAATGTAGAACAACCTGCCACTCATACAGGGACTACTGTCATCACAGGAGGAGTTCAGCTTCAACTTTGTCTAGTTCGCTGCTGAAGAGCTCCAACTGACTAATGTTCTGCAACTTCTTTGGGCATGTATTCAGATTTCATCCAAACTCCTAGTGCAAAAGTCTCTTTCTACTGTCCAAACATTCCAAGCTGGAATCTGTAGATGTTATCCATTGTTATATCATCTGCTGTGACCAAGAAGAGTTTGCTGACACTATCTTAGGCGCTTTTTCAAACAGTGGTAGGAAACTATTAGATTATTTTGAGCCTCCAGTGCCTGCATAATATGTCAGGTATTCAAGACCCCTTACTGTGCATGATCTGTTGATGACAACCATTGAAATGCTGTCCAATCTGTGGTTTGCCATAATCCCAATTAGAATGTTTTGCTGCTTTATAATAAGCGTGGTATGCACAGTGACAAGACTAGGGGCAATTTAAACTGAAAGACAGCAGGTTTAGATTAGATATTAGGAAGAATTCTTTACTCAGAAGGTAATAAAGTGCTGGAACAAATTGCCTGGAGAAGCTGCAGATGCCCCATCCCCGGGAGTGTTCAAGGCCAGGTTGGATGGGGCCTTGAGGAAACTGTTCTTTTGACTGCCATCCCTGTCCATGGCAGGAGGATTGTAAATAGATGATCTTAAAGGTCTCTTTCAAACCATTCTGTGATTCTATGATATTTTCATAGAAATAAATTCTAGTGGTAAAATATTTGCTTGAAACAAATTTATGCACACACAATATAGAAATTATCATTTCAGTAGTACTGTCTAAAACCAAAATTAAACTTTACCTAACAGTGTATCATATCTTGGCAGTGTTCTGTGGTTATTTATGTCAACATAAGAACAAGTCTTTAAGAATTCTTTTGCATGTTTGCTACAAATTTTAATGTATTTTTTCATATAATAGTGCAAAGGTTAGTAACACACTGGCATACAAAATAAGGTAAAGTCAAACAATTTAGCAGAATTTAATAACATGATTTAGTTACTTAAATTTAAATCATAAATGTACAGTACATCTCTGAAACAAATGTCTTTTTCTATTGGACTCTTTCCATATCTAGAGAAACTACAACTGAAAAAAACCCAAACGAAAACCAGATTTTTGCTCAAAAAAACCATCATTTATCAACCGTTCAAAGTATTTTAGAAGATTCATCTAGTTCTGTGACCTTTCAGCACCATGCACAAAAATCAGATTTCTGACATTTAATCTATGTTAAATTTCTTATTATTATCTTAATAGCCAAATACTGAAGTGTGTATTCTGGAATTGTTTGCATGTTAATGATGTTTGCTGTCATTTAAAGTGAAATACCTGCGCTCAAGGAAGCTCCCTGAACACAAGAGATCTGGAAAATATTAAAATTAATACAAATATTTTATGAACAATTTTTAATCAAATATTTAATTGAACAAGTATTACCATGTGTGAGAGGAATACGATGTAGTTTCAATGAGTATGTATTTTTGATTTCTGCATATATGTTTGATGACACACTGAAAAGGCAATGGAATGTAGATTTGATAGGATCTTCATCTCATTTCCCACACTTGACCCTCTCAGCCCACCCTAGTGTTTCTACACATTAATTGCCAATTGTAAAAGAAGAATAATGAAATATCTTTAGGTTCTAGGTCATCAATAACATTAATAGACAAATAGTTGATAATATGTTTTTCTGATACAGACTGCAGCAATATTAGGAATTTAGATCATATATGTGAATATATCACATATGTGAAATCTAAGAAGCTGTCATGATTTATGACTGTTGAAGGACTGGTGGAATTTATTATATTCTCTTTTTTTAAGAAGGGGTGCAGTAAAACTTCTGACACTGATGAATGATGTTGAATGAGGTGAAATGTCAATTCTAGATAAGAAGGTGCAATACAGTATAAAGAAACCCTCCAAGCACAATATCATGGCTGAACCTAAGCACTCTTGGAATGTCCACTTCAATGAAAGTCCATAAAAGAAATAAATTTTTAAAGAACCTGTGAGTATTTATCACAAAGTTACCTCAAAATGTATTTGTGGGGAAAAAGAACACACCATTTATATGGAGCTAAGAATGTATTGACAGCCCAATAAATATTTTTACAGAATAATAAAATGCAGCAAATATTATAAATTCTTCTACAATACTATAATTCACAGTCCTAATCAATATGGAAAAGTCACATTAATAATTCACTTATATAATTACAAACACTAATATCAATTGCCAGATTAGACTGAGACAAGCTCGAGAAAGCCTTGAGTGCCTGCACTGTCAGGTCAATACAAACTTATGGTTTTTTGACTATTAATGGCGGACTTATTTACTTGTATCTAACAAGATTTATGTGGACCTATTTTTATGCCAGTCCTTGCAAACTTGTTTACTTCCTCATGTGTCTGGGCAATCACCTATCCAATTTTAATGTGCAGACGCCCATTTTTGCTGATATATTCAGCTTTCTTTCAGCAGAATTTGCATCTCATGTCTTTATTTATTAATAGTGAAGTCAAGCTTAGATGAAAAAAAATGGAGAGAAATCCAATTATTTTGAAAGAAAAGAAACTCTAGGGGAAGTTGAAAGACAGTAACCTTTCAGCAACACAAAAGAACATAAATAATTTTGTTGTTTAGACAATTAATGTTGACAGAGCACGTAGATTGTTTTCCCTTGTGCAAGTCAATAATATTATACTCCTTTACAAGAAACTCTCTGCTAGACTTTGTGACACAGACCATAATGAAAAAAACAGACCTGTATTATTTTAGGAAGACATAATCTCTACACAAATTTCCCTGACTTGCAAAGAACATACCAAACAAGTGACCCTGAAAAAGATGTGTCTTTTCAGAATTAAGGCTTTCTCTCTGCTAATGAGAATCTCATCTATTTTAGAATTACAACTGTCATTCTAAGGAATTTTTTTATGGAAACAAAAGAAAAGCATTTAAGAAACCTGTTTATTTTGTTATAAGTGAGTGGCAAGCAACTGCACTGTGAGGTTTATCCCTGTATTAGCCCTATATCTGTCTTAGTTTAGAATATGAAACTGAACCAGCTCAGCACATGCTGTTCAACAACATAGTCCAGGAACCGACTCATCTGTTTTCTTAGACAGGTCTCTCTCTCTGTGTATTCTTGTTGAACTTGTTCTACAGTTTGTGACCAGCTGAGCACCAGCTGGATGAAGACATGAACCTGTTTCCCAGCACATGACTGAGAGCTCCAACAAAAAGCTACAGAATGGTACTTTTCCTAGATTCTTTCCAGCAATCTGAAAATTTAATTAAATAACGGGAGCAGATCCAAGGTCACAGTACTAGAGTTTTTTGCACTGCAAACTTCAAAGGACATTTTTGTGGTTTATAGGAAGCCTTAATTCATTACAAATTGAAAATCAAATAAGAGGAGTAATTCTATGGCCAGTATTCAAAGTAGACAAGCTTTGTATATAATAGTGTCTGGGATGGGTTGAATGAGATCATACATTTCATGATACTTCTTAAGATTTAGGAACTATTTGTTGATAGGTTTAATTCCTAATTAATGCAACAAAAATATGCTTATAGCAAAGACCTCAAATCCAAAGATCTATTTGTGCCACCAAAGACCTTAGCCCTCCATCTCCAGATCACTTTATCATTCATACTCTATGAGTGTTAGTTTATTCCCAGACTACATTTTTAAGAACAGTTAGGTAGTTTATAGTTAGAACAGTTACAGTTAGAAGAGTTAAAACAGTATTTTCTAGTTGAAATAAAAAAAAAAAAAAACAAACAAACCAATTCAGTATGATTCTTATGACTGGAATTCTACATATTCTTTAAATCTAAATAATCCCCCAGTGCCCTTCTAGTCATCCTGGCACCCTTATACGACATTCTTTGTCATATGAGGTGTGCCCTTAATTTTTGCCATAAAAACACTTGTAATTATTAATTTTCAGACATTCTGCAGTAAAAGAAGCCTATAAAATATTATAATTACATCTTAAAGCTATAGCACACCGTGTGGGGTTTTGACTGGAACCCCGTGTCAAATGATTTTTGACACACCGTGTAGCATGGATGTGGCCTCTCTCCTCCAGAAAAAGATACTGGCCCTTGGCTTGCAGGTGCAAAGAAATAGCCAGTAGAGTTCATGCACCTGGAGAGTAATTTAAGTCTGTAATTTAATTTAAGAAAGAAGCAGGATCAATTAGCAGACATTCACATGAGGAAAGAAATGCAGGCATCCTTAAATGCAAAAGAGTGTTACTGACACTAATTTCAGTATCTTAAATGGTCAAATATTTGCAAAAATGTTTACAGAACAAGCCCCCAAATGATCAAACCCATTTCAGGGATAATGCTGTAGATTCTTTAATGGATGTTTGTGTTGATGGAGTGATTCCCATGTGATTTGACTGCCACTGTTAGTAAATCCAATGATTTATTTCAGAAATGACATCAAAGACTTTCAGGTCTTCTTAAGCTAAATTGAATGTGAAGCTTTTTAGTTATTAATTTATTCCTTGATTTTTTCCTCATTTTTAAAGGTCTCATTGATTTGAATTAAACTGTCCCCAGGGTCAGTTTGGAAAACTTTATTCCTTTATTCTGTCTTTCAAATTTGTTTGGTTGGTTGTTTTTTTGTTTGGTTTTTTTTCCTCATTTCATTGGCAGCATATTTTCTTCAGTTTTTTTTGTTTTCTAAGGTTTCACAGTTCTACTCACATATCCCTTTCTGTCGATGATGGTGAAATTATAATGGCAATTAAAGGACTGTTCAGCTTTTAAAGAATATGAGTTCCTGGTCACCAAAATGACTTCTCAAATTTTTAAATTTAAAATTACATTTAATGTACTTAGAGTTTTTCTGTTTGCTACCTTTTGCTCTGAATGTGGACTGCTCCTTCAGACAAAATATCCTCTCTCATTTTAATATGCCAGAAAAGACCAGAAAAATGCTGGACATTCCAGATTTCTGTATTGTACTTTTTACAATACCATGATCTTAAACTACAAGGGGCCATGATTTACCTTGTCATATTTCCTTTCTTTTTTTTTTTTTTTTTACTTTACCAGATGCAAGAGAATGTGACCAAAAATATAAAGAAACAACAGATATCTAGACTTTTGTTACATTCTCCTTTTTTTCTTTACCTTAACACTGTTTTCTTAATATCAACCATTTTTAATACAAAACTGTTTCCTTGCAATATGAAAGCATTATAGTTTTGTATCCAGAGTCCGAGATTTTTTGTTTGCTTGCTTGTTTATTTATTTTTACATTGCAAAAACAGACACGAGAATATTGATCTGTGTGTTTATGTTTAATACTTCAGGAGGAATGTTTGAGAAGTTCACAAAAGCAGACCTTATTAATGCAAGAAAATGATATTACTTTTGCAGTTTCACTCCTCTACCTAGTGTCATTTATTTAAGTTTGTCAGCAGTTTATAGCAGCTGCCCTTGAACTTGTAAGTAGGACATAAAGTGACTCGGACCACATGTTGAAGACTGTAGTCCATCACTGCTCCTGCTTTATCTGTTCTGTTGTTGGGAAGATAAATTTTCCAGTACTATGATTCTAAGAGTTTTCACAAGTATTTTTGTTCATTTTTGAAAGAAAGCCAGTAGTGTAAGACAGAGCTACAACTCCAACACAGACATCTCGGAGCACAGAAGTAAGGCTGGAGTATGTGTGTTTGACTGCCAGAAACCTGAAACAGACTTTATGTTTTAATTGCAATCTTTCACGTATGCTGATATTTTCACATAAGGGCTAGTTCATAAATCAAAATATTCAATGCAATATATGTTTATTCCCTTTATCTAACACCATAGCAATGTCCACAATATGCAAGTACTAATTAGAAGGCACAAAGATGAAAATATTGCTATATAGTAAATAATATAATCTTTCTTACAGCTATAGATATAAGGACTTTGTTAACACTTGTAAATATTTGTAGAAGGGAGGTTTTAGTAAAGAAGCCAGAGACAAACTTTTCAAATACTATTAGTCATCTTTTTAGTCCTTTAGTTTCCTAGAAAAAGCATTAGAAACACTGAAAAAGTAATTGATATGATTTATAGATTTAGAAAAATGAATTTTAAAATATGCTAATATAATGTGTTTGTGAAGAGAAATATGTGTTGTGGTCTAACTGATTTGTCTAAATTAAAAATACAGTTGCTTCAAGCGTCTTTCTCTTGGGTACAGACTACACTTTTAAAGGATCTATCTCTACTTGATTGTGAAGATAGGTACTTCAAATTTAAAGAACTATTTTTCAGATGGTTGCAGACAGCTGAGATGAATACTTCCTGCTCTGTGTCAATATCAGTATTCATGGGGTAAATAGGAAAACTCCTGATATGTAAACACATCATTGTAAAGCACAGTAAAAATAAAAAGAGGTTTAATTCAGTGGTAGAGATTTGCTCTCATTCTTGAACTCATTTGGATATTTTGTAATAGAACTACAATTACTTGATTTTCATGTTCTGAAAAACAATTATAGTGAAAAAACCCTAAGCAATGCTCAAGGTTTGGAAGTTGTTTAAAACCTAGACATGGACTGCAAAAAGATATCGCCTGTCCTTCAGGAGGTTGTCTTTAAAATAGATTAAATGTTCTAGCTGCAAGTCTGAGATTCCTTAGCACCTTCTCATTTAAAGAATGGATTGTTAGCATCCTCCTAAGCAGTTGAAATTACATTTTCGTTGTGCAAATAGAAAAGAAACCAGAGTCCCAATTTACAGTTATCTAAATTTGGATATGTATAAAACTGTACCAAATGATTAAAACATCAAGGAAGTTAAACTATAGTGTATATAAACTACCGATAAGTGTCATTTCAACAAAATAGTAACATTTTATGGTAAATTATTGCTGTATTTAAAGGTAAAGAAAATTTATACTCAAGAGGAAAGCACAAACAATGTAAATATTAAAAAGTAATTTGAAATGCAGGTCCTTATTTTCTAGCCATAGGATGAAAAATGTAATTTTTATATTCAACTTCACTTAATCCAAGACATATGTCCATCCTGTCTCTGTACACTAGCTACTACATTACCTAAGTCATATTTCAGAGCACTTTCAATGTCTTTCTCCTAGCCTGAATTTTGAAGTATTTCATAAGTAGAACAACCACACTGCATCAGTAATTCAATAGGAACAGGGCTGAGGTTTGCAAGGGGTTTTTTTTAATTATTATTTTTATTATTTATAAATCTTCCAGATCCTGTCACATTAGAAACACTTAGATGCTAAGAATTTTAGACTGTGGCCATACTTGTGAATCTATTACATATTGAATTTTTCTATAAAACAATAATATTCTGAAAATCTGATTCTAAGCACTGACAATCTACCCTTATTAATATAAAAAAAAAAAGAGTAACAAAATTCATATTTTGTTTTCAACTATTCAGACTGCAGAAACAATTAATCAAAAAACACACCAGTGTAAGAATTTAATTTCCTTCAGAGTAAACAGAAAGCTATGAAAAAAAAAGATATTGTGACTTTACACTGTAATGGGTTTTGCTATCCCAACCATTTGTTGTCTACTGTAGCAAAAATATTTTTTCCTACCAGTCAAAAAACCCATTTTGTTTTTAATGTTTCAAAGTGACAAATCAGTTTGTGAGCAGTTATATCTTTTCCCCATGACATTATTTTCCCATTGCTAGTGTCAATTAATAGTTCTCAAATATTATATCATGTTTTATCCTTTGAAATATGCAAATTCATGGGGTATATCCACTTTCTATAATATTCCCAGACTTGTATAACCTCAACTAATCTGCCTCATTTATTAATAATAATAGGAAACAGATCAGTTCTACCTGAGGTCTCAGCTGCCTGCAAGAACTGAGAACATTAGGAACATTCACAACGGGCATGTGCTGTTATCCATCTGCCACAAACTTATGCTGTCAATGCTAGATGAGAGGGATGTGACACATTATATTAGCTTCCAACATTTTCTCAGTCACTGAGATAATGGGGAAACAAATGTGGAGTGCGTTACCTCTTCCAGATACATTCACCACCTTAAAAATGCAGCATCATCTGTTTTGTATGATTTCACTTTCAGAATTAAAATTAGCTTGAAAAAATATTGTAAAAGGTTTGGGTGTTTGTTTTGTTTTGGTTTTTTTTTGTGCTGAACATATGAACTTTATTGCTCTTCTGATTTTTCATGATTTCTAATTACGTCATGTACTCCCATATTTGAAATAACAGAGTTGAAAATTCATGCTTCTCTGAATCACCTAAACAAATATCCATTATTAGTACAATGTGATGTGAAGATGGACTATTATGGTTAAATTTGCACACTATGGAAAAGGTCTTCCAAAGTATGTGTCCTGGCAAAAGCTTTATTGCAGTGATCTAAAACTTTTCAATGTATCTTTTAGCATAAGAGCTTGCAAAAACAACAACAACAAAAAATTTACAGCATTAAACCTCTTTATATTGTATTCAAGTGCAAGTGCATACATGTAACACAGATATCTATGTGTGCATTTGTTTCTTTGTGTGTACATGAATTCATGTCTATAGCAATAGTATGTAAAAAGCAGTTTTTCTTGGGTAGTAATTACCTACTGGATAGAATGGGACATTTTTTAAAATTTGAACTTAGCATTAGTGTTATATTCAAGTAAAAAAAAAGAAAGCTAAATCTTAATTAATTTACTCCATAGGTTTAAAAATGGACTGTATGTAATTCTAAATAATTGGAAACTCATACAAAATAACAAGCACTACACACAAGCATTCTGACCAGTTGATATACATGTGTTTGTGTGCTTAACTTTCTCCTTCTGGGGCAAAAAGGTTAGATCATCTAACAAGAGGAGTAAAATTTTGATGTTAGAGGAAATAGTCAATTCACACATTAAAGTTTTTTGGTTTTTTTGGTTTTTGGGTTTTTTTAATAAATAGCAGATAGCCAGTTACTTGGATTTCATTCTCTTCCTTTGAATTTTCTGCTTATAGTATGGACTCCACCTCCTTTCATTATTTTTATTTCTTTCAAATATTAGATTTTTTTTTAATTCACTGATGTGGTTCTGACCTAAAGAAAATCTATATAAATTTTTCTATGTAACTTCATAATCCTTTGCAATTTGTTTGTACAAATAAAAAGCCTTACCAGATTTAAAATTTTAAAGAAATATCTAAGTCCTAGTGACATTTGACTTTTTAACTGACCTTTTACTAAGTCATACTGTGTGTAAAATATTAATGTAAAATATTCATATTCACAGATAAGGCTGAAGCTGAAATTTGTTGTCTCTTATTTTTTGTCCCTTCAGAATACATTTAGAGAGTGTGATGGTAGTGTTTTTGATGTGACATATCCTGGTAGAAGAGTTCGATAACAAAGGTCCCCTTTCAATCATAATCCTGACTTTATGTATTTTTTTCCATTGTGAAATTGTCTGGCAATTGTGAACAGTACAACAGTGGTACTTATTTAATTAATAACATATTCCATATTTCACAAGTTAGATATTTCACATGCATTTGCCTTTTGACATTTGCAATTGGAGAGTTCTCATGTTTAGCTCATAAGCATACAAAAAAATTATTTGTATCAGAAAAGAAAATCATTTTTCAAAGGTCAGGCATATAAAAAATTAGAACTATGATGGAGTTAAAGAAAAAATCAAATAAATTGCATTCTTCTTGTCACACATGCACACAACTGGGATTATGTTTTTTGTACAGTACCTAACCTGCCTGATATATTTAGGCATAATTTAATAAATTTAATATTTTCTATAAATATTTTAGTCATTTTTTGAGATAAAAAAATTAATCACTTTTCTTTTGAACTTCAGTATTCAAAAGGCATTTTAGTTTTAAAGTTTTTGTTGGAGGTGGGGGGAAGGTAGTGTGTGGCCATTGGCCTTTTGATCTGAGTCTCCATCTATAAAATGACTTTTTCGAAAAGGTCCAAATCAGTGAGCCAGTCATAGTCATTGATTTAAATTTTCTGCACTTATTTATAAGTATGTTACAATAGGACCTTTATGACTTATACTAAATAACTGAATCTCTTTTGTCTCTTTTATCCTTCTTGTTCTTCTTCCCATTTCAAGAAATGCCTGAAAAGCACTGTCGTGATCCAGTGGGTTTGTTCTAACATTTATACCGTTAAGTGTTAAAAAACTGAGCTTATTCACGAAAGCAAATACCTAGCATCATGACTAATATCTTCTCAGTGCTTCTTTGTATTCTGAATGAGACTTCTTATAGCAGTCTGTAGTATCTTCTTGCATATTTACCTTGTGAAATGGCTGTGGGATAAGTTCACCTTTTTGTGCTGTATTTGTACTGCTCAAGGGAGACTTAGACTGCGACAAGGGTCCCTAGGCAACACAGTCATATAAAAGGCAATGCAGGAAAGGGAGCATATTTCAATATGACACATCTAAGAAAATGGAAATTCTACAGAATAATAGAGGAGACATCACTACCTATAAAATTGTGAACTCTTCAGAGAATAAAGCAACTCAGTTCAGGTCAAATATGAGTACTGCAAACCAAGGACATAGACAGAACCTTGTGTTAGCATAAATGAGTCTCACACCTTTCTATCAAAGGTGTATTATATGAGTATTGGTGAAATTTATATTTTGCCTAAATGTTAATTGTGGTGGTTGACCCGAGCTGACAGGTAAGGCTCCACACAGTTGCCTGCTTACTTCCCCTGATTTTATTGCTGGGTATGAAGTTATGTGCTGTGATATATCTGCTAGGTTAGTTAGGGTCACCTGGCCCAGCTCTGTTCCTGCCCTGCTTCTTGCCCACCCCCAGCCTACTTTTTGGGGACAGAGTGAGACCTTAATCCTGTGCAGGCACTGTTCAACAGTAGCTAAAACTTTGGTATGTTATCAACACTGATTTGGTCGTAAATCTAAAGGAGCTGTATGATCTGCCATGAAGAAAATAAATTCCAACAGAGCCAGATCCAGTGCAATAGTGAAGGACTTGAATTTTTTCCCCTTTTAAAAGATGTGATCATTGAAAAACTATACTTAATCACTTTCCTAAATATTAAATGTTTTCTTGAGAAGTGTTACTGCTTCTTGAGAAAGCAAAGTGTATACCAGAATTATGTTCCTTTTCTAATTGCACAAAAGAGTCTACAAGTTAAGTATATGTTTTATGATTACCTTTTTATAACCCGTTTGTAAAGGCTGTTTTATAACACCTTTTTAAAATTATTTTATCTAACATTCTCTTGCTGTTCATTAGTTCCATGGCTGAAGTGAAAATATTGGAGGAAATTATCTTCAAACCAGACTACTGATAAACTGTGATCAATAATTATTTTGGGATTGTTTCATGCATGCCAAAATGTGATACTTTCTCACAGATATTTAGTTAATGGACCTGCTCTTCTGTGAATTCTTTTATTTATTCTGAGTTTGCAATAGGTTTCAAAGCATAATTATTTTGTAAGGGAACACTTGCAGATAAACAGCAAGCTCTGGTACCATTCTGCTGTATTACGGCATTACTAGAAAGATAAGGAAATAAAGCCAATGAATATAAAGCAAACTGCATCCAGTTACATATTTCCTATTCTTACTACTTAAAAAGTAATAATTTTTATTCAAATACAGCTACAATTTTTTAATATTTTATTCAGAAGATTTCCATACATTTTGTTTCAGAAGATGCCAGGTTTATGTTGTCACTCACATACATGAAACACCACCTTTGTTTGAGAAACTGCAAGATATGATGACAGATGTTTTGAAATATCTCCCTGAAGTATGTGTATACCAAAGCATTCAGCAAGAAGACAACTATTCAATGCACCTTAGCACTGAAACCCCAAGTTTAGTCTCTGACACAAGTACTTAATACCAGGATAACAAGCCATCTGGATGTAAGAAACGCCTCAGTTAAAGGTATAAAGTAATAAGTAATAGAGAGAATGATAGGCAGAGAACATGTGGTGAGAGATCATTGAGGAGCTTTAGTTACACTTCAGTTGAGTCTAACAATTGCACAGCAAATGATTCCTGGCCTTTGTTAAAGAAAATAGACTGGACTCCTTTATTTATCCAAGAATGTAAATAGAGAAGTCCATTGGACAGATGGAAATCCTGCAGCATTTGAAAGACTGGAAAATTCTATAGGGCTTCTAGTGATATACCTGATAATATTAATGGGGCTGGCACTGAGATACAAAATAGCCTGAGTGAAAGAAATTCTAACTGTTCTTGGTACCTTAGACAACAATAAGGTTGAAAGTGTTTGTAGATACGTCCAGTACTAAGAATACAATAATTTGAAAAGAAATCCATACACCAGTTTTGTGTCTGTATGACATAGCCAATGCAGCAGATATGTAAGAGCAGCGTGGGTCAGCTTACTCATTGTTTGTAAAGAACCACTTTTAGCATGTCACAGTTATAAGGTGTCAAGGAATATCACAACAGTATCACTTAATATGTTACTGGAGCTGTTTTCCTCTTTTTATCTTTTCACTTTGTGAATTTTCAGAAGTATGCTTTTCACTATTCAGATAATCACAGTTTAAAACCTCAACAGTTAAAACAAAGTAAGGTGTACCACAACCTCTCTGATTTACTTGGGGATTACTCATTGATGTAAGATCACCCAAATTTCGGAGCAGACATTTAGAAGTTTCAGGCTCTGAAAAATTTTTTTATTTGATAGTAACTCTATTTATTATACATGCCTACCCTTTAAAATACACAAACCCTTTAAGCTTCATCGCTAAATTTTCATTTCATTCTTAAAGTAAAATAAGCATATATTTTTAATTAAAGCAGAAATTAAAGCAGAAATTATATTGTCTTGTTGCACTTTGTCTTCACTGCAGCTATTTGTTTTCCTCTGTCTTTATCAATATTGCCTGTTTTCAGTTCTGTGGTACATTAGGTTCTTGCATCTCAAGTGCTGTCACTTATCTTCCTGTTTCACACACTGCCAAACTCCTGAGGCTTGCAAAACAAATGGAAAATGCATGAAGAGTTCCTTATTTTCTAAAAAAAGTAAACAGAAGTAACAATAATATATCAAATTGTATTTGGACAATCATTCAAAGGGAAACTTTGAAATGAGATTCAATTCTGACATAAAAAATAGAAAATATTTTGTTTTTTCAAAATTCTATTTATAAAAAAAGATATTTTCAATATTTACTCTTACAATAAGATTCCTCTGTGACTTAAACTCTTTATGCTAGCTGCCTATGCTTTTTCTAGTATTAATATAGACAATCACCTCCAGAACTGAATTATTCCTAATTGAAGAGAGGTATTTAACATATCTATTTCAATATAAGGAAAATATATTAAAAAATGGATCTTTATAGTTCTCAGAAATATGGAATAATAATAATTTAACCCACACTTTATTAAAATTCACAGCCTGGAGAACTAGATTCCCTTTCATTTCCCTGAACCTGAGATATTTCATTGTGGAACTGTACTTCTGTTCTTTAGAAAATAATTTTGTTAAAATTAACCAGTGGGGTGGGTTTTTTTGTTTGTTTTGTTTTGTTTTGTTGCATAATAATTCCAAAGTCATATTCACAGTTGTCATAAACTGTTTCAAAAGTTATAAATTTAGTTCATTTTCTGGAGGGATGCGTGCTTTTTTACACCAAAAAAACTGTTTCTGCAGTTCGCAAAATGACTGTGTGCTTGACAAAAAGCATTATACTGAATTGTCTACAAGATAAAATGGCATCTTTTTAACATTTAAGAACTTCAACAGTAGTTATCTGAAGAATTTAGATATTAATCCCATTCCTATAGCAATTTTGTGTAAGTGTTCAGCACCATGTAGTAAATATCAGTTACTAACAACATCTACATCTGAATTTAGGACACTTGAGTTATGTTTTATTGATAATTGTAAATAAATATATTATCCATAATCTCTACCACCAACAAATCCATTTGATGTGCTACATCTTAATATTCTAGATACCTCATCAAGAATCAGAGTAAAAAAATCTTAATAAATTCTGATTGTTTCTAAGGGATCTGAAAACAGTGATACAATAACTTTATTAAATTGGACAGATGAGATGTTAGGATAGCAATCATAAGATCCAGAAGTGGAAAAATTAATAACATTAACTTTGCAACAAAGAGTGGGAAGTACTTCGAAGTCCAAAACATTAGTTTTCATCCCTTTTCTCCTTCTGTTTGACTAAGCCTTGCTTCCAGTCATGAACATGGAATCAGATTAATTTCTGTCATCGACAAAACACATTTTAATCTACAGATTACATGGTCCAGTTTAGGAACCGCAGTAGTCTGCATTCTGTTTCTTTTCAAAACCTAATTTACACTTGCATTTTCAGTATCTAGTATAAAGTATGATAGAATTGAATTAGCTAAATATTTTTGTCTGGCAGAGAACAAACCAGTGTGTTTAGGGTTCCTAAACCAATAGACTCACAGCAAACACAGAGATAGGCTTCAGTTGTTCAAACATCAGTCTCTAGAATAAGTTCAGATTTATGGAATACCCTGCCTGGTCTCCAGTTTCTCCACTCCAGATGAATGTGTGTCTCCCATAAGACTTCTGTCCAATCTGCAGTTATATGCAGAAGACTTGGTGTTCTAGAACATCTAAAATAATAATAAATAAGTTTTAAAAAGATATTTTTATCCAAATGAATCCCTGGGAGCTGATTCTTTGAGATTTAGATATCTACTTTATAAGAACTCTACTCAATTATCAATACAGTGGTGCTTGATGCTGTTAGAGTTATCTAGTATACCTGAGAAATATCAGTGCTGTGGAGCTAGCCGATACTCTTGGGATAATTTGTATAAATGGATAGATAAATAGATGATAGATAAATAGAATAGATAGATAGATAGATAGATAGATAGATAGATAGATAGATAGATAGATAGATAGATAGATAGATAAGGATAGATATAGATTATATAAATATATAGATATATATGTATGTATGTGAATGACAAGTTAGTGAAACCTATCTCATTCTAGAGATCTACCTGGAGTCAACACTGAATACTGTGGGACAACTCAGATAATGGCAGTTTATGAGCAGGAAAGTGGATTGAAACCTAATAGATAGGATAAGAAGCAATTCCAAAACAAGATTCCTAAATCTCTGTGTCTATACATGGGTATTAAAGTTCTCATTATAATTAATGGAAATGTAAGCCTCAATTCAGTTACCAGCTGTATGGTTCTGGGGTCGATTATCATGTCCTAAAGTACCTGAGGTATCTACATTGAGCTGGCATATATGCCGGAGGTCTTCAAGATGCTTGCTCTTCTGGAGCAGAAACAGAAAGTATATCCGTGATGTGGAAAACTTTTGTGTTCTGGGATAACTAAATAAATCTCACTCCTCTGAATGAGAGTACCTCAGTAGATGATGAGCTACTAAACCTCTTTAGTAAGTAGTTGCACTCACTGTGACTAGATCATTGCCCATGATGATCATAGAATCATAGAATAGTTTGAGTTGAAGGACACCTTTGGAAGGTTATCCAATATCAATACCCCTGCAATGAGCAGGGACAATGGGGAGGTGGAAAATAATGGCATTTCAGGTTCCTGCCTTGCATGTCAGCAGCTGTATGCAGATCCTTAAAGATAAATGTCTTGATACTTACCACATTTAAAAATAAGCGATGAGTGGAAATGTTCTTTCACCAAATATGAATGGGAACTAAGACACTTCACAGCTCCAGATACACATCAATTTGATAATCACTGACTTCTACTGAAAAAAAAAAACCAAAACCAAACAACAAATACTCCAGCAGACCAAGAATTTGAATGGTCACAATAGGTTCAAATTTCTGAAAAAACTGTAACTGAGGTCTGGAAGCAAAGAGGAGAATACACTTATTTCTGTTTTGGCAAAGCTGAGATATCTAGAATTGGTAGCAATTGCTCTTGGCATGTTTCACCTTCTGGCTGAAAGAGGTGAAAAGGTAAAAAACCTAGCTTGAGTGAAAGGAATTCTAACTACTTTTGGTACTTCAGAAAAAAGTTCCTCACCTTGATCATGTGGTCTGTAGCAAATTCCCACCACACTATTACCCATATTGGCCTCTTGCCTCATCCTGAACAAAAACTTTTCAACCCATGTGTCATCCATCCAGTACAACAACTCTGTACATTTGACTTGCTTCTTCAGAGAGAGGGTGACTCCCTGACCCTCATCTTCTCTGCTTGTCTTTTCTGAAGAGTCAGTATCCATCCATTGCAGGGCCCCTGCCATGTTAGCTGTTCCACCATGTCTCAGCTGCACGAGCAGAATTACAGTGTGTGACCTAATGAATTGCTCTAGTTACTCCTGATTCTTTCTCAGCAGTGTGCACTTGGGCACATACATTTGGGACTGGTGTCCTTTCCCCACAGTTTGTTATTCTTGAGGTTTCTTGTAACAGTCTTTATGCATCTTTTGCTTTTCAACTTCATCAACCATTCCCTCACTTAACTGTCTCTTTTCATCTCCCTCTGTCATTATTATTCCCAGTTAAAATTCTCCTCATAAGCTTCACAAACCTGTTGATAGAGGTGATTTTGCTGTGTTTAGTCAAGCTCAGTCCATCTCTTCCTAACAGTCACAAGTCCTCAGACAGCTCTAGCTGGACCCTGATGCCCTTGACCCTTGACCCTTGTGTCCAGAACCAAATAATCCCCTCACGTCACTGCAGAAGTGTCATTGGTGCCCACACAGATGAGCAGCAAAAAATCTTAGTTCAAGAGTTGGACCAGTACCAGTGGTCTCTCCTGATCCAAGACCCTGTCAAGCAGCAGTGCATCCCCAGGCAGTAAGTCAAGTTGTGGATGGGAACTTCCATTTCCCACAGTCAGGAATCTCCTATAACTACCACCCATTGTTTTCTCCCGATACAAGTGTGTAATTGAGACTTGGCCCACCGTAGTACCTACCTGTGAAGAAATTTATCCTTCATGTGTGATACAAGGACACTAAACCCATTCTGCATTTGTAGCTTTGGGTAGAGAAGGAGCTGTCCACCTGCTTCCAAAATTCACTTGCTCCCAGCTTTCACCACCCCAGGAGTCTTCTTTTGCTACGTGAATGAGCATACTCTCTGACTGTTCCTACTTCTGTGCAACTTGGAACTTGGGTTCATATCTCTGCAGGGTCTCTTTAAGGATCCCATCAACCTCATTTTCCTTTCTGCTGGTATTCACAGTCTGTTCATCTCCTCCAGAAGCTTGTTTCTTTTTGCTAGGCAACACAGCTTCTCAGCCAGAGCACAGATGCAGGCATGTGCACCATTTTCACTTCTTTCAGTGGGAGACCTCTGGGTGCCCTGCAGCTCAGGCTTTGTCTGAGAGGAAGTCTTCGATGTGCTGGCTTGGTTGCTGGTTTTGAGGCTTGCATTTTGTGCCCTGTGGCACACCACATGTTGAGCTGTCCTGTGCTGTCCTCATCTGCTGCTGGCTCCCTTCCATATGCCCCTCTGCACAAACTGCTGTGCTAACTACTGCATTTGTGCATTTGTGTTTATTGTGCTCATGTTTGCTGGTCACCTTCACTTCAGCCTGCAGGGATATTGGCCAAGTGTACTGGGGGTGCAGATTTGGCCAAGTGTACTGGGGGTGCAGATTTTGCTTTGGCTATGTTTATCAGTTTACCAACAGCAAAACAACAGGCAGAGAAAAAAACACTCAAAAACTACTGCAGAGAATTTTTTTTTTTTTTTTAAAGTAAAAACGACATGTTAGAGTTCAATTTTAACACACTGACACAGATCAGCATATTTGCTTTTATGTTTAGCTCTGCTGTCCAGGCCTTCATTGCTTAACATCTGGGTTTGGGAATTTCAGATTTCCCGTTTGGAACCACCACAGATTTTCCAACCCTCAGAAAAATATTTTTGAAGATCTGGCTGCAGAGGGAGACTCCAAGCAGTGCCCTGCAGAGTACTTGAAACTGCAGAACGACAGAATCATAGAATTGCTTTGGGTGGGAAAGGCGTTCTGCAAATCATGCAATCCAATCCCCTCTACTCAGAGCAGGGTAACACTGCAGATTGCTCAATCTACTCAAACACAACTGCCTGTTGTGTTTCAAAGGAGAGAGACTCCATATCTCAAGGCACCTCATTCAGTTTTTGACAACCCTTGTGGTAAATGTCTTCTTATGTTTAAATGCAATTTCATTATTTCAATTTGTCGCTGTTGACTCTATCCTATTAACCTCCTTGCTGCCCTGCCTCCAGCATGTATGCAGACTGATGGGATGTCCCTGAGTCTCCTTCTCTTCAAGTTGAACACTTGCAGCTCTCTTGTCTTGTCTATTGCTCTAAACCCTCAGTCAACTAGATCTAGGATGTCCATGTCTTTCTTATGTTGGAGAGCCTGGACCTGGACTCAGCACTCTAAATGTGACCTCAACGGGGGAGAGGACCCTCTCCTCTCTCACAGGATGTGATTAACTGCCACCTCAATCTGCTGAAAATACTTTCCCTAATGCAGGCCAGAAGGCTCTTTGCACAAGAGCATTTCTACATGATTCCACTGCCATTAGATTGGATAAAGAAGTTTTTCCCTGAAAGAGCTCCGGTAGGCATAAAGCTTGTTTTCAGTCTTTGATGTCAGGAAATATAGACTGTGCAACTATGGGAGGGAGATGAAGAAGAAAGAGAACACTCCTTGTCTGGTGTCTGGTGTTCATGCATGACACAAGCAGGGTGGAGGGACAAATCAACAGAAACTCCTTATCTGACAATGTGGGTACAGGGCCCCTTCAAATCCCCCAGGTGTGCTCTATGTGCCATGTGAGACAGAGAGGAGAGGTTGTATTGCATAACATGCTGCCTAGTCATGTATGAGTAAAACGCCAGTCGGATCTTTACCATGTTGGGGCCTGTGCCGTATAGCGTGCAGAGGGAATGTAAGCATGGCACAGGAAATTGCCCGCCTAGGGACAAGCTCCACCATGCCAGCTGGTTTCAGTGCCAGGCATTTAGTGCACTCATGTAGATGTGGCTATAGAAATAAAATTCAAGTGAGCATTCAAAACATTTTATCATTACTGTCTTCAATTTAGTTGTATCTTTCTTCAAAGAGTGAGTAGGTCCTGACATAACTTCCAAGGTTTAGTCAATAGAAACTGATTTTTCTAAAAATATGAACACAATTTATTTTAGATGTCAACAGAGGTTTCTGATTGGAAAGGTAGAAATATTTATTTAAGATTAGTACTATATTGAATGAGGTGAGCTATTGTATCTTATGGTGCCACGTAAAATACAGTGGTTTTAGGTACATTTCATTAAATTAAAAAAAAACTCCCAATGGATTTTAAGAAACATTCCTCTATTGAGGGTAGTCAGTAGGCAGAATATCTAAGAACCAAACATAACAAACATTTTCAGATAACCAAATAATACATGGAATTTGGCTGAAGCAAACTGGTAAGCTGGAAAAACTTGAGTTTGTGTATAGTCAGTAATGTTAGCTAAATGCCAGGAGGGAATTCCTGACTGAGCATATTAATTTCTTCCTAGATTTGCTATGATTTGTTTCTTATACAATTGCTTTTTTTGTTTGTTTCCACATAAACAAGCAATGAATAACTGTTCTTTTTTTATTTTTAACTTTCAGTCCCTATGGATTGGTGTGGCTAAATTACTTGGCAAGTATCCCATTGCCAATTCAACATGGCTGTGTACTATACTATTGTTTCTGCTTTTGAAAACAGAAAATAAATCTCAAGTCAAAAACATGCAATAATTGGACAAGATGTAAACAAGCTGCTGTGATTTACTGGAAATGTCTTCCACAAGAATAATCTTGTGCATCCCATATGTAGGTGTTTAGAGGGAGCATACATCTAGCTGTATTAGTCTTCAGTTTATATATTTAATGTGTATTTTTCCATGAGAAGTTTTGCACTGCCAGTTCCTATGTATGCATTCAGTCTAAGGTGAAGGGCTGGACATTTTTTACAACTATTTCAATGTATGAAAATTCATATTTGTATGTAAAAATAAAATGTAGCCTATATTTAAAGTCCGAAGGAAGAGCTCTGCAGGACCACATTTATTTTTGACTAGGCTGAATCTATGATTAACTTGGCAATGCGCACATTAATGTCACCTGCTGACCTTGTGCATGCTGATGGTGATTCTTATCAAACATCAGTCTTGCCTACTATGTTAGAATACTTCCTTCTGAAGATGGATCACCTTTTTTTTTGGTTTTTTTTTTTTTTTTAACTGACTGAAAGAAACTAAAGCACCTTTGGTGGGGTGCCTCTTTCATATTGGCTTGTTCACTTAGTGATGTGTCTTCAAAGTGCCTTTTTAGCACAGCTGGAGATGTAGTCCATGTTAACAGGATTTCTCTGTTTTTTTGAAATGTGGGACAACCTATCTGAAAAAATAGATCAGAACACTTCAACATTTTTTAAAAGCGTGTTTCAGGAGCTGGGAAGAAGACTGCAGAGGTGAAAAAGACTTTGATTAAGCTGGTTGTCTATTTTTTGACATTTCTTGTAAAGCAGTTATTATGTATTGACAATAACGTTTTCAGCTCTGCAAATCAAAATTATTTAATAAATTTATAAGTTTGAGAGTTGTTTGTAAGGATGTAAAAATACTGTCATCTTTGATGAAATGTTGACTGTTTGTTGAACTGAATATTACACATTAATGGATTGGAGAGGAAAAAGTGAGATCTTTCCCAAAGCAAATAAATATCTTTGGCACATTTTTTAAAAATTGGAGTTAAAAAGGAAATGACAGATGTATTTGAGCATCTAAATGTTCACGTTAGTATACTTTATAACAATCTTTTGCAGTATTGTTTTTTCATAATTAAGAATATGTGAGTGTAACAAAATCAAATATTCTGTAATTGGGAACACTTAAATCAGGGTTTATGATGAATAATTAATTATTTATTTTGTGCATTTCTAACCATCTTTTAATAGCTAATAGGCTTACATGGACTGGAAATTTTTCTTATAAATTCATCCATGTCATGCTTTCTAGTCTAAGCAAGATGTGTAGGTTGTCTCTATAGTAATTTTAGAAAGAAATCAGAGGGAATAATTTGCCTTTATGAGATATATACATCTTTAGACAGTTAGACTGGAGTAGATGTTCAATTTTCACATTACGAAAGCTAAGATAAAATTTTCCTTTTTTTAAAAAAAATATTATTGTTATTATTTCTACTCTCCCCCTTACACACCCCAGAGGTTCATTTCTTCACAGAGCAAAATAGTGTTCTAAAAAAAAAATCACGATATCATAGGGAAGGAATTATTTGTAAGTATTGTTTCTGTGTCACTGAAGTAGTTGGATTTTCAGTAGGGGACTACAAGGAGAAAATAAAATGTGCTTACAATTTCAAGTTTGACAAGTGAACTAGCAGCTTGCTTAGAAATAAGCAAATTCCAAGAAAAAAAATGTGTACAACACAGAAAACTTGTTCCTCCCACCTTAATATAAATACTGTTGTTTGATCATCTCTCTAGATTTCACTGCTTGTCTTACTGGAGGGCTCATTGCTGCTGCCAGTACAGGAAGTGCATATTACATGAAACATAATTGGGCTTGGCAGATATTTGGTGTTATTGACATGACATGTATTCTTTGTGTGGTTCAGGAGTATTACTCCACACTTGGTGCGATCTTATCACAGGAACTGAAAACTTCTGCAGCTGAAGCACAGCAGTGTCCCTCTCACAGCACATCTCACTCAAGATAGTCAAGAGGGATCCAGCTGATGATTCCTGAGACTGCTGCAAAATGGCTAAATATGCAGAAAGTACAGCAAAGTGGAAGATTTGCTTCAGTGGCTTAAGAGAATTCAAATGCTCAAATGAATATCAAGCTTTTATCGTGTGCTGCATGGTCAGTTTGGAGGCTGGGACTGAAAAATGCTGAAAGATTGAAATGTTTGGGAATAACTATATGTAATTCTATTAGCACATCAAAATAGTTTCAAGCTGGCTGCCCACAATTGTTTGATGATCTTAACCTTATTTTCTCTGTTATTTGCAACTAAAGAAAGAAATTAGGTATAATAATACCTCTTGCACTTACCAAGGAGTATTGAATTATACATCAATAATTTCTAAAAAAAATTATGTTTCATTACAATATCAAAAATTATGATATGTTTGATATCTTTCACCTTAGTCATGAGACCAAATGAAGTACAAATCTTTCCCAATCCCATTTGAAATTAAACTACAAAAAAAATTAAAAATCCTGTGTAAGAATTTCTGATCCTGTTGAAGAAAAGATTTGCATTTGCTGGGTTGAGTACATACAGACGATAATTTCACTAAATGACATATTATCTTCTACAGGTATAAAAAGAGGAGCACTGTAATCTGAATTTTGCTTTAGTTTAAAGCTTTTGCTTTCCTAACAGTGTTACTACATAACTAGCTGACAGAGTTTCACATTTTATGTTTTTTCCACAGTTTCCATATCTATTAGCAAACATATATATTTTTTATATATATGCTACATAACTTGCGTAAAAATATAGGCACAGATGTTCAGACACAACATTTTAAAAATGTCTGTTATTATTTTGGTTGATTAGGCTATATGCAGGCATTTTGTAATAAGATTACAAAGATAATTACAGAATAATTTTCTTTTGAACTATAATTAGACTATATTTCAAGTTAATCATGATGCATCTTGCAGAATGTTTACATTGTCAGAAACATACACTGATAAGCTTCAGATCTAGAAACATAGCTAATTACCTTATGCAAAAAATATGAACTGTTTCTGTGTTCTTGTTCATTAATTATAGTGTCTTTTTTTTTTTTTTTTTTCCTGTGGATTGGTGTAGATGCTTTCCCCTGGAGGCAAGTGAACCGTTAAAAAGCTTTGAACTCAGTGTTTTTAAGGCTTTTAATAGGATTTTCCAAATATTCAAAATTAATATGTGCAAAGCAGGTTTACCAGGCAAATTCTCTGTAACCCCTGGCAAAAACTCTTGGGGGTTTTGTGCATATTTTGTAAACTGGTGTACGACGCTCAACAAAGGTCAACTACTTGTCATTCTTTGACTGTACAGCAAATTATTCTGCAAGGATTCTCTTGTCACTCAACTCAAAAAGGCTATCAATTCAGTGAAATTTCTTCACTTTCTCTAGAGGCACGTGAAACCTGAAAAAATAATTAGTTTGCAGAATCAGGAAGGGGTTTCTGGTGAAAGCTTATATTTCCAAAGAATACAGCCTACTTCCTCAGTAAAAAATTTTCCTGAAGCTTATTTCAAGTGATTATTTTGTCTGGCTTTCTTTTGCAAGCCTAAGGGAAAGGAAATTGTCAGGTTTATGCATTTCCCATAACCATATGGAATGCCAAAAACCTGAAAATCAGTGGTTTTGATTCTGCAATACAAAAACATGGCTGTTACCATGATTTTGCAGTCAAACAGAACAACTGAATGCAGATTATCCATATTACTCTACAGCAAGGTTCAGGAGGAACAAAGCAGCAGGCATCACATATGAATGCACAGGCACAGCTCCTAAAAAGGCAAAAACTGTTGCAGAATTAGAGCTGATGTGTTTTCTAAACAGGAGGCTGCTGTGGTTAACTTGGCTACTACTAGTTTAAACTGTGAGTCATAGAAGGTACATGGCCTTTACATGCTTCTTGCTGTTGCAATGGGATCACTTATGCCTGGCTCTATGACACCAAAAGCAGTAACAGCAGGAAGAGCTACTCACAGGCAGTGAACTGTTTCTTGTTCCCTCTGTTATGATGCATGAGCTCAATGGCAGCACTGCATAGGAATCAACACATTTGCGAAAAAAGACTGATTTTACAAAGCCGATAAATCTGTAACCCTTATTACCATGGAGCAGAGCCATGAGTTTTCCCACTATTTTGAATAAGGTTATATAGAGAATAAGATCCTTCTCTCTCAAGCAGAGGGCAGAAGATTCAGTTGCCTGGTTGAGAGATCCAAGCAGAAGCCTTCCCTGATAAAGTCTATACTCCCTCATCTGTCAATTGATTCAATATTTGTCTTAAATATTCATTAGTGAAAACCTTTGACTTGTTCTCATAAGGATGAATAATAAGGATAGAGACAATCATTAAGACACTCTTCTCCCACATGGAACAGTTTTCCACAACTTCTAGACCTGCTGGATTTATTGCTAATATCCTTCCACCTGTATGACCACTGAAAAAGTAAACTCAAGTTGAGGAAAAACCTGTTGCTAGTTAGCATTTTTTCCTCCTACACATGGATAATATCACTCTTCAGAATAATTCATATCAGAGATCTTGTAATGCTGGTAATACTCTACCTATTTGTATACTTAACCCTCTTTTAGAGAGAAAAAAGGAAGTATAAGGATATAAAACGATTAAGATAAGGTCACCTAGGAGGTTCAGTAGCAGACATGAGGCTGTCATCTGGTGTCCACTGCAAGTGTCTGCATTAGAGTTCTAATTCAGATTAAATATGGTCCAGTCCATATGACAAGATTAGAGCTTATAAAAAGTGAACCATTTCTCTCTACAGATTCACTTCTACTGCCAAGCAGAATATGTTAATATATATGTTGATTCCATGCACTCAGACACACCAAATAAAAATCACAATCCTCCCTGTGCAAAGAACAACACAACAACAACAACTATGTCTGTATCTATCTACCTATCTATCTATCTATCTATCTATCTATCTATCTATCTATCTATCTATCTATCTATCTATACCTCTCTTTGTGACATACGGTGTATCCTACATACCAGGTTTGGGTTTTGTATTTACTACTGTCAGTTAGAATACATAATCTAGTGTAATCTTACCTTTTCAGCCAGCACAAAGGTCTAGGAAATGTTGTTCTCTGGCCTCCCTTTGTTAGTAGAGAAACAGAAATATCCACAGAATAATTTCTAAAATTTTAAGATCTATCTCATGAATTGTGTTCCATCTTCTTATTTCCAAAGCACAGAGAACTTTCCAGTGATTAAAATATCTCTGTGAGGGAATAAAGAAAAATGTTAAAATTAAGCACGGTCTTTTATCATCTTGTTATCTTAACATTTATCTGTGACTTGCAAAGCTTTGAGACATTTGCATGAGGATATTTCAGGCTATACATTATTGCACCCTAAGCAACTGTTATTCAACCTACACAAATCTGAAACTTGAAAATCAGCTATACAATTAATATCCAAGCTATATTGATTTATTGGGTTTGTGTGGTTTTGGTAGTGGCAGGGCTACAGGATGGCTTCAGTGAGAAGCTGCTAGAAGCTTCTTCCTCCATGTCAGGCAGAGCCAATGCCAGCCGACTCCAGGACAGATGCTGCTGGCCAAGGCTGAGCCAATCAGAAATGATAGCAACATTTCTGTCTAAGGTATTTAAGAAGGGGAAAAAACCTCAAAACCAACTATTGGGCATATGTAATTGTGGCCAAAGAAGACCAGAGCGAGACTATGTGAGAGGAATGACGCTACAGACACCAAGGTCAGTGGAGAAGGACATGCAGGAGGTCATCCAGGCAGCAGAGCTAAGATACCCCTGCAGCCCATGGTTAAGATAATGGTGAAGCAACTGTGCCCCTGCAGCCCATGGAGGTCCATGGGGATACAGAGATCCTCCTGCAGCCCGTGGAGGAGACCCACAGAGTTGGCGGATGCCTGAGAGGAGGCTGTGAACCATAGAAAACCTGTGCCAGAGAGGCTCCTGACAAGGACCTGCAGACCCAGGGAGAGAGGACCCCTGGCATAGGTAGGACTTGTGAGCCTGTGGTCACACCCATGCTGAAACAGGCTGTGCCTGAAGGACTGCACCGCATGGAAGAGTGACCCACATTGGAGCAGTTCATGGAGAGCTGTTGTCTGTGGGATGGACTTTTATTGTAGATGTTCGCAGAGAACTGTCTCCCATGGAAGGAACCCCACACTGGGGCAGGGGAAGGACTCCTCTCCCTGAGCAGTGGCAGAAACAGTGTATGATGAACTGGTCATAACCCCCCATTCCCTGTCTTGCTGTGCCACTTGTGGGGAGGAGGTACAGCTTGGGAAGGAGGGAGGGGTGGGAGGAAGGTATTTTTTAAGACTTAATTACTTTTCATTATCCTGCTCTGATTTTGTTAGTAATAAATTAGATTAATATCCCAAAGCTGAGTCTGTTTTGACCACAATGGTAATCAGTGACTGATCCCTCCTTGTCCTTATCTCAACCTGTGAATCCTTCATTATATCTTCTCTCTCCTGTTCACTTACAGAGGGGAGTGATGCAGCAGTTTTGGTGAGTGCCTGACATCCAGTCGGGGTCAACCCACTACATCTGAATATTAACTGATGTCTAAATTAGATACTGACTTTAAGAAAAGATAGAATATGCATTCATTATTAGTTTGTATGAGTTATGTTAATTTAAAAAAGATTATAATGTTTAAAAGCATTTAAGTATCTAGAGTAAATTTCAAAGTTACTTTTAGTGGGAAAGATCCTTTTAAGATGAATTTTGTTAACTTCAAAAGACACATAAGATCCCAGATTTTTTATTTTTTTGAAAAACACAAGTTTATAAAACTGAAGTGTTTTATTCTATATCTTATACAATATTTTCCTTGGGAAAATAATTTTATTATAATTTGAAAATTTTAAATATTTATTCATGACCAAGATACAGTAAAAATATGCCAGATAAAAATCAAATAAGTACAAGTGATGAGATTTATCAGATCACTGAAAAAATACATTATGAATCTTAGCTTTCATGAAAACAATAGTTACTGAAATCCGCATAGAGAGAAAAAGATGTCAATACCAAAACTAAGTAGCATACATTCAACTCAAAGGGAAAACACTGCCAAAAAATCAGCAAAAAATGTGCTAGTGGCTTTATTATTATTTATAGACTGACATAAATACTCCTTTTGCAGTTCCATCTACACACAAAAAGATTTGTCGAAACACTGACTAATTCGCTAAAAGATACAAATGAGTTCCAAGAGAAGAGAGCTATGTCGTTTCCTCTTCATTTGCCATTTCACCCTTCTGAGAAGGTTATCCTCATCAAGAGATTATAACAAGATTAAATGCCATCCCTCTTAGTGTTTGAGACAGATGTGACACATTTTCAGCTTAGAAAGAAAATGGGCTGACCATTTCAGTGGGATAGAGATTCCCCGAGGGACAGGATCTATTAAAACAGTTGACAAAATGAAAGATTTGAGGGCCAGAAGTGGAGGTGTACACAGTACGTGCAATATGTACTATTTTTCCTATGTGCAGAATCATGTTGGCAGGAGGCAGTGACAGCCCAGCCTTACCGGTACTGGTATGTTATAGACAAAAGGAAGGTTATGAGTGTGGGCAAAGCCTGCACAGCTGAATTTCACACAGCTGTGGCTTACCCTTGTCTCTTCTTTCTGGTGAGGCTGAGTAGGACATTGTGGCATGAAATTTCTTGTCCGGCAAGGTGAATGTTGTACACACTCAGGCAGAAATATATTTTTATCAATGATAAGTAATAGCTTATTTCTAAATAATTTATTTAAGTAATATATGAAATATTGTAAGAGATGGAGTTCTTATAATAGATTGCTGAATTACTTGTGATTGCCTGCTTTTTGTGCTAACCAGGGTATGCACACATTTCTTCTTAGGAAATATATCTAGGATAAGAATTCAATAGATTTGGAAAGATCAGTTTCTCTAAGCCTAAATTTAACCATATATTAAGTGCAAATGTACCTGGAGATCTTCATTCTGTCATGTAAATTAAGAAAATTAATTAAAATAATTATTATATATTTATAATTGTTATAATAGTATATAATATACAAATAATTATTGTATAAACATTAAATTATGGAAATTAACTGAAATGATAATGTCTAGTATGTAAATTGTATACAGAAACATAGATCCACAGGAAAGTGAAGCCTGAGCTGTTTACACTTTTGAAGATTTACATGTTACTATGAGCATCTTCCTGCTCTATGATGCTTTTACCTATTGCTCTATTTCAGCCCTGCATCCTCAGCTATGGAGTATATGCTACTATAATTTTATGATCAAAGTGTTATACTGCCATCCAAAATAAGACCTCTAACTCTTTAAATGAGGCTTTTAATTGTATGTCTGTAGAGGTAATCTGAGGCAGGGCATAGAATATTGAAAAATAGTCAAAGAGCGAGTGCCTAGGTTTTTATATAGCTGACAGTAGGTTTTAGCTATTAGCCAAGATAAAAATCCTGCCTGTTTAAATTTCCTCTCTGACTGATGCACCATAACTAAAAGATTCAGTCTTGCACCTATTGAGATCAGTGAAATGACTACCAGCAATTTCAGAGGCCAGTGGATTAGGACCTAAATTCTCTCCTGCTCTCCTGGGACAAAGGGCCATATGGCAAGCTGACTGCTCTTGCTCACAGTCCTACCTTGGAGAGAGGAAAAAAGGCTGTGTGATCAGACATGGGTACTCTGCACCTGCCCCTTTCTTTTTCAGCATCACTTCAGAGTGGAAGCTGCTTTCACGGTTGCTGAGTATAGGAAGTGAGAGAAAGAAAGAGAAATAATGGCTAGCTGTATCTTTTCAGTGTCATCACAATAATTTGCATTTTATTCAGAGATACAGGATACACAGCTCAGATTTCCTGAAAAAATGATAATTCTTTTAGTTTTGCCTTGTTGTATCTGAAATGTTTTATTTTTGAAGTGTTTCTATTGACTTCAAAGAATTTAGATTTTGTCCTGTTTCTAATGCTGAGTTATTTGATACTTTCTATTTCTTCAGCTACATTTTTTAATTCTGAATTTGCTAGTGTTTTCTTGCTTTGAAAAATAGCATAATAAGTGATGATTATGATAGCAGAGTTTTTTTAATGGCTATGATTCTATGGAAAATATTTCACTATTATACTTGATGAGAATTTCTTCTTTATATGCAAGATGTCAACATTGATTAATCTTAATTTAAGAAAATAATAGAGTTTTAATATTTAAATGAAATCTAGTGCTATAAGACTTATTGTATGTAGAATAAGGCAAATTAGTCACACAGTATTATTTTCTGAAATATATTATCTAAATGCCACAAGTTAAATATTGTAGGGAGGGATGCTCTTAGTATTTTATTATTCTACCTGTTGTATCAGTGCTATACTTGATCGATATAACAAAGGTTTAAATCAGTATAATAAAAGTAGCAACACAAAAAATTTAGGCCAGCTTATATTTTAGATTCATTCTGTAGTTGAAGGGACACTTTACCAAATATTACAAGGATTCAGATCACTTTAGTTGAATCCTGCTAGTGAAAATACACATTTAGTAAGCCAATCATAAAATTATGTGTCTCAGAAAGTTTAGATGCCTTTCCTTCACAGAGCTATTACTTTTCCTAAGTAAAAACTAAAATGCAGAGCACTTTAAACATGCAAATTTTTGAAAAAAAAAAAAAAACAAACCATCCCCCCAGAAAAAACTCAAACCAAACCCAAAACCAAACCACAGAATTTTACCTTAACAATAGGCATAATCTTGAAGATATGCAGCAACATGAATTTAAGAAAGTGACTCAAAACCCAAAGGGCAAGTAAATTCTGTGAAAATACTGTAGGGTAAATAGTTCTATTTAAGTGTTATGGGAGATGCAGAACCTGCCTGCGGCAGCTATCATAAGGAATTTTGTTTCAGGCAAGTAAAATCCTCCTTTAAGTTTTGAGTTGAGAATAGGAACATACAGCTTGTCTACTAACTTGATCCTTCCTTCAACTCATTTTTTCTTCAGAGAACCTCATACCAAGAGCAACGAGAAGACTTTCTTAGCTTATCCACACTGTCCATCTGAGCTGCACAATGCCTTGAAATTTGTCAAAGACAACGTATGAATCAAACATGTGAAAAGTCACCAAAATCTCTGGGAAAAAAATTACAAAATGAAAGAAAAAAAATGAAGGTAAGTCAGTGGTATGACAGCAAAATTTTGCTGATTATTCTGCCATATCTTTGAATAAAAATGATAAACCCTTTTTTCATTTGAATCACTCTTCACAAGTGGAAGCACATATTTCATCATAGTCTCAGTTAAAATCAATAGAAATCAAAAGAAATTATTAGCTTATGCACATTACTATACCATTCTTCAGTTTTATTTTTGAGACATTTCCCCCAGATATTATCATCTTAAAAATATTAGATATTACACAATCCCAAATAAACTTGCAATTCATTGGGATTACTGTAGTAATTAGTCTTTTAAAATGGCAACCCTCAAAAAAATTCTTTACTAATAATTTGCTTATTTTTTTCTGTTGAGAATTTGAGAAAATAAATATTTTTTTGAAACTTTTATTATTAGGTTATTCAAAATTCAACTTAGCACTTGAAGCACCTTATGTGTCTTTTGTCCAATTGACATATCAATGTGACTCTAACATATCCTTTCTCTCTCCATCAGAGTATCTGTAGTGAAATTTAGGTCAGCTGTAACAAAAAGTTTCTGCTTTCCTGAGCCATAGGATCTGTTCATTCTATTGCAAATAATGTCATGCTCTCATGAGTTGAAGAAAGAAAAACCTGTCCTGTCTTTTTTTTTTTTCATTGTGTTTTTGTTCTCTGTTTTGCCCTATATACCTGTATTTCATTTTATAGTTCCCAAATTTCACTCTATATACACCTGTATTTAATTTTACAATTGTCAAAACTTTAACAAAGCTAAACAGAGATATGCAAACTCAGTGCAACTCAATTGAACAATTTTCAATTATTTGAAATAGAATATTAGTAATCCTCAATAAAAAAAATTTCTTCCTAAGTGTGTATGACATTGACCTTGCCAGACAAGAAATTTCATGGTGTAACTCCTTTCTTCTCTCCCTTCTCTGAATGGGTAAACTCCTTAACCAGTACCTCTGAAATAAGGATCAGAATCAAGTTCATTAGTTGTTTTACTAATACTACTTATAACACATATTTGAAGAATCAAAAAATAATTTTTTACTCTCATTTAGACAATCCATCAAAGATATTAAAGTTAAATCTCTTGTGTGCAGTTAGGTCTGTACGTGTGCAGTTAGATAATAGACTTATGCAGTGAATATATTTGAATACCAACATGTTCAATACACCAAGCAATTTCTTATATACAACATAGAAGACACAGAATTTTTGAAAGTCAATATTTATATACATTTTGAACTAATTTAAAGAAATAATAAGTACCAGAATAGTATCACAGTTGTTTTAATTTTAATGCCCTATATTTATGTGTAATTTCACTATTTTCAATAAAATGAGCTTTGTTATTAGACTATCCACTCTTTATTAATTTACTTCTATGCTGTCCTTATATTGCTATGATTTGTTAATGTTAACACTCAATTTAGAAGATCAGATTTTACAAGCCATAGGAAAAGGCTCAATTAGGACCTGAGGACAGAGGAAGGTTGAAAAAATGCATATGTATGCAGCTACAGCTTGTAGATGACAATATTATTAATTTATTTGGTTTTTCATCCTCATATATACATTAAGAAATTAATTTCTAAATGCAGTCATGTGATGAGCAAGAAAGCACTACCTCTATCTAGGGAGACATTAAAATAATATTTAAAGGACTCTACACTCTGGTTAAGTATGATGGTGAAGGATTATACAAATTATGCTGTTAAGGCAGAATAAAAAGTTCCTTTGCCTAAAGTCATGTTTTTTCAATACTCACTTTTTCATTATGTAGAAATTTCATTTTCTGTTTAAAAATTCATAGATATGTAATATGCAGGCAAATCTCAGTGACTATCTGAAGTGAAAGTGATAATACTGTCCTTTAAGGCCTTAGGAATATAAATAAAATCATCATACTTTTTGGTAATATTTTATAACCTCCTGTTTTTATCTTCCAGATGTCTAGTCATAGCGTTTCAATGTACAAAAATTCCTGATACCTCCAAAAGCCCTAATTAACTGATGAACATTGTTTCCTTTAGTGTCAAACCTATCTGTATTTATGCTACCTGTAGATTGAATATCCCCTTACTTTCACTATTTGTAATACGTTATAAGAGATACAAACCATAATGAACATTAGCAAAATTAATTTTAAAGCACTTCCATGTTATCTGCATGAATAAATACTTTTTCGTTTACCACCTTGCAACAAAGGAGCTCATATGAATCCCACAAGGAAGCAAATTAGCCTCCAGCATTTTGAAAATCTGCTTTGGTATCAAGCCTTTTTATGATTTATCAATCAAGTGAAAGAAAGACAACTTTATTTCTCAAAAATGCAAAATCAGTGTCTTAATAAGGACAAAGGTATGTGTCACTTCTGGAACTAAATCCCAGTGTTCAATCATCCTCAGTTATCTCTATTCAATTAGTAAGTCTGTCAGAAGTATCAGTGGCAGAAAAGGAGACTTGCTGTATAGCAGCCTGGGTGAAGCTATGTAGGAAGGAATATCCAATTTCTAATCAATTTATTTATTTACATTTTTATTTCAAAAATCTTCCTATTCCACTTCATCCCTTTACTCACATGGCAATTAATCTATATGTATGTAGTTAGGGAACCCCTCATATCTAAATGTCTAAATACAACAAATAAATTACACCTGTACTTGATTCGATGAGTCTTCAAGAACTATACAAAAAGATGGACCTTGCCTTCCTCTTTCACAGTTTATTTTATCCCACCTGTGCAGCTGGTAAAATATATAAGTTTTATGAGTGCACATATAAATCAATCTTTAAAATACTTAAATTATGCCACTTAGAGCTTTTATTTCTATATCATCTTTGTATTTCTGCTCTTTTTTTAAAGACATCTGATGTGTCATAATCATATTAATTATTAAACTTTATATTCAGCTTCTCTTGGCATGTATGGACATTAGAAAGAGTGGCACCTGAGATACAAAATAGGGGATATTTAATATAAAGGTGGGTTTGTGCAATCTGCATGAGGTGTGTGCAAGTAAATCGTAAATGGAGATAAACTCATGAGCTCTCAGAAGCTTCCTGTTTTGGGAGAAGTGTCTCCACTTCTGTATTTCAATGAGGAAGTACCTCCAAATTCTCCCCAAAATCATAGACTGGATAACTAGGGCACTGTTCAAAAAAAGAAGAGCTCTGGGTCCAGAAAAAGGACTTAGATTCCATGGTTACACACCACAGAAAATTCTCTAATCTATTTTGTAAAACAAAACAAACTAAACAAGACACTACAACTCTAACTTTTCCATGAGTAAACAACGTGTTTACTCTTAGGAAATTCTGAGACTGTTACTCTCACCTTTGAGTTGCCTATCATTATTAGGTTCTTAGAAAATTGCAAAACTTTGTACACTGGGTGGTCTGAGATTTTATGAAGATTTTAATAGCTAAATTCCACCTCTCTCTCAGGTCAGGTTCTTTGTGCTTTTGCTTTACTTACTATTTGATATTTATTAATTTATTTTAAAGTGATTTGAGGACCTGTTAATCATGGTGTTTCTCATTTCCTGTATCCATTAGTTGCCTCATTGGTATAAGCTACATAATTGCTGAATACTTATAGCTGTAACTGAAAAATCAATGGAACTTAAGATTTGAAGGAATGAGGTTCTGCACAATTAATATATATTGCTGTGTGCTCCATACACCAACAGAGCATGTAATTTTAATTGGCTATTCAAAAGCTGGCAGACAGCTTGACCTTAAATATTGGTCCTTCAGTTCTTCCTTTGTAGAAATGGGATGGCATTAATTTTTATATAACACTGTTGTGAATATAAAGTAGTTGTGAATATAAACTAGCCTGTAAAAACTGTTTTGGTGGTGCATTAGTCCATAATTCTCTGTTCACAGCAGTGTTCACACAATGTGAGCTGAATAAGTTCTGAGATTTCAAATTGAATAATGAGTAGAATAAAAATTTACAGTCATAGCTAGTCAGTAAAATATGATATAAACTCCAACTAGATTGAAAATGAGAAGTTTAAACAGGTCATTAAAGACCCTATCACAGTGCACACAAACAAGAAATTCTGCCAACACTGTACATTCTAAATGACTGACAGACTACAACAATATTAAGGTTAGTATATGATAGGAGGAGAAGGTTGATAAGAGATAAGGATTTCAAATATTGTTCTAAAAAGGAATTAAAACTACAGTCATAGTGCAGTTTGTATTTAGACTGTATGTAAATACCTATATGCTTCAGTCTTCACATATTTAAATTCCCACCATAGTCTGCAGAGATCAGAGTCTTGAATCAGCTACCTAAGCATGGAGGTAGTTGAGACTTCTAACAGCTATGATTGTTGCAGATCTGGCATAGAGCCTATTGGAGACTCTCAGTGTGGCACTGGGATGACAGCCACTGTACCCTTAGGCATCTCAAATGGTATGAGGCAGCTGTGACTGGGACACAGTTAAATAAAAGCAAAAGTAGTTGATTCAATTTCTGGAATTGATTCCAGATTCTCAACATGTCTAAGTTGAAAAGCAAGAGTTGGTCAACTAGGCTTGAGCATCAGCATAAAATAAATCTTCCATGCTGCTGAAATTTAACATACTCATTTATAGATCCTTGTCCTTTCTCTGACAATACTGTGGTGTCAGGAATACAACATGGGACAAGGGTTCTTCTCAACAGTTGATATGGATAAGGCCATCCTGTGTTAAGAAATTAAGAGAATGAATTAGATTCACCTGATTTGTAATATCAGTTAGTTCTAGTCTGTATTTTCTGGTTTAGATATAAAGTGGTGTGTTCTTTTCACAATCTCAGTGGTTCTTCAGTGAGAATACTTTTTGAAACACCTGCTGTTTCCATGATCAATAGAAATAAAGAACTTGGAGATGGACTTTAGATTCCATTGTCTGTTTTCAATAGAAACATAAATGTTCCTTCTAAGCCTTAGTCACAATTGAAAAGGGGTAAGTTAGCAAATACAATCCCAATAAGTACAATGTACTGTTTTTGAGAAGTAAGTTGAAACTAACACTATTCATATTAACTTTGCAAATATTTGCCTAACAAAAATTATTTGGATTCCTCAGTGGCAAATAGTTCACAAGACCAGGTGCAATGAACAATAGATGTTTGTATTATCGAGAGAGGAGGAGTTTATTGACTCTTTCTACTTATATAACATCTAAATTTCTTTCAAACTTCCTTCTGAACCTGATACTATAATGCTTTAAATTCTTAGAAATAAGTATGAAGAAAATGTACCAGTAGCTAAAAGAGTTTAGTACTCATGAAGGACTTTTGCACTTCTGATATATGAATTTTCTTGAAGTTTGACTTTGAGATAAAGACAGTTTAATAAGTAAAGCAAAAGATATGTGTACAAGCAAAGCAAAATAAGGAATTAATTAATGACTTTCCAGGCAAGTGTTCAACCATGTCCAGGAAAGCAAGGCTCCATCACATGTAATAGTTACTTGTGAAGGCAAACTCCGTAACTCCAAACATTCTCCCCATTTCTTGCAGACATTGTCAGTATCTTCAATCATTATTAATGACGCATCTGACCTGTTTCAATTCTCTCTCCTGTGAGAGATGTTCTAGATTGCTTTTTTTTCCTCACTAAAGCCTTTCCACGTTGTGCAAATGCTTTAATATATTTATCAGAATTACTCTCATCAGTCTCCACTACTGAAGGAACATTTTCAAGGGTTTAGGTTTGTAGTCTAATATAATCAGGAAAGCCTAGGCAATTTTGAGCTTTTCCATCTGACCCTATTGTGGTTTTGGTTTTGACTTATTACCTCTGAATTACATCTTTGCCTACATGCATTCTCCACCAATCTATTGCACTGTAACTTATGCAATTTGTGAGAACAAAAAAAAATACACCTCATATTAATGGTCAATCTAATTTAAATCTCAACTGTTTAATTATTAGAGAAAAGAAGAACAAATAAAATTGAAAAAAATAAACCAAACTGCAAATCCAACACCAGCCAAAGACAGACAAAAAACCTCTCTGATGAACGATTGATTAGAATTGCTGTGTTCACATTTCGTGCACCTACTCCTTCCTTCTGCTGTTGCTATGCTCACCCACTGTCTATGTGATTCCTAAGCCTGATGCCCTCAGGGGGTGTGAGGGTGTGTTACACCGAGCTGTCAGCTTTATGAGCCCTTTCTTATGAGAATATGGTATTATGGGGAAGTGCTTCTTGCCCATAAGTTCACTTGGGGTTATTTCCATGCATTTTGCAACACTGCCTATACCTTGATCTTTCTCCATTGCTCCACAATTCCTCATTGTATCTTTATTTACTGTACATGTTGGTTTATTTACTTTGGATACTTTTTCTTTGGATACTTGTTCCCTATTACAGCTGAAAAGAAAGGGCTTTGCCCAGCTTCCAAGGTTACATTTCTTTTATAACAAATAAATGCCTATTACTGGTTTGTTTATAGTTCTGAAACCTCTGGTATCGTGCCTACAATTTCAAAGTATTTGTTGTTATCACAAGTTCATACTTCTGTAAGTTGCTTTTTAATTTTAGGGCTGTAGAGAATTTATTTTAAACAGAATAAGTGGCTTTTACACGTTAGTTATAGTAATATTTCACCATATTAAAAACATTGCTGCAATGGGACTTCACAAAACAAAGCTCTATTAGAGTTCAGTGATAATAACCTGGTTTAGGCAAATGGTATTGCACACAAAAAAGCTGAAACAAAGTTCCAACCAAGACCAAAGTAGGACCGGACACAGAAAACGTAAGTAGGCTAAGTTCCAAGGCCTCACAGAGTTACTATGGACTGTGCCCTGTAGCATGGACCGTATCATATTTGCTGAGTTAGAGGGTCACAGCTCCCTGAGTCCAGCCTTTTTATTCTACCCATTTTTCATATATCAGCTGTTAGTGACAAAAAGTAGAAGATGCTTTCAGGATGTTCACTATGATGTGACTGCCTCCAGTCACGTTGTTTTTAAGCATCTTAACAGAATATTGGGTTTTAGATATCTTTAAGGCTTCCTTGTGAATGTGAGATTTTTCTAGTTCACATTTTCCATCCAGAGGGACCTTGACAGGGTTGAGAGGTGGGCCGGTGCAAACCTCATGAAGTTTAATAGGGCAAGTGTACAAGGTGCTACACATGGGTCAGGACAATCCCAAGCATAAATACAGGATGATCAGAGTATGGATTGAGAGCAGCCCTGAGGAGAAAGATTTAGAGGTGATATTTGATGAGAAGTTCAATATGATCTGGCAATGTGCATTTGCAGCCCAGAAAGCCAACTGCATCCTGGAATGTATCAAAAGAAGAGTGGCCATCAGGACAAGGGACATGTTTCTGCCCCTCTACTTCCCTTTTGTGAGCCCCCACCTGGAGTGCTGCATCCAGCTCTGGGGCTCCCAACAGAAGAAGGACATGGACCTGTTGGAACAAATCTACAGGAGGGACACAAAGATGATCAGAGGGCCAGAACACTTCTCCTTTGAAGATAGGCTAAGAGAGGTGGGTTTATTCAGCCTGGAGAAGTCTCTGAGGAGACCTTATTGCAGCCTTCCAAGCCCTAGAAGAAAGATGGACAGGGACTTTTTCTCAAGTGAGCGTAGTGACAGAACAAGACATAATGGTTTTAAACTGAGAGAAGTTAGGTTTAATTAGATTTTCAGACAAAGTTCATTGCTGTGAGAGTGGTGAGACACTGCAACAGGCTGCCCAGAGAAGCTGTGGATCTTCCATCCCTGGAAGTCTTCAAGGCCAGGTTAGAAGGAGCTCCGAGCAACCTGGTCTAGTGGGAGGTGTCCCTGCCTGTGGCAGGGTCATTAGAACTACATGATCTTTAAAGTCCCATTCAACACAAGCTATTGTATGATTCTGAGCTTTCATGACTCTATGTCAGAATCTAAGAGAGATGTGAGAGATGCAGATTATCTTACACTGCAAGTTAGCAATCACCCTCTGTCACAACCCAGAAGCAGATGTGATGTTCATTATAAATTCTTGTCAGGCTGAACAAAGACATCAGTCCATGTGACAGGGAACTTCTATGCTTCATTATAAAATCACCTCAACTCCAGCAACTAGCCTCCTATTTAGTGTCAAAAGTGTTGGCTAACAAGCTCTAAACTTTTACAATAAACTTTACCAAGTTCCCAACTCTCAGAACAAACTTCAGCTATGAAGTAAGGAGTAGAATATGATTGCTGCAATTGCTAGGATAAAACAAGAGAGATGAGAACAAGAAGAAAAAAAAACAAAAAGAGAGAAAGAGAAGGAAAAGGACCAGTCCTGAGATCCCATGTCCTTCTTGCTGCTTTGGATGGTCCAGATCTGGAGTCAGTGAAGGGGTGGTGGGGGGGCAGAACGGGGACCGATCAATTTACAGCTTACCTTGTTTACCTGGTATACGTCTCATATGTAAAACAGATTTTTTTGCACCATTTGTGCCATATTGTTCACACTGCACAGTTAGCCATTTTGAGCCCTCCAGGAAATGAGTCGGGGGAAATTGGGAGTCTGTGGTGGTCCTGAAGCTCCTTTTAGTGAGGTACTTGGGACTCAGCCCTTCTCGTGATGCAGGTGCACTGAGCATGAGTCCCAAGGCAAACTCACAAGCCGAGCAGTTAAAAAGGAATTTGGCTCAGAACAGCACTGCCCCACCTCCACAGCTCCCTCTATTCCAACCAGAACTCTTCTGTTGCAACAGTCAGAATACTTCAGATGAATGATGCTGACATGCTTGTGTGTGGTCTTTCATGCTGTCTTTTCTTGAAGTCCACCTATGCCTCACATCTTTCCACTTCCAATAGGGATTGAAATCTATCTTCAATTTTTACTGTCATTTCTCACCATACTTTTGTTTTCAATAACTTTTGTGTTGGTTTCTTTGCTGTTGTATTCCGTTTTTTCAGCTTTAGTTTCAGTGTAGCAGCGCCAAGAATTTTTAAATGCTGATACAAGCTGCTGAGCATGCCTTTACAATTTTGGTAGATGACCTGATTTTAAAATTGATGCAGATATAATTAGTTTGTGCTAGATTTATTGTTGTCAGTGGTTTTCATTTTATTTTGCCATCTGGCAGGCTCTGTGTTTCTTTTAAAAGGAACAGGATACTCAAAAACTAGGTCAGAAACATCGAGAACTATTCTGTGAATGATTGCTCATTGTTTTAGATATCGATTCCTCTCAGAGGTTATTGTTGGTTATAATGTAGAGGATGAAAAGGTAACAGAACTGGTGTTTGCCCCTTTCTTATGTCCTGATGGAACATCCTTCTGTAGAACTGACAGTTTAGGAATCTGGTCCACAAATAAGAACAGATCAAATTCCACCAAGGTCTACCTCTGGCAGCGGCCAGCAGCAAATGCCCAGGAAAGAGTAGAATAACAGAGTGAACTCAGAGAAACACTGTAGACAAATATTTTTCACATAATAGTGCTTTTGTTTGTATTTACAAGGGACTGTAGAAGCACAGTATTAAGAAGGGTACTTCAATCAGTAACCATGCTCCAGGAAATAGACTAGGTAAGCTTCTGGTGATACAAAAAACCTGCAGATTTTGCAATCAATAATCAACAAAAATAAATTCCTCTCTAGAAATATAATAAATAGTAGGCATGATAAATGAAGTATTAGCAGTACTGTTGAAGACAAAAAGGAACAAATTGTTATTGCTAGACAAATAGAGCCTTCAGAAATAAAATCGAGTTTTGTCACTATCTTGTATGTTGATATCCACTGCGTTTTGCCAAGTAAGATAGGTCTTGATATTACCTTTTATTTTTAAACAAATTCTTTGAGTGACATCCAAGTCCATTTGTGTATTCCACTGTTACTAGAACTCTGTACAATCACTTGCAGAAGAAAACTTTTTTCCACATTGGAGTTGCCATTTTTGCCATGGAAGTTCTCACATAGTCTGAAAAATCAATTACTATGTTCAAATAAAAGGAAGAAGTCACAAACTCAGTAGCTGCATGTTAGCTCATATTTGGAGACACTAAAAAATACCTCAAGGGCTTATTTACAGCAACCCATAGTAACATCAAATGTGTTTCTTAATCCAAGCAAGGAGATGTCATGAATGAAAATAAAAGGTAATTTGCTAATCATAACTTGCAATGTTTTTATGTGCCTCTAAGCACAAAATGTCTTCAATTACAAATGAAAATGAGAAGACAGATCTACAGTGGAATAAGTGACCAGTGGTTGAGAGCTCTGTGTTTAAAACTTGGTAGTCCTAAGTAACAGTAGATAATAGTTGAAGATTTCTGCCATTTCTAAAATTTCATTTATTTTCCCATCAGTTGACTCCTCAAGAAATCTTAACACCCAAGCCTCTGGGACTAAGAAATAGTGTATCTATTTACTGCCCTGATCGTATACTGCCTATTCTCATCTTTCCCCTATAAGCTGTGTGATATGTTAAGACTGATTGCAGGAAGTAACAGCCACAAGTAGCAGTGAACTTCATGATCACAGTGAAAGCTGTAAGGTTGTTTGAATTCACAGAGGAAGATGTTGAACTTGTTTGCAGTTCAGCAAAGCAATTGTAGTGGCAATAATATATTTTAAAGCAATAAATTTAATTTACCAGAAAAAGTCCCATAATAACCATTATTTCTTTGTAACATAACCAATACTGTTGTAGACACCCATCACCCATCATTTCAGCAGTGGAAAGAGTTAGAACAGATGATGTCAGAACTGCTGGACATTTAAAGCCCATGTGAGGTTGTTGTAAAAGGATACAGAAATCTGGTTTACATTTTAGTTGATCTGTCTTAGGCTGCAAAGAGTTAACACAAAACAAAAAGAGTAAATACTTAGGAGAACTCACAACATGAGTAAACAAGGGTGGCATATATTTAAATGTTTACAGCTGAGTGATTAATCTCAAAACAGATGTGTAAAATAATTTTCATGAATTACATTCAAGAAGTCCCTTATTTTTCTATTAATTATAAAAGTAGTCAGGTCAAAGAGGTCAGAGCAAATGCCTGTACAATAGTTAACGTTATGTGAGATGGATGTCTCTTCAAGTGTCTAAAATTATGCCAGTGGTTCAAAATATGGTTCTGAAACCATAGGAAAACAGAAAATAAAATTGGATTCTGGCAAGAATTTTACTGTTCTGTACTCTTATTTCTCACTAAGGAAGCCAGGTCATAAGTACTATCAGCCGTGAATAAATGATACTCCTCACACAAGCAGGAATATGACAAAGATTTAAGAAATATCTTTCAACAATCCTTTCTCTAATTATAAAGCTTATTGATATGTAATGTATACTTATAGTGATGTTGCCAGTACAACTTACATAAACTTCTTAAAGCATCACAAAAAACCTCCAACAAAAATTCAAACAAACAAACAAATAAAACAAATTTATAACCACAGAATGAAACTTTTTTAAGTAGGAACATTAACAAGCTCACCAGACAGATGCCCATTATAATTCTTAATTGAGATATGTTTTAGACATTCTGAAGTCCTGATGTCAAGTTTTTGTCAAGGTTTCTGGGCTGTTACTTGGAAGACAGGAAGTAATATCTTGTAATCGGTTCGTTCAAAGAAAAAAATATATGGAAGTTCAAAGAATATTCTATGTTCTTCATCTTAGGTGAAGATATAACCTTGCTAATCTAATTGAGGTGCTTGAGCTGTGCAATGAGATGGGGATTGAGGCATTTTCAACAGCTTGTCTTCTAGTGATTAACTTTAAACAACTTCTTGACCATTTCAGACAGTAAAACCTTCTCCACTAAATAATTAAAAGTAGTAAATGTTAGATTTGTATCCTGCTTTGAGGGATAGGCAATAAAACACCAGTAACATCTTTGTAGGATCCCATCTGCTGTTGGTGTGACATGTAGAAACAACTGGACCTGAGTTACCCAGTTTAAGATAAATGACTGCAGCTTGTAACACAGATAACAAGCAGCACATCTGAAAGAACCACAAGAGTTTGGGGCCCATCTTCAAAAAAGCACTGCAGGACTATTCTGAGTGCTTTTAGGATCTAAGAGTAAATTGCCCTACATAGGTTCATATATGTGTGTCTTACACAAGCAATCTTGTGTGTGCTAAAGGAGGGAACTTCTGGGGTTGAAAACAGAAGCTATGTATTAAAACCTATATATTAGGTCTTTGAATTTGAAACAATGTGATCTTCATTTTTATTGCAGTGGGGTTTTGGGGGAATCTTTTAGGTTTTTTGGGAGGAGCATAGAGGTGGGTTGTTGATTCTGTTTTCCCCAGGTGGTTTTAATATTTATATACTGATAGCATTTATTGCATTAGTCCAGCCTTTTTTGTTAGAAAATCAGATATCACCATACCTTGGCTTTCAAGATAAATTTACTCAGTCATAAGTACATGCAAACAGTGTTTATAAAGATATGGTAAGTATTACCTAGAAATCACTGAGTATCCAAGGAAAAACAGTTGTAAAAAAAAATACTGTTTTTATTATAACTTTACTCAAACCACCCCCTAGTTTCAAAAGAAGGTAAAAAATGTTAAGACATGTTTTAGAATATGCAAAGGCCTTATAGTTACAGAATATACAGAAATTCAGGCTAGTGTCAATGACAGATAATCTTCATCTGGAGAGCACCACATCATTTCCAAGAGTTATGGTCACCATATGCTGAAGTAATTCTGATGCATAATATGAAACTAATGAGAAAGTAAGAGTACAAAGAATAGCAATTCTCTGAACCAGAAAATATTAATCTTAACAGTGAGGCAGCTTCACCATATGACTAGAATACATATTATGGTACAAGTATTGAATTGAGAAGGGGTGTGTGGGGGTGTGGTCCTATGAAATCAATTGTACACTAAAAAATACAGTCTCTGAGCATTACCGAAATTCAAACTTGCTGATATAGATGCTTCCTTGGTAAGAATTTGTATGATGATAATATACACAAAGACACCTTCTTCATGGGTACCAAAAACAATTCCATGAATGTTAGATGTAAGTATTTAAAGTTGGCTTCTTTAATCAATAGGAGGATTTTTTTCAGAAGAATGTTTTCAGATACGTAAGAATTTGGAAATTGAACAGCATTGAATAGGAAAAGACTTTGAATACTTTTAAAATCTCTTCAATACAGGCAACAGAGAGTGGTGCAAGTGAGAAACAACTTCTCAGGTCATAAAAGGTCTTATAAATTTCACAATATTCAACACAATATATTTGCTTTCTTGCATATTCAGAGTAAAAACGCTGCATGACATCACATTTCTTAACAAAAATGCAGGAATAAGCTCTATTGCACCATACTGCTTAGTTGCATTCTGAAGAGTTAAAAATTAAAAAAAAAAAAAAAAACAAAAAAAAAAAAAAAAAAAAAAACAAAAAAAAAAAAAAAAACAAACCAAAAAAAACAATGTAAGGTTTAGACAGAGCCCATAAAGTGGATGCTAGTTTTTTGGGTTTGGTTTTGGGGTGTTTTTTTGGGGTTTTTTGTTTTTGTTTTTGTTTTCGTTTTGGTTTTTTTTTGGGGGGAGGGTGGTTTTTTTGGCAAAATATAACCCACTCCACAACATATAATTTCTCATGAACTTCTGAAAGTAGCATTTGTTGCTAAACAATCTCTTCCAAATGTTATCACTTCTAAAATCAATGTAATTTATTAAGTAATCACAATGTAGACAATAACTTGTCAATAACTTGTAATCTTAGCAATATCGGGGTTTTAAATTTATTTTGGTCAGTTATTTTGTGAAGACTGTTTGCTTTCTGGTTTTACTTCTCCTTGGATGTTTTGAACATTTTGGTACTGCCAACAGTAGTTTCAACTCAAAGACTAAACTGCAATTCTACATGAAACATTATTCATTTTGCGTCCTATAAGCAGTGATTTTGTCTATAAGTCATTACAAAGAAGGAGTAAATGGAGAAAGAAACAAAATATGTAATTATTTACCTGACACCTTTAAATTCACTATAAGATCAATGGACAATAAATAGTCTTTGCTCACATACTTTCAAACAACCCTAAAACAGTCTGAGCTGAAAGGTAGAGTACTTGTCTCTAAAATCCAAAAATATTTTCACTGCTGCCTTTAACTTAACTGAGACTTTCAAGGATACTATAAAGTTAGAGAACGTTATTTTAGACAGACCATTTCTGTGCTTCACTTTGTCCATATGTGATAGATATATAAGCAACTTAGCCACTCCTGAGATAGGTCACTCAGTTGTAATCCTAGAATTGAAAGGAACCAAGTCATGAGTGGTCTAAAATGCTGGGATTATGAGCTCCTGTGCCATGCCCTCATTTACTGCATGGCTTTCAGGTATAAACCAGCAATTCTTAGTGTGATTCTGTTGTGAAAGAGTGTGAATATTGCACAGTCATCCTTATCTGAGCCTAAAGGCATCCTCTGAATTATATATATATAAAAGCAATTTCAGGGGAAAGACCATTGTAGTCTAAATCTGAAATTGCACAGTCAAATTTTTCATCAGTCTAGTCATTCAAAATTATTTAAAATTACAAATATTTGCTATATTTATTTTGTTTAAGATTTTTCATTACACCTGAAGTGAGTATGGATGCCACAACTAAGAAAGGAGAAGATGAAATGTTGAGAATGACACCTGGGGATGACAAAAAACCAAATCATTTTCTCCAAGAAAGAGATCTGGTCATTAAACAAGATGTGTTGGTACTGTTTTGTGCTTTTTCACTTAATGATAAAAATATATTATATGTCTCAGTAACAGACATTGTACCTTTTCATCCAGAAAGTAATAATGATAAATATTTCTGCAGTGAGAAGAATCACATTTCTAAAATTATCACAGAAATCCAAAAGCAAGGATTGAGGAAAATAAGTTGGCCTTATATTTAGATTTAATTTCATTCAACAACTAAGCTAAAGAGTACAGAGGAAGGTTTCTGATTCTGTCTTCTTTTACTGCTTTAGATGTACCTACAAATTAGTGGAACAAAAGACACCTTTGCATCTACTTGACAACACAACAGAAAACCCTGTAGGTTTCTGTGAGTCTAATAATATTTTCCTCACACAGTCAGTGAGTAAAATTAGATGATGATGTAGATGATCATGATAATTTTGTTTCCTTCTAAAGGATCATGAGACTAGATTCTAAGGGAGGAATCATGCAAAAGGTTTGGTAACTATTCAGTCATATATAAATCAATGATATTTTGTAAACCTTTTAGAAAGAGATAGATACAGGAGAAAGGGAATGTGGGGAAAAATTTGAGCCTTAAAGTATTTAGACACAAATGGCAAAAGATATTCAAATTCTTTTGGCCTCTTCTCCCAGACATCTATCAACAGGACAAGAGGAAATAGCCTTAAGATGCATCTGGGGTAGTTGGACACTATGAAGAATTACTTCACTGAAAATGTGGTTAAGGATTGGAATTGGCTCCCCAGGGAAGTGGTGGAGTCCCTGTTCCTGGAAGGGTTTGAGAAATGACTGGAGGTGGCATGTAGTGCTGTGGTATCAAGGTGGCGTGGTGGTGTTTGGTCAAGGGTCGAACAGTGATCTTGGAGGGTTTTTTCAATCTTAATGTTTCTATGACTCTATCATTTACCGGGATCTCCTGCATTTAGAGAGAAGCAACTATGAATACCCAAGGCTATATTAAATGTTTACAGATGCTTATATTTAGAGAGCTGAATTCAGCCTCAAGTACCTATATATGTCCTTATTATACTGTGCTTCCCACTCTTGAATGCAAATAGACATATGAAGAAAGAAAAAGACAACTATGTTTACCAACCAGCTGTACACTTCGGGACTCTGGAAAATAATTCTCCCCTTCAGGCGGAAACCTGCAGGACACTGACCCAGACCAGTGAAGTCCTACAGTACTTCTTGCTTTGGGCTGTCTCTAAATGGCAGGCTAAATCTTCACTAAGCTTCTGTTTGTAAAGCAAATTGTGTTTGTCAGCTACATTGCTACCAATTTCTTGTGTATTGCAGGCCAGATTGATAAAGGAGCATGCTGTTATACTTCCATCTCTCAACTTTCTTCCATGTTGCAATCTATTCTACAAAAGAAATATCTTCATTGTCTGAATAGATAATGCATTTAAAATGTGACATCTTTGTACAGCATGAATTTGAAGATACATTGTCATATATTTTGAATAATAAAATATAATAAAAATTCTAAAAATTGTTTCAGCTATTGCAGAAAATGTGGCATTGTAATGTGACAAATTTAAGAAGTATTAAAGTTTCTTCTTTGTCCTCTGAAACACAGTGCAAAATTGTTTTTTATTTAGAAGATCCTACTTTTCTATTTTCTTACTATCTTGCTCTCCTCCTTTAAAGTGAGCAGAGCTACTGACAGCTGAGCTTGATGATAAGGTAGTTCTGTTTGTCAGCCAATAGAGGGAACACTCAAATCTGGCCCTCCTGTAAGATAACAGGATGAAGTCTTCCTGCCGAGACACTCAGACAATCAAGGCTTTCTTTCCTGTGCTTTGTTACCGTAAACTATTACGGGTGACCTACTTTCTTTATCCTCTCCAATAATGTAGAAGAATATCAGATCCAATGAAGCTGCCAACGTGGTCTGTTATTTCCAGTTTAGAAAGTAGCTGTATCCCAAAGGAAAAGTAGTGTATAGGATTACCATCTCAGGCTGCATTATGCTAGAAAGCCAAGGCTAAATAAAACTTTGCAAAAGACTTGAAACCTGACAGTTGATTTCCAGTGTAAGGTGGGGATTTTTTTAAATTTTACTTGAATTCCTCATCTTAAAAATGAAGTTCAAGTGTCATAGTTTAAACTTCATGAAATAGACCTTTGCAAGCTTAGCTAACAATACCTGCTATGGGAAAAAATATTCCAGTAAAATTAATCACTAGAATCTTTTGAGGTAAAAAAGTTGAACAAAGTACATCAAGCATTAGGTTACTCATATAAAAATAAAAATATGACCTTGCCATCCATTTGATGTCTCAATTAATGTGCCACAAAAAATGTTACTTCTTTCACTTACCCTGAAATGAGTATGCAGGAAACTTCTGACTGAAGCATGAATTGGATGAATTCCAGTGCAAAACTGGCTCAAGAATTCTAGGAAAACACTCACAAGATCTACAGGGAAGGCTGAAAAGTTTCATACTACAAGAAAATTCATTTTTGCGTTAGTTTGAGTTGAGTTCAAATGACTGTAGGGAATCAATTACCTTGTCTGGACACCAGAGAAAAGACTAAAAGAAATTGCTATGCTTGGGGCTACGTTGTAGGGAGACAGAGTCACTAACATGCCTCACAGCAGACAATTCATATGTTCACTTAAATTCCTCTGAAATGTAAGGACACTGGACTGCAGGATGCAGTCCTGTGTTCCAGAACACTTTATCTCGTAGCTTCTGTTCAGTCTAGGCTTTCATTTTGGGTCTTTCTCAGTAAGAGTAACACAATAAAAAAGGCAATTATTCTAAACAGTTTTAAAAATTCCTAATTAATACCTAATCTCTGTTTTCTAATCCTTAAATCATCATTATTCATACTCAGTTTTGGTTATATGTTTCCACTCAATAATATTTTTATGCTTTTCCTGGTATTTTCCATTTGTTCATGCTTGGACATCAAGTTAGAAATATGCTGGACATTATTTGGAAAACAATGTAGAAATCCTTTTAACTTTAGATGCTTAATAAGAAGAAATATGAATATTTGTACTGTTGTTATACCAGGGAGTAAGTTTGTTAAGTTATTATTTCATGTTTAATAACAAAGAAGAAATAAATATCTTTATTCTTAGGGTTAAAAGTCATTTTAGTTACATAAAAGGTCAGAAGACAAAGCATTTCATTTCCAGTCCAGTTGTCCATTGTTCAAGGTCTGAACATCTGTTCATTTCTGTGCTTCCTCTGCATAAATATTCACTTTAACTAGTACTAGCCTACAACTTCTAGTTCTTTATGATAGTATTCAGTATTTACCTACCCGAAATAATACTAAGACTAGAATAATGTGTAGGTAATCTCTTTTTTTGCAACTTCTTTTTCCCCCTGTTCCTTACATAATCTCTAACGATCAGCCAAAGCTCCACTGTAACAAAAGTGTTTGTACAATGCTATCCTTTGCTTTAAGTCTATAAAGAAAAAGTAGGGATTAACCAAATAAAGCAAAAAAGGCTTGCTAAGTAACAATGTATTTTTGCATAAAAGCCAGTTATTCTTCAGTTGTATTATCACAATGAAAAAGAAATATGTCTTCATTTCTGCTCTCATGTATATATTATTTCTTCAAGATCTATTATTGTCACCTAGGATTAGTTACAGAAACACATGAAAGTTTCTGGGCTATTGCAAATAGAAGAAAGTCTCAGCAGATCATCCAGTATGAATGAACACATTAAAATTTAGTATAATGCATGTCTGAGAATTATCTTCACAGAGATAATTCAGTATGCTACACGTATTAGTGCCAGAGAGGTCACTGGTTCGTATTTTGTTCAAAAGATAATTCTGGATGGAATACCACTTTTATAGAAATCCTATAACAATGGTACTGAAAAAGTAATTCCTTGAAAGCAACGTTGAATTAGGTCATCAACACAGCCTGCTGTGCTGTGAATTTTGCCTTTTCCCAAAAGACTAACATAACCCATTTGAGGATTTTGTACTTTGCAAAGAAGACTGGAGAGAAGAAAGTGCTATTAAGCACAATTTCAACTTAGCAGCCACAGAATTCATTTATTCATGAATGTTTTTAAAAGTATATGATGCTTAAGAGACTTTAATGAAGCAGAGGTGTGGTTCTCACAGTACAGAATTTCATGGATACTGAAGTTCACACAGAACATGACCGCATGATAAACATGATAGAGTGGACATCTAGAAATATCAAAATTTCTAGAATTTTTCAGATTTTAACAAAAAGACACTCTGCCTTATGTGCATAGCTCTTGTAAAAACATATTCTTTGGTAGCTGCACTCATGCTCATGTTGTTTATCTGCTATATAAGAACAAGAATTAAAAAACCCAGTTATCTAAAGACCAGTCAAATACGTCTTCTTAGAAGCAATTTATACAAAACTCTTTCTTACATATGGAATCATCTTCCAAAAGCACCCTTTAATATTAACTCATTTTAGCTGTATTCTGAAAGTGCTGACAGGGCAAAACTAGAGAAAGAACTTTCACTTTGTCAACAAATTTATTTTATTTACAGCTTGTTTACATGAATCTTCTTGTATCTTTTAAAACAAGACTAATATTGATGTTATTGGAGTACACTCGCAATAAATAGTTCTACAGAAAATGCAAGTTCTGTGGACCCCTTTTGGCATTTAAAAGCCCTCAGAAGCAGGAAATATGCTTTGGTCATTCATCCATTAAAAATAATTAAATAAATCTTCAAATGGTTTTGATCAATGTACCTCAAAGTGTAACTCTAAATTATATCAGCTGTGGACCTGATTTGTTTCATAAATGAGCATGAATTGCTATATAAGCAATTTGCTGATGGAAAAGGCTGAAGTGATGAATTTTAATCAATCTTAAGTCTTATAATTTGGAGTGAATTTTTGAGGGAATATATGGATGTCTGAGAAAACAGACCATTTCAGATGAAAATAGACCTTTGCAAAGAAAAACACAAGATTATGAAAGTGAAGTTATAGCAATTTGCAAGTTTGTTTAGAGAAGAGAAAGAAGAATAATACATCAACAAATATAAGGAGTAGGTTAAATCACAGTGAGCTGATGACATTTCAAACAGGAATGCTGAACATGCTTTCATGAACAAGCGGTCCCTACGTTTATGATAAGATATTCAGTTTCCAGTATCTGCTACACTTTTCAAACAAGAGCAAATATATTCCTGTTTATGATTTCTGATTTTTCGCATAAAATTAAAAAGACAAGATATAGTAGTGATCCGATGGTAGACCTATACTTAAGACCTATACGGAGGAGAGATCCTTGTCTTTTTATTAATGCAGTGCCATTCAGACTAAACCTGAACATTCGATACATCCTTGAGTTTACCACAAGCCTTGAAAGTATAGATTTAATTGGCATACGCTGGATATATTAAGAGCAATGACTTCATAACTAATCAGTCTACGGGGGACTCTCTTAGAGGAATCATCCTTAAAGGTCTTCAGTGTAGATATTTATGGCTAAAATACACATTCTAGTCTCCCTTTACAAAGAGTGAAGGAGAGCATTTTTTAATTAATGAATTACCTTGATAAAATATGGACATCCATGTGAGGCTAACATTAATTCCATCCTAAAAATAATTTCTCTTCATTGTGGTTTAAAGGAGATTGAACAGTTTAGTGCAAATATCTGCATCTAAGTAGATAAATATCACCATCTGTGTTAGCTCAATGAAATTTCCTTACTAAATCTGAACTTTAAGATTTTTAGTTCCCTAATTTCTCAGGATTATAAATCTTGTGCATTTTAAGTTGCATAGAAAAACAAACGTACAATTTCCAAATTAAACAGAAATCAGTGAGATATAGGATTTTTTCTCTGCTATATAGATGTAAGAAAAATAAAAAATGCTTTAATATTTGTGAATAAGTTATCTCAAATTCTGTTTCCATAACATTACCTTTAAGACAAAATATTAGGTTTTTTAATATTATTGGTTATGATTGGGTACCACAGATGACAAAGTGTAAGATCTAGCCAGAATATAGTCTGACTATATGCACAAGATTATTTCACTTTCTCTTTCTTTACAAGAATTATGTTCTATTAATTCAATTATTTAGACAAGTAAATTTCTTTTTAATTAAAAAAAATATAAAATTAACATTACTATAAACATTTGTCCTGGTCATCCTATAACACCAAAGCAGAACATCTGTTCTCCAGGGTGTTAAAGTTTTTGGTTCATCTTGTGATCCTGTTTTTATTCATTGCTTATTTATTCTATTTCTCAAAGTATACTTCTACTAGAAGACTGCTTAAAATTTTGACAATTTTCTACAGATTGACTATTTTCTAGTTACACTTCATTAAATTGTGCATCCAGTAGAATCAATCCTTCTAGAACCTTGTGAAATGAAGTTTGAGATACAAACTGAAAATTATCACTACAGATCATCTCATGTGCTGTAGAACCCTCACAAAATGTAAAAACTTTGACTTGAAATGTTTCTGGACTTTAGAGCTCCTCATTTTGTTCTCCTTTTCACATTCTTCTTCTGAATAAATTTTAAAAGAAACTATATAATAACTTCTTGCCAACGCCTATAGAAAATAAATAACAGGAATTATGCTCTAAGGAAAAGATTTTCATTACAATTCTGGATCTTCACTAAGATGCTTCATGGTTTTCTTCAGTACAATTCCCAGAATTTACTTGCAATATAGGGCTGGCATGCAATTATACTGGTGTGCAATTATTTTGGGACCTCAGCCTTGGGATATGCAGCAAAGTCATATACATGAGTGGACAATAATACTTCTCCCTCAATAAGAACTAGAGGATGTCAAATTAAATTGGAAGGAAGGAAGGAAGCAAGGAAGGAAGCAAGGAAGGAAGGAAGGAAGGAAAGAACGAACGAACGAAGGGTGATGAGTTGACTCTGCCTGAACACCAGGTGCCCTCTCAAGTCATTCTATTATTCACAACTGGACAGTGGAGAGAAAATATAATGAAGGACTAATGGGACAAGATAAAGACAGGGGGAGAGATCCCTCCCAATTACAATCATGGGCAAAACAGAATTGACTTGGGGAAATAAACCCATTACCAATCAAATAAGAATAGGATAATAAGAAATAAAGCCAAATCTTTAAAGCACCCACCCTTCCCTTCTTCCTGGGCTCAGATATACTCCTGACTTTCTCTAGCTCCTTCCCCTCCAGTGGAACAGAGTCACAATAAGTTCATCACAGGTTGTCACTGTTACTATTTCCTCCTGAGGAAAGGACTCTTCACACTCTTACTGGGCTACAGAGTGTTTCCTAGTCACAGGTCAAATCATGCAGACTGGCTTGTAGGTATTCTATTACCCTCAAGAGCACATTAGCCATGTCCATGCCATACAAAAATTTGCACTTGGATCTGCATTACACCCCAGTAAGTATAGTCAGAAGGTCAAAAATTATTAAGCAAGCAATCTCCCAAACAGATCAAACCCTGTAAGTTGTTGGCAAAAAGTCAGTTAATTGCTGTTCGGTAAAAAGGAACTTTTACTAAAATTGCAACCAATGAAAACTGGTTTGTTCCTCATGGGAAATAGAGAGTGGAAAGAGAAGAGAGTGGACAAAGCAAAAGCCATATTATGTGTATTTCCTCATGGCCATAGATACCTGATTTCACCACTTCAGGGTTTCTTTAGCACCTGGGATTATTTTTTATGTCAAAGAGAATAATTCCTTAAGAATGCCTAGTAGGTATTTACTTCTTTGAACTCTACTTACTCTTTAAATTAGCCTGGCAATTTAGATATTTTAAAAGGATATTTCAACGCTTAATGTGAAATTTTATTAGCTCAGTAAATATTGCTAGTGTGTGAGGTTTTCTCAATTTTACTTCCTCCTCTACTTTCCCACTCCCATTCCCTCCCCAGCATGTGTATTTATCTGCACTGTTTGGATTTGTTCACGATTCAGAACAAAAATAGTGACATATGACAGGAAAAGAAAGTAATGTCAGACTTCCAAGTGTGTTGAAACTAGTGTTGGAAATGTAAGTTTTATGAGAGACTTTTTTTTTTTAATTAAGAAGTTATTATATTTAGTTACATTTACAAAAAGTACCAATTTTTCTATGCATATGTGAACCAAATTTGCAAACATTTTTCATCCTTTACTGATTTTAATATCAATTGATTTACATTATTTTTAGTTTTCTGGCGATGCTGTAAAGCTCTCAAGCAAAGCCCTCCTGAGAAATTTTATGGGTTTAAAATATTCTTTATATGATGTGTTATGCAAATTAGACTATGACGAAGATACTTTTTTTCTTTACTCTTTGCTGTGGGATCATAAAACCATAACAAAATCTACAAAACAAAGAAAATTAAAGGGGGGGGAGGGGGAAGAAGAATTCAGCACTCTTCTATTCTTTTGTTTAAGTCTGTGTAATTAATATTATTTTTTATTTAATAATATATAATGTTGGTATGCCTTAAAGGTAAGTGATGTGCAGATGAGGACCTCAATCTGATTTTAATACAATATATCAAGACCTGTATTCTCGTATATACATATACTTACTATTTTAATTGAGATTAACAAGGAATTTGCTCCCTCTGTACACTCCCATTTTCCATTCCCCCTCCCACAGTGAGTCCTGCACAGCTGTGGTTTTCACTGGATTGTCAATCCTATGAACTAGATTAAACTAATGAGCATGACAATCACCTGTAAGTATCATATAGAAGGTAAAAAGGTATTGCACAAAGCTGTATGGTTCTCCCCAAGTGCAGCCTTAAGAGACCTGAAACACTCTGTTGAGATCATACTTCCATTGTCACACCTGACAGAGGGACAGAACTCCAGCTCATATTACAGGATTTTAATGCTCAGTTTCTTACCCACCCTTATCAAGGCTGACGCCGCTCTTCTTTCTCACATACATCAATCTAACTTACAGTGCCTTTGCTTTGCATAAATAGTGATAAATCAACTAAACATGACCTGCAAGTACTGTGTTATTCCATAAAGGAGAACTCCTTGTTTTGCAGGGGTTTTTTGTGACATGCATAGAATTTGTATTAATCTGCTGACTACTTGGGGATTTCGGGAGAGGGCAGGGGGTACGGTTATAGAGAGGTTTTTTAGGGGGGGAGTTGTCACCAATTTTTTTTCTTTTTTTGTTCTAGGAAAATTACTAGGCTATTCTGACCACCTACAAGAGTAACAATGTGGTTTATAACCTGAAGCTGATGTACAAGAGGTATTGTCTTGATTATACAAGAAGGTCAAGCAGACAAACTTCAGCTGGATTTTAGTATCTCAGCATGTATTTTGTCTGTTTGGTTGGTTGTTGGTTTTGCTGATAAACCAAATCTGAATGAGTGAGTGCTCATTTCTATTTTCATTCAGAATAGAATGTTTACACCATGAAAGAAAATCAGAATAGTAAAGCATTCAGTACTTGCTTCTCTTTGCCATATATCTCTATTTACAAATGCATTGAGGAGCCTGTGAACTGTTGTTGGTGGTAGCTGGTGAATCTGAACCAATGAAGCAAGAACACCCTGGTAGCAGATTTGAGATCAACTGGTTTGTTACTGATTTTTATAATAAAATCATGTGATATTTTCTTCTGATTTAGAAAGAAAGTCTTTGACTTTAAACTTTGTTTTAAAATTCATGATACATAGATTGGATTATACTTTCTTCACTGCTCTGTTAATATTATTATTACAAGAACCTGTAGGGAATTTCCAAATTCTCTTTAATTATGATGCAAAATCCAAGTTTCACCTTTATCATGGTTTGTGAGCATTCTGAACTATTGTCCTTAATCTTGTATCCATAAATTATTCATAGCAATAATTTTCCAACATTCTTCTCTGCTATTAAGGAGGAAGAAGGTAAAAAGAATGTGTTAATTTGCCTTCTGTTCTGGTCATCAAGTTTTCATAGCATAGAAAATGTCAGAATACTGCTGTGACACTAGAAATAAATGTATCCTTTTTATAAAGAGAGAAATGGAGCTGTTCCTGAGATCATATCTCTTGACATCAAGTCATGTGGTGAATAAGGGGATCATAAGAGGAGACAACGCAATCCACCTAAACTCTCTTGTGGAGCCATAGAAATCCTTTGGTGTACAAAAGTTTAATTATTTTTCTTAGTTATCCTAGTCAAACAAAATATATTACCTCTCCCTATGAGTCTTACCTCATTTAATTCCAAGTCAAGCAGAACAAAGGTTTTTGCCACTTTGTTCAGGTACGATAATGACTGAAATAATGACTGATTGTACCTCCTGACATCTGATGACATGAATTGTTAATAAAAGGCATAGTTTTGCAAGCTTTTATATCTATCATACTGAAAACACTCCCAGAAGAATAAGTTCTGACTTTGTGTGGCTTTTTTTATCTATCTATATTAACATCTAATCTTTGTTAGAATCTGTCTTTCTGACATCATGCTACACATACACAAGTCAGCTTCATTTCATAACCAGCATTTTTTTTTTAAAAAAAGGAAGTAAAAATAAAATAAAAAAAAGAAAAAAAAAAAAAAGAAAAAAAAAAAAAAAAAAAGAGTAAGTCTGGTGATCCTACCATTACCACACAATATTATCAGAACATATGAAATATCCTACTGGCTCAGACAGTCTGGGTCAATTTATCTAGCTAAATATGCTGTCTCAGACAGTGACAAGAGGGGATGCTGTTAAGGAAAAGAACATGAGCCAAGACAATGGCTTGCTCTATCCCCTTTGTATTTCTCCACTATCCAGAATTCTGGTAATAAGGGCATTACACAGTACATCCTTGCATAGTCCTTGTAGTAAGTTAACCTTGGCTGGCTTCCAGATATCCATCTGCTGCTCTCACTCTCACTGTTCAGCAATAAAGGCAGAGAAAAATAATGAGAAAGAGCTCATAGGTCAAGATAAAGACAGGGAGATCACTCACAAATTATAGACACAGGAAAAAATGAATTTACTTGGGGAAGATTAGTTTAATTTATTGCCAATTAAAAAGAGTGGGAAATAAGACAGTGGGAAAAAAGAGTGGGAAATATAGTGGGAAATAAGAACAAAACTAAAACCCCATCTTCCCCACTCCTCCTTTCTTCCAAGGATCAGTGTCACTCCTGACTCTTCCACCTATTCACTACCCTTGAGTGCTGCAGTGGGATGGGGATGGGGTTGTGGATAATTTGTAATACTTTGTCTCAGCTGCTCCTTTATCTTCGTGCTATTCCACTGTTACAGAATGGAGTATTTCCCATGGGAAGTCCTTCCTTAAAGAACTTCTCCCACAGGTTACACATTCTGCCAGAAAGCATGTTCCTGCACAGGGTGTCTCTATGGACTGCAGCTTCCTTCAGGGCACATCCACGTTCTACAACATGGTGACCTTCATGGCTTGCAGGGTGGGTATCCGCTTTGGTGTGGTTCTTTCCACAGGCTGCAGGGGGACAACCTGCCTCACCACAGTCTTCTCCATGGGCTGCAGGCATCTGGAACATCTCTTCCCCTTTCTTCTTCACTGACTTTGGTGTCTGCAGGGTTTTTCCTCTCACATTTTTCTCACTCCTCTCTCATACAGCTCCAGCCCAGTATTTTTTTCCCCTTTCTCAAATATATTATCATAGAGATACCACCAAAGTTGATGATTGGCTCAACTTTGGCCAGTGGCATATCTGTCCTGGAGCTACCTGGAGCTGTCTTTCTTATACATATGGGGAGCTCCTGATCTCTTTCCACAGCCACCACCTTTGCAGTTCTATTGCTACAAAAATCTTGCCACATAAGCCCAATACAATCTGCTTGAAATGTGGTTTTGGAGTTGTCTTCCTAGAAGATGTTTGTTTTTTTGGACGTGTCTTTTTCATAGACCTTTTCAACATCCACACTCTTTTGTTCAGTGTGATTCTGATGTTTGCTAATTTCTGTTTAAAAAAAATGACCCACTTTATATACCTGAAACTGATGTCCTTCAAGTTTCACAGATTGTCGCTTACTGACTAATCATTCATGTTCAACTTATTTACTCCTTTTATGATTTTCTAAATCTTAGCCATATTTCTTCTCAGCCTGCTCTATTCCAGGAACTCCAGCTTTGTTGAGCCCTACTCTTAAGTCAGTTACAATATCCTGATCATCAGTGTATAGCTGTCCTTTTCTGTACCTCTTCTACACCCACCACAAAGTTCTTGAGATGAAGAAAGTAGAAATAAACACAGTTCTCAGGACCCTGGTATTTTATGTGGTAGGAAATAATGTTCTCTTGTCTTCATCTTAATGCCTTTCCTGTTCATTCTGAGTACCTCATTGGCTTTTCTGGCTGCCACTCCACATGGAAGTGGTTATTTCAGAAAACAACTGTTTATATCTACAGTATATCTTTCCATAGCTTGCCTTGACATCTCATAAGTTGCAGTATTTATAAAGCAGAATATGGTTGAAGATATGCTCACCTCTTGTATAACAACTGCATGCATTGTTGGGTAAACAAGCAAAAGATCATTCTGGAAACCAGTTCTGCTGTCTTCTAACTGATGCATTAACCAGAAAGCTGGAGTTAAGAAGAACTATAAATCAAAGTAAAGTTATTGCTAAAATATCAACATGTCAAACAAATGTCTTTAATAGGTATTCCAAGTCTCTGTGTTTATGAAAAATGCACCATGAAATAGTAACAAAGAACTATGCTTGAAAGCATATGGTATTTGTTCTGGGCCTTTTGCTTACATGGAGATTTCAAACCATTAAAAAATTGCTATAATAGTGTATTTTATTTTAGTATAAAAAAGAGGAAAAATAGATCAAAGACAACACAGAGAGTATTGTTTTAAAAAAGGTATAGAAATAGTTCTTAGACATTTGAGTCCAAACGTAGTCATCTACAATAACAAGATGATCTATCTGACAATGCAAATTAACAACTGCTCCAGAGTTTAAAGCCATGTACATTTGGAAACAGCAATAAAGACAGTTTGTAAACAGGAAAGGCAGTGCTATAATAAAAATTCATACTTTTCTTTGTCAAAAAAGTCCTATAAATCAAAACCAAGGCTATTTATACAAATTCTTGACACTTTTTTTTCTATAGTGATCATTTTCCAAGTAATTATAACAGTAATAATTCATTGGCCATGATATTTCTTATGTTCTAAAGCATATACATGAAATGTAATGAATTTAAATTGATTTCTTCCTGGCTTTATATTTTTGCAGGTCATACTTAAATCAGTTGGTCCTGTTCAGTAATTGTAATCCTTAAATAAGTCAGGGACTATCTCTAAGATAAAGTAAAATTTGTTCTAGATCTATTATACTTGCTTATGGGTATATAAATTAAATCTATCCGTATGTCTAATTCTTTTTTTACATCTAGAAAATAACATAATTAGTTAATATCTGTTTGAGTTAATACAGTGAAAATAAGTTGGAGCAAACAAAACTGTTCAACACATATTTTCATAATTATTCTAAAGAACTAAAGATTTTCCAAAGACTTTAGTTTATTCGACTTTAATAAGGCAAAATTTTGAATCAGTTAAGTTGTTAGAGGCTGTATTTTTTCCCTTCGTGGGGAAGTAAATAAATATACAAAACACTACACTATTGGAGTGTTTTAGGAGTCAGCAAGTCCTGCTTCCTTAGACTGGAAAACAAAATGAACCTCCTGTAACATCACTGATAAATGCTGCTATGACACATTTTTTGAACTATCCAACTGAACTAGATGTGTTGACAGCAAGAGATATTTCAGCTGCTTTTGATACAGACTTTTCTTTCTCTCCTTTTTATTTTCTACTGTAGTTGTATAAATCTATACATAAAACATCATTTAAAGCAGCAACTTTGCCTTTGCATTAAGTGGTTGGAGATTATAATATTGAACTAGACATCAAGTTTAATTGGTTTAAAGTGTAAGACCTCTATCCTTGAAAGATAATTAAATTATTCAATGAAGTTATTACTTAGTAACTTGGTTTATGGTTCAACACTTTTATTCCAAGCAATATTGCTAGTTATCACTTACACAGCAATTACGAAATGTCATCTGCGTGAAAGTGTTGCTGCTTAGGTCCTCATCTTTTTTTCAGACAAATACTAGCCACACCATCTCACCTTGTTCAGCATTAAACTGACTAGGTCTAACCTATTTTCAAAGTTGCTTCTGAGAGTCTGTAAGCACAGAATGCTCTGAGTTACTCTGTTTTCCCATCTGAAGGATTCTCTCTAATGAGTTAGTAACTGAAGGCATCTAAACAGAAAATTACATACTGTGGAGGGCATATTTACACTCCCATTTCTGAGGGTGTGATTCAAGCTCACTGTATGGAATACTGGTGAAGCTGAAACTGATTGTAGCCTCAAAAGTTTTTCAATACATTGTTTAGAGAATGTCACTTAATTAGATCATCCATGAAAGGAATATATGTGTTGCTACAGATTTGAGAATACTGAAGAAAGAGGAGCACCAAGTAAAATATTCTCCTGCAGCAACTGAGGGTTAAGTGAATCCAGTGCTCATCAATAGTTCCATACAATCTATGAAGGACTGAAAGATTTGTCCATCTGTTAAGACTCAGTGTGAGCTGATATCTATTGCCCATTTGTGACTTACAGGCTTATTTTCCTCTTCTCTAAAAATAAAATTATGTACTAGAAAAGCAAAACAACAAAAACTCCCTCCCCTTCCCATATTTGCACACACTTTTTAAGATTGTTTTCTGAGAAACTCAGGTCTCCAGGGCCTTTATCGCTTTCTAGTGCTTTCACATTAAATGTTCAGCTCTCTTCAATATTTCTGCCTGTACTTCAAAGCTCTTTGTAAGACTGATAAATTAGGTAACTGATTTTTTTCTTCTGTTTTGCAATCTTCATCCACCTGACACCTATAGCTCATCAGACTTCTAAGAAAAGAGGACAGTTATCCAACAGCAATGGAAACAAGACTAAGGAGTTCACTAATATGAGGATAAAGTCCTCAGACGTCATGATGTCTTGAAGAAAATATATTCACTTCATTGAAGTTTGTTTTCCCTCAGTAAATCATTTTCAGCTATTAACTCAAAGGGATAAAGTGAAATGAAGACATAGTCTGCCATTATTTTCCTTAGTGAAAGGAGTTACTTTTGATAATCTTCTGGACAGTGACATCAAAATCAAGAGAAGATGACAAATTTCAATTTCAAACCAAAGAGTTTTTAGCATAGTAGTGAGAAGTTCAATTAATTTTTTTTTAATGTTATTATGGGTTTCCACTCAGAAAAAACCAAAAGTGATGTTTATGAAAAACTTCATAACCAAATTTCAGGTTCTAAAAAGAGAATCCAAAAGGTTTCAGTTCAAGAAGGAATAATTTACAAAACCATGGTATTTTTAAAATTCTTTGCAACAGAATTTGGTACAAGTAAGGTAGGTATAACACCTTTCCTGATGTCAGCTCATCCAAGACTTTGTGGCTATAGATGATACATATTTAATAACGATTTTGAAAAACAGTGAAACCACATAGTTTTTTAATTTTCGTTTGAAACAGACTTTCTTAAGATTTTTGTTATTGTTTGACTAACATCTGTATAAAGAGTTATAAAGAAGAAAGTAATGTTTGGTGTTTTAAAGAAGAAAATGGACATTTTTCAGTAATAATTAATCCTTATTGAGGTCCAACTCATTTCTTGTTATTTCTTCTCGAAATTACATCTTCAGTCTCCCATGAACTTTATCTATATTGAAAAGAATTTGTTGGGATAGAAGGAAATAGGTCTCCAAAGTCTTTAAAGTTGAAGTTCCATTTTCTATGTGGTCACATTGCACTTACATGAATTGATAAAATAGTAAGCTACATATCTATGCTTTTTATGAGTAGATAAAGTATTAATATCTTTTACAATATTGTGTCATTACAAGTCTGACGTATTTTCTGGATTGAGTACTTCAGAATTGCTTATCTTTCGGTCTGTGATTCACCAGTTAAGTTAAATGTGACGTTTTCTCAGTTTCCTCACTGCTTCTCCCCAAATAAGTTTTTATTCTGTTCCCCTTTTAGAATTCTAAAATGGCAGAAGGTTTTGATTTCAGATGTGCTTTTACAGAAACTTAATTAAATTTATTTTACCTGACTTTATAGTACCAGATGACTTCCTCATTAGTTAATCAGATTAAATCCAAAATTGAACCTTAATTTAAATAATTCTAGAGTAATAGCTTTTCAAGCATTCCCTTAACCAGTCACTAAGATTCTTTATTAATTACAGGCTTCAACTTAACTTATTTGGGTCAGCCAGCAGTGAGCTGTCCCCTTTTTGCTTCTAAAAGTGGATGAAAACTTTAGCTACCTGAAGACTCTCTACATTTCTATATCATCTTTAAATATACCTGAAAAAAGACAGAAGATATTTCTTCAAACAAGTTTTGTAATAAAATTATATTTCATCAGAATATATTATTGACCAAAAGCATAACCCACATTGCAGCCTTTCAACTAGGAAAAAAAAAATAGTTTTCAAAATATAATAAAATATATTTTTTACCTTTTTGGAACAGAAAAAGGTAAATGTTTTAATTTCAAATACATCTCAGGAGTTTTTGTTAAAAAAATCATACGTTAAAAAAAAATTTAAATATGTCTAAGTAACTAATTCAACTTCCTCAAAATAAATTTTATCTAGAGTATTATCCTGCTTTAAATAATTAGTTTACTGAGCATAACTGATTTATAAACGTGGCTTCCTCCTTGAGGTTCACGCCTTTAAGCGTACATATAAGCCTACCATACGAGCTTTAGCTTCTCATGAAAGGATAACTACTGGACTTTTGTTACCTTGAAATGAGGCATTTCATTCCAGTAGTGCTGCAAAGATGGTCCGGTTCTGGCTTTCTTGTTTTTTAGGTAATTTTTTTTCAATGTCATTTATCACATTAGTCAAATCAAAGGCATATATGTCACTTTGGAAGTATGTAAGAAGCCACAATCACAGAGGAATATGGAAGTATTTGAAGCCACAATCATTCCAGTGTAACTTATTTTCCTTGTAATTTTTTTAGAATTTCACGTGAAAAATCATTTAAAACACAATTTAAAATAATGCATGCAAATAGGTTTTGTGGTAAATCAGAGCTGTTTTACCATATTTGCATATCTTAATATCAGCAACAACTAGATCAATAATTCTTTACAGCTCATGGACTGCTTGTACCAGTTATTCATTATATTCCATCAGATTTATATGTACCACTTACAGTGTCTGCTAAAATTACTGAAAAATAAAAACCATCAGTGATAATTTTTCCTACAGAAAAATACAAAACAAATCCTTCTTTTTATCTTGTTAGTATAAATATGAACAGGACTTAAGTAGTCTTAGAAGCATTTTATTTTGTGTGAAATCACTTTTTTTTCCCATCAGTAGAAAAAAAATCTAGACTTATTTATATATTTTCCTTAAAAACATCAATGTAGGCATATATGACCTCTGCACTATTAGCTATTGCTTGCAGGCAGGGGTGAATGGAGAAAGGATTCATGCTTTAGTAAAGGTGACTTTAGTGAAGATAAAATGTAATTGTCTGTATCAGCTTCAGAATAGAATCTCCATATGATTTACAGGGAGGAAAATTTCATTACACATCTATATATTTATGTATCCTATACATAGATGTATAAGGAATTTAGGATAGATGTACCAATGTCTCTGATGTTGCCAGGAGGATGAATGGAATTTCTGTCTTGTATTGTAGAAAGCAAAATGTAGCCTATGCAAGGGACTTGCCTGAGGGCCTCTCTGAAGCATAAGACTTGGATGCCCCCATCCAAGCCTCCATGTTCCCATAACTGATCTCCTCAAGATAAGAGCTTTGTAATTTGGAAAGGGTGGAAGTTACTGATTGTGCATTTTGTGGGTTAAGGAAAGAATTCTGATGTGGAACATAAGTTCCTGCATTCCTTAATCAATAAAGACAAATTGACTTCTCCAATTGGAATTCAGACTACCAGTTTATATCCGAAGACTGAATTACACTATTGTAATAGGTTTTCTCTACATGGAATATATGAGGAAGTGTAAAACAGGATGACTATTAATTTGCAATCCAAACCAATGAAAATATCTCCACAAATATGTTACTAGCACTTTTATCATCGAATCGGAAGAGTGTTAGCACTTTTACCCCCAGCATGTGATATATACTTATTTATCCTCATTCACTTTTCCTAGCATATTGCTATATTTTACCTTTATTTATTATTTTTAAATAGATGGCATTAAATCTTGTGTCAGATATATACAAATAGAGACCTCTTCAAATCTGAAGAAAACTGAACCTCATCTCATTCCCTTATGGCAGCTGAATTACTTTTCACTCAGTAATGAAAAAGGGAAATGAAGATAAATCAGCAGAGCTGAATCAAAACAATTTTGACTTTTGCTTTTGTTTATTTTTGGCAAATGTTATGTACCAATACTGTGCGGTTTAGGACTATTTATCATCAGGCTCTCCCATTTGCTGGGTAATGTTATATGCAGTGCAAGAGGATAAGATAGGTACATATGTAACAGAAGAAGACTGCTTTTCCATTTGGAAAAGTGTTAGTTGTCTACTAACACATTACTGTCTATTGCTGGATTTCTTGTGCATTGAAACCTGGGGAATTTAGACTTTTAGTTTGTGTTTGTCCTCCAAAACGTGGACTCCTAAAATGTGGTGCATCCATAACTCACTAGTCACATTAGTAAATGTATGTCTAAAGACAAATTTAAAATGGATTATAAGACTTTTGAAATTTAGTAAATACATATGTTTACGGTTCTTCAGATCAAGAACTTAATGTTCAGCTATGCTCTGGAAAAGAAATAAATAGATTTCCCTATGAGGCATTTGAATTTCAAATGATAAGTGGGTTTTGCAAGTGCAGAACTCATCATATCCTGTCATCCACTCACAAACACAGAGAAGAGCAGGGGATATATAAACAGTATTTTATCTCACTAAAGCTGAGTGGCTTTTAAATTAAATCTATGAAATGATCAGGTAATGATGATGTAGAAATAAAAGAAATTTGTCAATAAAGCTCCAGAAGAAGAGAGACAATAGAAAATCAAATTTGCCTTTAAATAAACATATGTTAGGAATTTTAACATTCATAGATTATAAAAAATATATTTATTGTTTTGATTTGTTGTTAATACTCATGGGTTACTTTGGGTTTAGATTTAAGAGAGGACAGATAGTGTCAGAGGTGAGACTAGCAATGAAAATGTTATGTTGAGTAACATTAAGTTGAATAATAGGGTGGCCTGAGAAAGGAAAAAAACCAATAGGCTATTTCTCACAGAAGTATTCATATAGAAGGTGGAAAAATTGCACAATTGAAATAACGTCCTATTAAGATTAGCCTTCTTCCTATTTCTTGATCAAACACTTTGTTAATTGACAGTCTTTGATAGAAGCTAATATCTGCTTGCATGTAAATTGCTTTAGAACATGAAAAACCGATTATTGATATGTTTTAATCACTATATGTGCACAAATATTTTGAGGTTTTCAGACATTTTTAATTTTTTTTTCCCCTGCTCAAATTAGTTTACATTCTTCTGCCTATAGTTTTTTCTCGGGGTGAAAAATGAGAAAGTCCAGAATTCAAGTTAGAATATATGTTCTTCTTCTGGTCAGTGATGAGAATAGTTGATTAGAGAAAAATATCTCTCAAATAGAGAAAAAAAAAAAAGAAAACCCCATTGCTGGAGAAAATATGCCTTAGATTTTATCTAGCCCTTTTCTTTTCTGCTGGGATACTGGCCACAGAAAACGAAAGGTCAGTGAAAAAGAATTTTATCATTAAAATATGGCCTTAAATTGGACATGGGGCTCACTAATCTCTCTTAAGTCAGGAACTTTATGCTTCTTCTTGATATTTGGGAAATAAGACTGATTGTATAAATAATCATAGTAAGAGCACAACTTTAATTTAACAACTAAAAGGCATTAATAGGTGTGAGTGATGTGAAATGTCTGTAATTATCTTTTATTTACTCATAAAGCACATATCACTTCAATATAGACTTATTTTTAAAGAATAAAGAATTCAAGGAGCTTTATGGATTTGGCAAAAATAATAACTTTTATTTATCTGTGAGACTGAGAAAAAAAACTATAAGCATTGCTTTCACAAAATGATAGATGATTCATCATAATAGAACATAAAATATTTTAAAATTTTGGTAATAGTTTTCATTAGATGTTCATTGTACACAATGCATATTTAAAATAAGGCCATTAAAGGTTATTTCAAAATCAGTACCTTTCATAATAAATCTTTCTTGACATTACTGATGTGTAACAAATAAACTGTGACAGTTTGCAAACCAGTCAACATGGCCATCAACATTTTGATCTGTCACAAAAGTGTATATATCCACACCACCATTTCTTCTTGACACCTTATTTTCTGCTTGCATGTGTAGGAAAAAAAAAAAAAAAATGTATAGCTGTGAGGTGTGGTAGTGTGCTGGCCACCAGGAACATCCTGGCCTGGCCTGGCCACTCACCGCTCTGCATTCCACTTATCCCTCCCCTGTTCACCCAGGACTGGCCACATGTCACGGGCTCGTCATTTGTCTATTAGCTGGGCTCTCGCCCTGCCCACCAGGAGGAGAGGGATAAAAGAGGGAGGCGAGAGGGGGGGAGGGATTGGGCCACGTTTCCACTACTCATGAGGTGATCCGACTCTTCCATGCTGAAGGGAGAATAAAGGACTCTGATAAACACAACTTGTACGTCTGTCTTTACCGGCTAGGAGCCCACTGAGGAAACAGGAGAGCAACAATGAGGTATTTTGTCAGCATCAGCAAACAGCAATAATGAAAATGAATAATACCCGAAGAAACTTGAAGACAAATAAGAAATAAAATTTAGTTGACATTGAACCACCTTTCAGGTCCCTGATACTCCCTCTTGAAGGACGCTGACTTTTATTTGGCTACTGCTGCGTAATCACAATGAAACAATGAGAAAATATAAATCATAGCAATCTAAAGCAGCCTGATACATGAGGCCATGCTAGTTATGTTTCCAACTAATAGATTTTAGAGAAAACACCACATTTGCGGAACATTAAAGGCATCAGCTGTTGCACGCAGCTTTACACCATCTCTGTGTAGGATCATGATAGCCTGTTTTAGACAGGATTGTTATTTCACTGCATACATAGTTTAAATTATGCATTTTAACATATATTTTGTGAAAATAGTCTCATTTCTTCAGACAAAGTAAGTAATACTGAAAACTTAACTTTGAGGAACCCTCTCACTTTTTCTCCTTTCTTTTTGTCTGTCCTGACAATCCAACAGTCTGTGCAGTTGACACTACGTTAGGAGCTGGCCTTTGTTTATAATTCAGTGGGATTACAGTTGATAAATTTCATTTGTGGACTTCTGTATAGGACACTTTGGACTTACTGTGTGCACCTTACTATTGTTTTTCATGTGCTTTTCCCAAACACAACATTTCACTCTAGTTTGCAGGATGTATACTGACAAGGAAGAGTAAAGACAGACTCCTTTGAGACAATATATTTGGACAAAATAAAAATACATATTGTGGTAATATGAATGAAGAGTGCTTGCTCTCAGACATTCTGCAATGCACATGTTTCAAGTAGTAAAAAATGTTATTGCCATATGTGGCTTATGTGTAATCTATTTTCTTTTGGGACTTCTTGGATACAGTCCACATAAGCATTTTATTCAGATCAGGGGGAATTTTTTTAATTAAATCTCATATTTATGTCCAGTTACTATGCTTTGTTTCACATCATCATGTGCACAAACTGCTTTATTTCCAGACATTACTGAAATGGGAGATAAAGTCAGATGGACACCTGATGCACTCCAGCTGCAAAAGGGCACTCAGGCAATGTGGCAAGGCTATAGATTGTTTAAAGGAAAGTAAACATCAGATCCCCAACACCAAATGTTTTGTATTTCAGATCTGTTCCTTCTGATCCATGCTACTCTCTCTTACAGCCTTTTTTAATTTTTCCTAAGACAGCAGGAAATGTTGCTGTTGATAATACTAGCAAGATGGAGAAGCAGTCTTGAAAGGATGCATTCCACACCAAAGGAAGGACACTCCTGGAAGACTGTGCCCACAGGTGACCAATGAAGAGTCAGGGTGACCTCTGAGCCCCATGGGCAGCACATGCCAAGGCAGGGACACTAACGAGCAGAAAGCAGCAGTAAGAAAACACTAAAGCACATGACCCCACATCCCAACTCCAGCGCTGAGCATCACCTCATTGGAGAAAATGGGACAGAATGAGAGTTACCTGGAGTGAAAACAAGGAAAGCTGAGAAAATGAATGAGAATAGGTGCTTGTCTGAAGTTGAATGGTGAGAAGGGAGAGGAAAGCTATTAATTAGGTATTTGTTTTGTTGTAACGTGAGGTATTTCCCCCCTGCCCAACACTGAAATCAATGATCAAAAATCATTGCTAATTGGACATAAATTTTATTAAAAATAAATTCCCAGAATCAAGACTGTTTTAATTGCAACAGTGATTCAGCTAGGACTGCTTGCCTTTAAATGAGTTTTTTGTAATGTATGATTTCATGTAGAAATATTTTTGTGATGTGGTTTACTTCTTGCTGTTATTATATGCAGCTGCATTTTTGTTACAACACAACATGGGCATAGCACGGGGAGAGCTAAGGGGGAAAATATATTCATAGGTTCCTATTCTATACAATATATGAAGGTTAACATATATTACATACACAATTTTACCTTAACTCCAGAATGTTGCTAGGATTCCAAAATTTATATTTTATTTTATTCTTACAGATTTCTTTTCTTGGGCTGATTTCCTTCTTTAATTACCTATATTTAACATACCAGAGGCTTTTAGAGGGAAAATGAATATCACATTAGGCAGAGGCAAACCAAAACTGCAGTATCTCTCTACAGATGTCAGTTAAGGCTTTGTTTAATAAGATAAACTCAATGTTGTGGATTCTTTCGGAGAAATGTTGCATCTATTTCTTTCTTCCACATTTGTAACATGTGTCAATGTATAGTTTTATAAGAAGAGAGAACGTTTTGAAACCCTTGGTCTTCTTGTTGGTCATCTTTTTTTCCACCCCAAGCAACTCTTTTGCAAACCACATAAAGCATGGCACGATTGCATTTGGGTTGTATTTTTCCTCAAATGCTCATTAGTGACAGAACTAAGTAATATAAGTCTTAACTACAACATATGATACTGCTAAATGAGGGTGGAAATATATTTCCATCTGTTTGACATATTTTATTTTTTTGCCCCAAAAACTTGTGTTCTGTTTCATTGCTGTGAATTTAATGCTTTGGTTGGTTTTTCATTGTGTTTTCTTACAAAGCTGCTTTTATTTGGATATTTATCATAATTCAAATAATTTAGGCACAATGTTGCAAATTAGTAAGCTACAGAGGCAGCAGCAGTAACTGGGGTAAGTCCAGGGGAGAAAATTGGATTGAGCAATACAGGAGGGCCCGAGCTCAGTGCCACCAGAGCAGCAGCCCTGAACCCCATCAGGACCCAGAAGCATCACCAGCGAACCAGGAGTGGAACTTGGAATGCTGAGCCATTTAAACATCTCTAAAGAATCCTGAGCAAACAGGAGCGTGGCAGGTCAGAGAGGGTGTGGCACACCAGGAAGGGTGTGGCACTGCAGTGAGGGTGTGGTACAGCAGTTTGCAGCGCTGTTTGTCCAGGCAGGGTGAGTGGGAAGTGTGGGAACCGACAGCTGGCCTGAAGGCCTCACAGGCACCGACTTTGACAACAACCAGTTTGTACCCATGAGAACTCCAGCATTAAAAAAACAAGAAGCAAAACAAAAGAAAGAATGCATGCAAGCTATAAGCAACCAATGATATTGTATTGTGGTAAGTCAATGACCAATAAACATGCAGTATGAATGATAAGATAAAAAAGTGTATAAAAAGAACTGTGTAGTAATAAATAAAGCTTTTTGCCTCTGCCTTAGGGCAGTCTGTGTATGTGTCGTTGTCAGAGACTGAAAATAATTCGTGCCTCAAACATTGATACTACAAAAGGCAACAACCAGAGATGCCTCCCTGAAGACTGGGACTTTGGACTGAAAGTCAAGCTGCTGATTAGATAAAGGGAAAGCCCTTTTGTTCAATCACCTGAAACAAACAAGGCTGGGGGAAAAGGTATGCATCCCCAAAAAGCCAAAGCCACCAGCTGCACTGTGAGAGTCATGCCCGGCTGAGTTTGGGGTATGGGGTAACACAGCTCACAGAAGCCAGGCTTACAAACTTCCCCCCCAGCTGAGTGTGGTAGGGGAGAGGAGATTTCTGGGTGCGTGGCATAACCTCTGGCCAGAGGTACTGAACATCCATCCTCAGCTATACAAACTGGCCCAGCTGTGTGAAACCCAACCCCACAGGCCAAAATCCACGGGACTTTCACGTGAGAGGCAGCTGAGACCATCAAAGACCCCCCAAGATGCCCCCCCCCCCGGATGCCTTGCAC
>VZTJ01003167.1:182112-202490 GCA_013397795.1 Orthonyx spaldingii
ATATATGAGACGAATTTATCAATACTTTCATAAACATTGATTGCTTAAGATAAAATAATAATTATCTAATGTTAAACTCATTTCTTAATGTTAAACAATATAGTAAAAGATCTCTACTTCTATACCTGCAGTGTTAATCCACTCTTCTCAAGATTTGTGAAGATATTTATGTATTATTTTTTCAATTTACAAAACAAACATGAAATCACTGTAGCATGATGATCTCTTCATGCCTTTTTCAATGGATGCAGCAAGCTTCCTAACAGTATTCCATAAATACAAAACTGAAAATGACATCACACATCATCCAGTCCTGGAATTTGAACATGAATATATATCCTTTCAGAGAAAGTATAAAAGGTCTTTAAAGGGGATTTCCATCCATGCATGGTTCATCAAAATATATATTTGGACTGGAAAAATATATGACTCTTTTGTTCATTGATCTGTAATCTTGTTTATTTTGGAAGATCTTTCAGCTACAACTAAGTTACAAATTCAAGTTACAGCTTAGAACTGCTCTTGTTAAAAAAGAAACCTGTTTAGTTATGCAATGTGAGAAAAAAAAATTCCTACCTTCCCATTTCTTGTTTTATTCAGCTTAAATTTATGTTTACAATTCAATTTAGTAGCAATAAGAATATAATCAAAAACGAGCTTTATCACAATCCAAGTGCTTAAGCCTAATCCAGGCCGCCCTGCACTTTCCTCTTTTTTGGAGAAAAATGCCAATTTTTTGAGAAATGCCTATTTCCTGGAACTGGAATAGAAGACATCTGTCACCTGTAATCATGCCAAAGTACCTTAATAGCTATCTTGCTGGAATTACTCATTTCTAACATGACAGGAAAAGTCTGGTTGCTAACTGTATGCAGAGCACTGTGCTTTTGTCAGGCCAGCCATATCTGACATGCAGGTTGTTCTCATCACCGCTCACGTGCTCATGAGCCACTGAATGAAATCTCTTTGCTTGTGGGGCATTCTCCCTTGTTGCACTATGCTCATGACACAAAACAGAAAGAAAAAGCTATCTGTTCAGCTGTCAGTACCATTAGACTGTTTTTAATTCTTTTTACCTTCCAAACGATATAAAATCCAGTCTTACAGCACTTTAAAGTGCGAATCAAAGTGTAGTTCTTATGTTTTGCAGTGTTAATCTACTTATAGCTGAATTTACTTTCCTGGTTTACGTTATAGTGGACGTAAGAATATTGTCTAAATTTTAGGAAGGCTAGTTCCACATAAAACATAATGAAAAACAGACAAAGAAATAAACAAAGGCAACATAAACTGCAAAATCCACATATTTCCAAGAAATGACATATTTCTAAGAGAACAAGTGTACCTTTGTGACTTTCGAACACTCACAAAAAATGTTAAAAAGGGAAATCTTTATGTTTATACTTTTTAGATGGGAAAAAAATCACTCTTTGAGGCTAATAGTTATATAATAATATTTCCTGCCATAACAGAATCTAAAGATATCGTACAAAATAGCAAAACATTATAAAAGTGTTGTAATATACATACAACTTCTGGAGATTAATCTGTAACAATAATGTGCCATGTACATGGAATTAATTTTAAAATTCCTACAAGGAAACACTGTATCCCTTGATTAATTAGTTTCCCACCACCACCACCCTGAGGTTATCTCTCTGTTTCTCTCTTGGGGAATGCCACTGGGCACTTTGGATTGTGTGCCTGTTACTAGATTTCCTTTCCCAAGGAACTTGACTAATTTCATCTGCGATTAGGAACCCAATACCTGTTTGCCTTCTTAGCCCATCTAAGTCATTGGGGAAAAAAAAAAAACAGTCAATGATGTCCTTTGACCCAAGTGATCAGGCACTAAGATGTGCTCACACATCTAGAATGTGTAATGTATTTAAGAAATTTCTCAAAAATGGTAGCTCTATTCTGCTAAGTGTCTGTGGTTCTATATGAGAGATGGAGGCAGATGTTACTCCTGTGTCTCTGATATAGAACTATAAACTGATGCAAGCTGTTCATCCAGGTTTTCTAGTAAGATTTAGTGAACATATTCTTGTAATTTATTTCATGCTTACCCAGAGTAGGGAGACAAATTCTAAATCTAAGTAGGCCAGGTAATATGATTGCAAGGGAGCTGCACATGTACAGGAACTTAGTTTTAGCTGCAGGGGAAAGTTTTCTAGCTCTGGTGAAGGGTGAGTTTGAACTGCAAGCTGGATATTGTAGAAATGTGACTCCAGAGTTGAAAGGTGGCCTCAGCAAGGGCAGGCTGAGGGCAGTGGTTATGATTCCAAGGATTCTCCAGGGGCCATGTATGACCAGATTTGGGACCCCCAGGCCAGAGCAGTGCCAACAAGTTAGAAAGTATCTGTAACAAGTCACTTAGAGAACCTGGACCACCAGATGTACCAGAAGAGGTTGAAGGAGATGAGTTTGTTTAGACTGGCAATGACACAGGAAGGGATATTAATGTTGATTTTCAGAACACGAAGAAATGTTAAAAGAAAGATGCAGCCAGACTTTTCTCACAGGTACACACAAAGGGACAAGAAACAATGGACACAGAAGAAATTCTAATTGACTATAAGGGTAAGAAAAAATTGTCATGAGAGTGGTTAGGCCTGGAGTGATGGTAAAAATTTCATTCTTGGAAAATATTAATTGTTAAGGACCTTCCAGGACTTAATCTTGATATAATTCAGAACTTAGTCCTGTATTAGGATCTCCAGAGGTCCTTTCCAATTAAAAGTTCTCTGTTTTCTGTAATGCCAACACTAGCATTTTTATCTTAGGTTTCAATTCTATAGCATTTTCCTTTGAGCTGCCAAGAGTGATGACATAAACTTCTCTGTTCAATATTGTTGAGTGCAACAGGACAAGTCTTAGCCTTTGTGATGAATATGTGTTATATCTGTTTGCTCCCATTTTCTATGCTATCATCACCTAAAAACCTGATGACTGAAGGTTATGGGAATACTGGAGAGAACATGAGATTGTGTCTGCCTTTGGCAGTGAATGAGCAAGCCCAGCAGTTTACAGATTTTATGGAAGGGTAGGAAAACGTGGAAAAAATATATTCAAAGAACAGATTACTTACAGCACAGCCAATATTTGTGATAGCAGAGTCTATATGAATTTGGGGAGTTACTGACTTGACAAAAAATCTATGTGAATGCAACTCCTGATATGGAAGGACATAGTGCACATGGAGACTATTATCTTATAAGTTCCTTTTGTCTCTATTCTGTCTTATCTGATCACTTTCAGTGGCCCCTGTTTCAAAATATATACATTATTCTAGTTAGCTTCCTAATAAAACATGGCTTTTTCAATTAAGAAAGATCCTTTCGGTTTTCTTTGGGAAGCTCAATTTAAGAAGAATATTCAGGGAGGCCTATAATAAACCATCTTGTGTCTTTCTTTAATTCTTAGTGTTACTGAAAAAAAATTTAAAAAATAATTACAGAAGTAATCCCACAGCTATCAAGAAGACAATAGAAAGACTATTATGGCAGCTATTAAACAACTGGTCATTCGAAAGCCCTTTTTCTGAATCTGTTCTCCAAATAGATTGCCCAAAACTCATTCCAACCTAGAGTGGAAAAGGAACCTGGAAAAGCAACTGTAGAAAAGGAAACTGATTACTATTAACAACACAGGTGGAAAAAGTACCTAAAATATTTGTCCATATAGGAAACAAAGCTACACCTATCAACTAATCCCAGACATTACTTTCTACTGATCTAGGCTATTTATTCCAAAAGGGTAACGATGAGTTTTCCACCCTGTGAGTTTTCTCCACAGGACTAAATTGCATTTACTAAATTTAATGCTTGAATAAAATTAATTCTATTTTTCTGACCTGAAGATTTCCGGTTTTGTGCTATAAAATCATATAAGTATTAAGCTAATATAGATATTGACTTCTTACTTCAAACATTGCAAGCAGTGTGCCATAAAATTCCTGAACACAATGGATTTAAGAAATGCATATCCCCACTTCTTCAAACCAGTCCATTTTACTTTAGCTGAAGATTTAAAAAAAAAAAAATAAAAGGAAAGACAAGGTTTAAATGAGGCATATTAGTTAATAATATCTTAGCAACTAAAACTACAGTATGAAACATCTGTTAGATGGGACTGTGAGAGTAAGATGTATTTTTTCAAGAATTTCAAATTAAAATTAAAATAATGGTGGATTTTTCTACTCTTTTTCTTCATGTACTATTGGCTTGTGAAGTCCTTTGAAATAACTTTACATGTAAGAAAAAACACTATAGAAAGGTACTGAATCCATTATAATAGTTCTTCAGTGAGTTCCACTGAAAGTAAAGCATTTATATACTGGCTAATTAAGCTAATCATTCTGTATTTTAAGGTTGTCTCTCCTTGGCAGCATAAGGACAAATACACAATCTGACTTTATTTAACTATAAAAACGACACCAAATATATGACTGAAATAGACCACTATAGAATTCAACACAGGTCAATCTCATTAATAAAACCCCAAGACTGCTAGTAAATGCACGCAGTCTGAAATGAAGCTTCCTCTACATTACTTTTTTGAAATACACTAATTCATTTTGTTAAATGTACAATACCACAAAACATGTTGGATCATCTTGTGACCAAAGTTCAACTCTCAAATTCTACTTGGAAATTCAAATAGAAAGAAATAAAAAAAATCTGCCTATCATTTCCTTCATTAGAAAAATTTCTAATCATGATCCTTTTGTATCTTTTAAAATTAGAATCCGTACTGTCCTTAACTTTTGCAAGCCACGCTCTGTTCCGCTGTTTTTGATAGCTCAGCCACATGTAACAGTACTACAGTCTAATTTCATGTTGCTTACTTTAAGAACAAAGGACAAGTTACTAATGAAATATGGTTCCCTAACACAAAGTCAAACCTTTAATTTACATTGAACCATTTTCTCAGCTACAAAATTGTTTATACTATACAGTAACATATCTCACCATGGTAAATATTTACAATATTTGAGTAAATATTTCAAGTGAGTTTGCCAAATCAAGTGGTGTTATAAATTCAAAAATCATTCAAACAGTTTTCAGCTTACAAAGCACATTTGTAAATATATGTATGTGTGTGTACATGTGTTTTACCTTGTTTTTTTCCACAACTTTAATGCCAGCTTTATCCATTAGACTATAGTATAAACACCCTACTGTCACAATCATTGTTAATTCATCACTACTACATGTAAATATTTCTCTTCTGGAACTCTTCTGAATTCTACTTCAGTTAACTTTTTTTGGCTGTTTCTTCAAAAAAAAGAGGGGAAAAAACAAAAACAAAATGAAAATGTTCTAGTATAAGGGAATTAATTTGTTACAGTTTTAAAGAAAATCTTTCCTTGGCTTTTTCTGAACTTTAGAATTTTTGAATTTACATTTGTAATGAGGTTATTACACTGGGGTGTTTTACTTGTGTATATGAATGAATATAAATTGCTTGACTGAAAAATATACAAACTAATTACTCCCCCTTTTTCTTCTCAATTCTCCTGTGTGCTTTACTGATCAACCTGAAGCATGAACCCAGTAAAGATATGAGGTGACTGAAATTTAAATCTGATAGGAGATGGGAACCAGCACACACAGAAAAGGACATTTTTTTTCCAGAGCAAAAAGTCTTCAGAAGCTAATAGCTGTTGAATAGCACTTTCAGTTCTAGATTTCCTTCTACAATTTAATAGCGAGTGTTTTCTCTTGATCTATGTTCTTTCTGATTGGGGAAAAGTCTTGCAGTTAGCTTTAGGTCATTTCTGTTTGCCTCATTTTGTTTGTGGGTTTGTTAAGTTGTTGGGTTTTTTTCCTAACTCATTTTGATATTTCTGACTGACTCCTGGGATATTTTTGTCAGTTTTGTGTGTATTACTTAGATGTCTAATTCTAATTTAGGCATCTAGAATCTCTTATGCTGTCATTGTTACAAACAGCTAAAATCACATTACATAAACCTAATTTCTTGACTCAGATCCAGTCCTGATTAATCAGCTTTTCAAGTATTCCTGCAAATCTACCTCAAATCTACTCTGTTGCTGTTTCCTACCTTTTTTTTTTTTTTTAATCTCATTCCAGTTTTCACATCTTCCAAAACAAAATGAATCTTTTTTTATTGCTCCCCTCTCATTCACTCCCTTCATTCTGCTAATACCAGTTATTTTTCTGCCTGTTTGATTTTTCATATAGGCTTTCTGTTTCTTTGACTGTAGTAACTTTTTTTCTCATCTGTATACATGATTGATGTTTTCCTGTTCTCCAGCTTTCTGGAAGTCTTTTGTCCTAGACTTTTTTGGAACTAGCCTCTTAACCTAAACTTTTATTTGTTATCACAAATCTCTGCTCCTAATTTTTTCTCGTCATCCATTCTAATATACAGGCTCCTCAGATGTCTGGAAAATCAGCTGACAATTTCATTAAGTGTCTTTAACTGTGTAGTTGTTGACAGCAGTTTCACGTGTAAGTTTAAGCTTTGCTTTCCATTAACTGTTCCTTTCCTTGTAAGTTATGTTTCAGTCATATGAAAAAGATGCTTTAAAAATTCTATGCAGGAATTTTCATGTTCTTTCCCTTTTCCAGTCTTTTGCTGTTTCTGTTGTTGTAGCTTTGGCACCATGATGTTTGTTGGAAAGGACAATAATTTTAGTACTTGTGAAGTAGTTCACGCTATTATGAAATCTGCTTTAACCATTTAATTCTAATATATGCCACAGTACACATCAGTCGTTCCAAAATTAACTAGTGATATACTGCTTATATTTCAAGGAGTATAGGAAAGGTAGACTAAGAAATAAGTTTAAACTCAAAAGCACTACAGAAGAAACTATTTTCTCCCTGAAGTAGCATTAACTTTTATTGTCACTTGTAAATGCTTGAAAATTAATTGCATTCCTCATAACCATATGCATATATTTTAAATATAAATTAATTATTCATAGGTGAGTGGAGGAACTTTCTGCAGGTCTGGCATTTAATTTATTAAAATGTATGTAAACTGTAATTGTGAAAGGAAAATATCACTATTATTGCATCATATCATGCCTTTTATCTATTGTATTTACGTAAGAAAGAGACATTGCAGATAGCACATTAAAAATTGTGTTCAATGTTGATCTGTGGACAGAAGAGTGAAGAATGGTTTAAAGCTGAGGTGGCAAAAGAGAAAAAGAAATCTATAAAGCCAAATATTTGGACCTTGAAATCTATGTGAAGCAACCTACAAAAAGGTTAAAAAAAAGGTGATGGAGAACCAATTAAGAGATTCACTAATTAGAATAGAGAATATTTTCTTGTACAAAAGACAAAAAAGAATGAAATTGCTTTCCTTTGATAAACAGAGAAAAGAGGTGATAAGAAAATAGTACGACGAACACACACTATTCAATGAAGTAGAAGAAATAAGTAGGGATTACTGTTCCCCCTCTTTCATATCACATTTGAAGCATTTAAAGGCCAATGATGGTAAAAAAATTGGATTTACTGTCTGCAAACTGCTTAAAGTTTGGCAGAAATTTATTTAATTAAGAAAAATGAATTCTGTAGGAATAAATTGATTTTAGCTAAATGTGAATGGAAATAAAGAGTGGAATTCCAGTTAAGATGTAGGCATTTGCACTTAAGGACCTGCATGTGAGGGATGAGTCTAAGCTTTCATGGCAGTAAATAGAGATGTGGAATAAAAACCCCATTTTCTAAGCCTTAAGAGGAATGGGTCTGATCACATGGTTTGTTCAGCCTGGAGAAGGGGAGACTGAGGGGAGACTTCATTGCAGTCTACAACTTTCTGATGAAAGGAGGAGGAGGGACAGACACTGATCTCTTCTCTGTGGTGATAGCGATCCTCTCAGTGAACCTGAGGCAATGTCATGAAGCTGTGTCAAGGCAGTCTTAGGTTGGATATTAGGAAAATGTTCTAAGATGGTTTGGCGTATGGTTGGGCACAGGAATGGGCTCTTCAAGGAAGTAGTCACACCACCAAGCCTGTCAGCGTCCAAGAAGCATTTGGACAATGCTCTCAGGCACGTGGTGTTACTCTTGGGACTGTCCTGATCAGAGCCAGGAGTTGGAATGTGATGATCCTGGTGGGTCCCTTCAAATTCAGGATATTCTATATTTTGATGTTTAGAGGCCACATTCAGCTGATCAGTTTAAAGTGTTCACCATAAGTTTGCAACTCTAGGTTATATGTGACTATTTCAACTCCATTGTCAATACTGGTAGTGTTATCAGTAGCTCACATTTAGATGTTGGCATTGCAGATGTTTAAATACAGGTGTATAATTCAAGAGTTGATTCCCACTGCCTTTGATTTAGCCTTGTGACCCTTAACTACCAAACAGGTCACTTGAACAGCACCTAGGAGACTTTGTCTAGTGCATCCTGAGAAACATCCTAGACAGATTACTGAGAAGACAATTGATGAGAAACCAAAACTCTAAGAGTTCATAGGAATCTCAAGTGCCAGGAATCTTTCCAATTACTCTGCAGGCACTTTTGAGTCTCTAGAGGAAGAATTTCCAGATTTTCTCAACTGAAACATTAGGTTCCTACTCCTACTTGTTACAGAAGCCTTATGAAGACAAGCCTCTTAACATGAAGAGTGTAAATATTTAAGAAAATATAATTTAGAAAATTTTCCATCTGCCATGTTCAAGAATTGTTTTCTTTTGTTTTGATTGTCATCCTTTTCGTGGGACTGATGATAAATTTTTCACCATTTCAGAACTTAAGCTTCTCAATAGCTTCATTGTTCAGAGGATTCACTGTCATGCATTTTTGAATGTTTATACTAAAACGACAATATAAATGTAATAATATGCTCCCATCCTGTACACCAGTGAATATTTACAGCATCTTGTGTTCTGATATTAGGTAAGAACTTCTAAAACTATAATTGATCTGTTGTTAGTTAGGTAGGTTAATTTCATGAACCCTTTCAGTTAATAAGAAATGCAAAATCAATTCTCCCAATTTGATGCTTATTGAATAAAATTAGATTTGTTATACTTAAATTATATACTACAGATTTATTTCCTCAGGGATCAATGCATTGAACCTGAAATAGTAGTAATAAAGCGGTCTTTAGGCTTTTTATTTAGACAAAATAACTTTTCATGTATTAAAAACTGAAAGTAGTAGGAAAACTACTTTGAAATTTAAGTGCTAAAAAATACATTGAAAATGGTTAATTTGGTCCAAGATTTCCAAAAGCAACTAGGAATTTTCTATTCTTGTTAACCACTTTGGGAGGAAACCCTAAGTCTAACGAAAAACGCCCTTATCAAATACCAATCTTGGTAATAAACAAGATATCCATGAGCTGAATATCTCATATTAGTGTCTTGTAAAAACTCCTGTGTTGAATTTGTTAACAATACAATGAAGAATTACATCAGTGTCAGCATATTTCACCACATTTTATTCTGGTGTATTGAGTTCATTCACTCATCATAGTTTGATAAGAATACAGCGAAACAATATTTCCCAGTGGAGACTTTCAGCCAATTCAATAGCATTCAATAGCTATACAATAATATTGATGACAGAATAAGAAAAGCTGTAGTTCTTTTTTTTTTTTTCCAATTACTCTGTAATAAAGGAAACATACTTTCAGCACAAAATCCTTGAAGCTGATCCAAGATCTAAACTAACTCTACCATAATTATGTGGATTTCAGGGATCTCAGTGTATAAATACCCATGAGACACTGCCATCATTCATTGTCTCTTCATTCAAGTTTCCAGACAGAGATAAAGATATTTTTATAATATTGCAAAACATCTCTTTTGTCCTGATTAAACAAGGTACTCAGATTAAAAAAAAAAAATAAAAGAGAAAGAGTGAATATTGCTGCAAGAAGATTCTTGAAACATAACGGCCTTCTGAGATGTAAAACACAGCTAGATATAAACAATAAAAGGTGGAATTCTAATTCCTCTAAAGTTATTGATCATTAAACACCTAATGTATGAAATTTAACTTTTATTCTGTTATTCTAAATGCATATTTTCAATTTTCACTTCTTCAATATTGTTGCATTGAACTCAATAAACAACTGAATTGAACCACATAAAATTAATCCTCTTTTCCTCCCCTCTAGGGTGTTTTGTAGAATAATACTTTTCATTTGCCCAGGCATTGAAATGTTTCAAACAGCATTACAGACATTTACTAAGATCATTTCAATAATAGACTAGAGATGATAAATGGCAAAGCTGTATATACTGGGAAACTTTGGCTTGTCCTTAGCAAGGTATCTCTGACCTATCAAAAAATTTAAGAGTCACAACTGTCATAGACCAGAAATCAAGTAACTTTCTTTGGAATAAGTTAGTAAATCTTTCAATCTCTACAAACTAGCAGAGATTTGTGTTAGACTATAATGTACACAAAATGTTATTCTTTGATAGTTCAGCTCAAAAAGTTTATCCTCAGTTATTTGTGTTTTTGTTTGTTTGGTTTGAATTTTTTGTGTATTGTGTTTTTTAGGGTTTGTTTGGGTGGATGGGGGCCTGCTTTTTTTTTTTTTTCCGTTTCCTAATGCGGTTTAAACTTTTGAGGCACCCCGTATTAACCATCATTGCAACAATTCTGCTACCTCATGAATCCCTCAAGTTATCTTTGAATCTTTGAATACTTTCCATATGTCTTCCCCTATAAAGGAATGTTTTTTCTTCTTTGCCTTGACCCATACAGAAAATGACTCCTTTAAGAGGCTATCTCAAGAATTGACAAAATTAGCTGAAAGTATAGATTTTTTTAAATTTCTCTGTAAGTGATAATTTTCTCCATATGGCAAAATATCTCTCAAAGGCTCTGAAGGAGTTCTAGATTGCTCCTTCTTTGTTTTCTTAAAAATAATGTACTTCTTAGTATATTATCTATATTTTATCACCTATATATATATCTAAATTTATATGTTATATCTATATTATGTAAAGCAATGTTTATCTTGCTAAATAAAAGGACAAAGAAAAAAACCAAAAGAAAAAAAAATCCACATGAGAAGTCTCTGATGTCCTGTCTTTCTTGGATTCTTTTTTTCTCCACTGCAGCTCCTTTACAAATTAAGTCAAGGCATAGTTCTGAGTGCACATCACTGCATGGATACTTCACAGAAACCTATTATAGATTAAGTTATTTAAGGGTTGGGTTTTTTTCTGGTTTTTCCCATCTGTTTTTCATGCATCTTTCACAACTATTTTTGTCTTCAATGAAGGAAAATAGCAGAAGAGATTCCAGATGGAATTTTAGGATTCTAAAGGAGTGTGACACTTCCCTGTTTTCATTTTAAAGTGTAGACTACGTGCAGATGACACTCTGTTAAAAGGTCAGAAAAAAATCAAAGAGAGATATTTGTCTTTAGAATAAACAAGCCCACCCTTTCTCTTAGAAATCATAACTTTCATTGATTCATGAAGGTTCTTTCATGGTGTTCTATTTCAGACCTCTTCTATATTTAGGGGAGAACACTGAGAGTTGTTATAGGGTGATTTATTAGAGTTAGAAGTATATAGGTGAAGATGTCTATCTTCCTGTTTTGACCAAGCTTTAGATGGTTAATTTGAATGAGATAAAACTTGAGTAAAAAAAAAAAATTCTTCAGCAAGCTGAATATTATCCTGAAAACCTAAGTAATACCCACCAAAATATCTATTACTGTCTACACTGTAGTAAATCAATAAAGTACAAGGAATTCAACTATCATTAAAGTATGAGACCTCATTTTTTATCAGCATTGCTAGTTTAAACCATATGATTCTTTAACTTAGCTTAAGCAGTACATTGAATATTGTTAGCTCTTTCGTAAGCAGGTTTCTGTGTTTCAAAGAAAGTACTAGAACTGAAAAGGCCTCAGAAACATTTAGAAGTCTTCAATAAAAAGATGAATAAACAAAGTTTTTGCAGAGAAAATACAAGAAACAGCCTTAGAAACCCCATTAAGTGATCAAGGTTATTAAAGTTGGTATAACACTTAAATAATCTCTTACCGTCTGCCTCTTTATTACTGTTTCCTCCATGAATAACAAGCAAATTACAGCCCAGTGAAATAAAATTAATCTATGGGTTCTGAGCATTATACTGTTAGCTTTGTAGAGAGATTAATTACTAAGCAAAAATTTGTTCAATATGTCTCTTGAAATGGATTAATTAACCTGGATAATTATATAGATGCACATTTAAAATTAAAGGAGTACTAAAATGATTCATTTTCCTTCCCTTTAAAATTAGTACAGCCACTTATTTTATATGACATGTCCTCTAATTCACAAAAGAATGAAAGGAAAATCAGAGAGATGTATATTGTATGGGAAATGAAATGGTAGATAAGGCATTGTAGTAAAGAGTAAAACAATGGTGGAAAATACAGTAATGTACATCTGATAAAGAGGGGGGAAAGAAAAGAATCAGGAAACCTGCAGGGAGTAGAGAAAATAAAATTTAAAAAACTTATTAAAAGGCTTGAGGAAAGCTGTGCCCTATGAACGGTTATAAGTAATTGCTCTGCTACTTCAGAGGAAAGGACACAGACAAACTTACAAGGAAAAAACATAAAGGGAAACTATGAAGGTGGTAATACATTACTTTCTTTTATTAGCAAGAATAAAAAAAAAGTAGTCTTTACAGGAAGCAGTGGTAAACATTTATTTGATACTAAAGAAAAAGCTAATCTGAAATTAAGTTTTTAATGAACTATGCTGAAGAAGAATGTAGGACCCATGCTATCACAGAGAATATTCAAGGTTGACTTGTCCCAGCCATGTAATTCACAAATAATTTAAGATATCTTTTCATAGCGAACAGTATTCCTGAAATTACCAGTTTTGTTCGGTGGTTACTGCCTCTATATCTTCTGCCTCCAAAGGCATAATCATTGTCTGATCTGAACCATTCTGTAATACACTCGCTTACACTGAAGTTACTCTTTCTTTAGTACGTATATTACTTGTCTGGTAGGTCTCATTCCAGTAACAAAATTAAGAACTCAGTTACAGTCTCTGCTTATGTACTGCTGAAGTCCATGGAGTTCTACCAAATATCAAAGGCTTCTCTGAGTAAGAATCTGTTCTCTATCACTCTAAGAAGTTTTTCTCAAAAGGTGATACTATTTTTTCATCTATTTTGTACCAGCATGGTTAGACTGAAATGCCTGAAATACTTTGAAATAAAGAGGGTTAAATGATTACTGCTAATAAATATGGTAAATATTTACAACATTTCCAGAATGATCAGTAGTATGCTGACATATTCTAGTTGGATTAAGAATCAACAAATCTTAATCCTACAATATGTTAATGTTTATAATGAGATGGTTCCCTTAACACTATGATTTTATGCATTTGGTAAGAATATATTCAGAAAATTTAGCAAAAGCCTGGGATTTTATTTGTACTTTTTCCATTAAAATTGCCATAGAAATCTTTAAAGTATCTCTAAGGAAAATGAGGAATTAGGTCTATTTGTTTATAACAGTTTCCCTGATCAGCTTTTTGGTTTTTATGCCTCAAAACAAGACCTGTGGGAGCACTTAAATCACATTAATATCAGAGCTTTCATGGTGGATAGTAGTACTCTCTATTTTGCCCTAAAGATAGTGTTCTGTTATATATTACAGAAGTTACTTTCAGAATCAGGCAACTTTCATTTGTGTTAGCACATGTACATTAACAACATAGAAATAAGTATGATTAAATAATGGCATATTTGATATCTTTGGTGAGTTGATCAAATTCCATAAGTACAAATAAATGTGGACGCTTACGCCCAGGTCTCCATTCTCATTTTAACAGCCTGTCTTTTTTTTATAAAAATAACAAATTCTTAAAACCTCGTATATATAAGTGCATGCATATAAAGTAAAAAAAAAAATAAATAACATACAAAAAGACAACTTGTTTCATCATGCATTCTAGATTGTGAAAGAGCTCATTGATCATTAAGGCACCTACAGCACTATGAGCTTTTCTCATGGGTGGCATGCTTCATAGAAAATCATGTAATGTCCTTAGTAATGACTTCAGTTGCCAGAACAAACATCAGTCCAGCAAACATAAGAAAAACAGAAAAACTGAAAGTCCTTTAACATTTAATTTCTAAATTATTTGTGCCTTCACATGTCATACCTTATAATTCAGATATTTAGGTTTTAGCTAAATACATATACTACAGATTTTCAGCAACTGTTCAGCATCACAATTCCTTCTTGCTGCAAATAGCCTGGTGTTTACAAGGTATATTCTATTTCTGTCCACTTCTGAAAAGCGGTAAGTTGGTCTGTGTTTTACAGGTGACCAGGACAAATGAAGTTTCAAATAGCAGTTATTTTTTCTTGTTACTAAGGGTTATTTCTCTGTTTGAGATATGTATTGTGATATTGTACAAGAATTCAGAGGTTATTGCTAACATTCAGTTTGAGAATTAAAAGGATCATTTCATATCTGAACTTCTTAAAGAGCAATTTTAGCATCCCCACATCTGAGTACAAAAGACACAGAAGAATTTGTGCAATATCCAATTTCCCAAAGGCTGATTATTCGTCATTTCACAAGGCATTTAAAAACAATCTGTAAAGTCTCACAATATAGCAGTGTTTACTGAGGATGCATCATTAAAGATAAACAACTTAAGAACTGGCGCCGTGCTTCACTGAAATACTAGAGTTTTTTGTTGTTCTGTGTAGTGGTTTGAGTTCATTATCCAAGCAAGCAGGGTAGTTCACATATAGTTTAACAAATTCAGAGCCATTGTCTGCTTCTACCAGTAAAATCTTAATTGACTCCACTAACTGAAGTCAGGACTATAATAATTCTTTCTTTATTCCATTAATTCTGGTTTTTTCTGTTAAATGCAGATTTAGCAGCAGAGATTAGACATGCCATATGTTTGTATTAAATGAAACTGAAGGAAGGTGCATTGAATTCATTTGTGGTTTCTGTGACCTACTCAGAGATGACTTAGAAAAATTGCCTCCCTCAAGGTACAGAGCAACGCTGTGTGTGTGGTATTCTGGAGCTATTCTGGAAAGTAAGGTGTTTTTAATGAAATTAAATAATTCCTGGGGAAAAGAAAGAACTATGCAAAAATAGGCACATAAAAACCTGCAGTCAAGCTAAGAAATTTGAGAACAGTAACCCACTCAGTTCTTTCAAGAGACCCAGTGCAGCAGGTGGTTAAATTGTCCTTTTTGGAAACTGAGAAAGAGGGAAAGCATAGGCTGGGTAATACATCCTATTGGTCAGCACATTCACACAACAGTCTTGGGGGACCTGGTAAGCAAACAAGAACAAGTCTCCTTAGCTGGAATCCTACAATAGGCATAGTTCTAGAAAAGGAAATGAGATCCTGTACTCCCCATCTACAAGAGAAGTGTTTCCAGTGTGTTTTGAAAACACTTGAACACTGTGCTAATGACTCCAGTTGAAGCCCCAGTAATGACATAAAGTATCTATGTATGAACTGTCTAGCCTACCCTACCTTCCCTGTTACTGAGGAAAATAAGTGTCGCATATCAAAGTAGATATCTGAAACAGGTCAAAGAATTGAAACCTCAGAATCCCATCTCTTAATTGACTAGAATGGTTACTAAAAGAGGTAAATACTCTGCCTTAAAGAGTTAGGGTAAGATTCTAAGTTAGGTAAGATTTATCTTGCCTGTTTGGAAGAATTTAATATCAGAAGAAAAAAGTGTAATTGCCTTTCATCTCACTAATAATTAAGGCAATTCTAATAAAACCTAATAGTGGTAAATACCAAGAGTGCTGCTTGGGCTAACATGAATACAGTGTATTTAGAATTACAAGCTGGACATGAACATTAACAGACTTTTGAATTCTTACAAATTATCTTACAAATTCTTACAAATTATCTTACAAATTACATTTTGTCTAGAAGGCTGTTTTGAATCTACAAAATTCAAATACGAATTTGTGTGTGTGGTTACAACACACACACAAAATAATCTGCAAAACATTAAGGAGAGGTTTAATGCTTGACTAATACATTAATTGCACATCATAACTGTGTGTCCCTGGAGCACAAGAACTGATAAAAAGTATTTTTCAAGTTCATACTTGAATGATGCTTGAAGCTGCAGCTGCATAAATCAGAGTCAATGACAGTAATAGCAGTAGTCTTACTAATGACTTAATGAGAAGCAAAAATAGGCATTATGGATGATATCACTCTCCTTTCCTTTTTGGTAGAAAATTTGTAATAATTGATCACAGAACTTTGAGAAAAGAAAACATATATGAACTAAAATAGTATAAAGGAGTAGAGATTATAGTCTTTTGTAAGCAAGAAATGAAGATAGTTTTATATTTTTGGTTGGAGAGTGATTTTATTTTTTTAAAAGGATCTTATTGTCTTTATCTTTTGCAATATATTTGGAAGGTCCATGGGCTTGGAAAAAACATCAAATTACCCTTTCTTTCTTCTCTCTTTCTTCTTTCCCACTACCATATTTGTATTTTTTAATGTTGCAAAGTGTACTTTATCTGAATTTTGTTCAGAAAAAGTTCTGCTATTTTATCAAAATTATTTCTAAATATATAAAAAGTGATGTCCCTGTTTTGCAGGCATTCTTAGAGGGGTTAAGTAAATTTTATTTGCTGACATTGCAAAGGCTCTTTGTGAGCAAGTTTATGACACTTACATTCACTTTGTGCAACACTTGACTGAAAATAATATCAATCAACCCCTTCCAAATCAGAATATTCAGTGTGATTCTGTTTGTGGGATTCTTTTCTAGTTATGACTTGAAGGGTAAGAAACTACTGCCACAGATGAACAGGGAAGGCAGAATTTGATCCAAGTAACTGCATACACAATTAAGGCAAAATCACTAGGGAATTCAGCACACAATATAAAACAGAATTTTATTCAAGTTTTATGGTGACAAGAAAATCGGAACAGTAATTCCTGCATGCTTCTCAAAAAGCAACAATTTTTGTTATTGAAAGTAACAAAAAGTGTCCTTCTCATATATGTTCTATGCTTTTGAAGGTAACTGATTTAAATAAATATAGGATTTTTAAAAATAGCCTAATTTGTCAAAGAAAGTGTTTTTCACTTATGAGTGATGGCTAAATAAAATCATGAAGGCATGAATCATTAATCATAACTCATAAATCACAAACTACGGTAGTAGCAAGCAGCAGTGGAAAAAGTCAAAAACTGATAGGAGCACAAGGTAATTTATGAAGGGGTTCAGTTTTCTGAACCCTTAGGGAAGGTCTCTGTAAGCCTTTCCACTTAGTCATTCACATTTTTCTGCTCTTCTTTTACATTAGTTAATGCATTTTAGTTAAAAAGAAAAAAAAAAAAAAAGCTCAGTCAAACAATAAGCTGGTCTCTGATACACTTATAGCATCTGTAATTGCACTATATTTCATTTGAATGAAATGCGATTACTCATCAGGAAAAATATTCCTTTCCCTGAAGAGCCTAGCTATAATTGAAAGACTTAAAAGAGGCATGAAAACAAAATATGAAATAAGGAGAATAGACATGCCCACAAGACTGAGCACAGACAGCACATTTATGATCTAAAAGTGGCAGAGAGCTTTTATCTTCAGTATGTAAATAACTAGTTAGAGAACTGTTTCTTTTTTATTTAAGAAATGCTTCTCCCCGCCCCCCCCCCAAAGGTTCTCTCCCTCCTATGGCTACATCTCCCAAGTATTTTTAAGAGTTTTCTGTTATTGAGACTAACCATCTATATAAATGTTCTCTTCAAGATCAAATGAAGACATAATATAAAAGTTTCATGTCAATGTTTATTCTAAGCAATATTTTTTTAGTCTGAAAGACATCAGCTTTACTGGTAGAAAAAAGAGACACAAAAAATTAGGTGTTAAATCCCTAATTTAGCAAGTAATCTGTCCCAAAAAGAGAGGATTTATACAATGAAAATTCCTTCTGAAAATGCGGAATCACACTAACTCTCAATTGGTATAGTAATACCAATTGTTAAAATTTGTCTTTTTCCCTGGCATGTTTTTTTCTGTTTGTTGACTTAGATCATATGATATATCACATGATTCTAAGATTCTAGGTGAATTTATTGTATTTAATATAGAGAGATCCTGCACAGAAATTCAAAATGTTGAGTCTACAAAATAAAGTAAATAATCTCATATGAACAATGCTGTGACTCAAGGAATAAAAACGGATCTTTATATTTCTTTTTCACATAGATATTTACTACTCATGAACTGACACATCTTCATTTTCAGGGTATACTATGAGGACTCATGCATCTATTAAACTCCATCAAATCTAGATTACCATTTCAGGAACAGAAACATAATGAATCAGTTAGTATGGCATTCAATAAGATATTTTTCTCTTTGGAATTTAGGAAACGTGGCATACAACAATGAAGACAATATATTCAGAACATCTGAATGTCATAGAACCATAGAATCATAGAATGGCTGGTTTTGGAAGGGACCTTAAAGATCACCTGGTTTCAAACCCTCTGCAGTGGATAGGGACACCTTTCACTAGATCAGGTTGCTCAGGGCTCCATCCAACCTGACCTGGGACACTTCCAGGGATGGGACATTCCCAACTTCTGTGGTCAACTTGTTCCAGTGTCTCACCACCCTCACAGTAAAGAATTTCTTCCTTATATCTAATCTAAACCTACCCTCTTTCAGTTTAAAGCCATTCTCCTTTGTCCTATCATCCAAGCTTTCAATGCATTAAGCAAATATAATCAAATGTAGAAAAATCCAAAATCCAATGTAAGAATAAAAGAGAAGGTATTTTTTGTGTGTTCAGCAAAAGAAATTAGTTATGTAAGCTAGACTTTTCAATAGTGATTTCAATACTATTTCAGTAGTGATAGACCATCAATAGTAACAATTCCAATAATGGCAATTTCTACAGTGAGAGGATGACAGATGGACATTCTGATTCAGCCTAGAACATTTAGATTCCTCTGGTTTTGTGAAAAATTAAAGGTTTTCCTTCACTGGGAAGAAAAAAATATGAACTCTCATATTTATTTTATTTTAATTTTCAAAAAACTCCAAACATCTGAATTCAGAATAAAGTTAAGAATCTAAAGAGGAATTACCAAGATGGATGAAGATATTAAGCATGCTACCTTAGCTACTAAAAAAGTCATAAAGCTTTATTTAAAAAAGAAAGCAAAACATCTGCAGGAAAAAACAGCATGACAATCTGTTGGCACTTCAAGTACTTGCTTGTGAACTGTCACTAATAGTGAAAAAATAAATGCTGTTCAGTCTGTGGGGTGCAGGGTCATCATCACTGGGGAAATCCTCCACTAAAAAAAAAAAAAGTACAAAAAAACATAAGCAATGACTAGCTGAGTGAAATACTATGTTTTCTCTTTCCTCTCACTGTTCTTTTCCTCTCATTTTCTGAATGTTCTTTGAGGATAAATGTAGGTCTGTTACAGGATTATGGCTTTGACATAGTTATTGGTCTTTTTTATTTTAAAGGATTTTTTCAGTGTACAGATACAAACTACGTGTACTTCTTTTCATGTCTCCACGAGAAATAAACTTTCATCTAAAAAAGTCCTGCCAACTGCAGAACATGGTGACTGGAAAGATATAACTAATACAGACAATATAATCACTGATGTGCATTTTCTCACACACAGATTCTGTTGTGGAAGATATGAATTTTAGGGGGATTATTTGTTTACTCCTTTTTTTCCCCCAGAGAACTGCTGGTTTTCTCCTTTTAAAATGAGCTTCAGGAATCAGAGGTGTATATAAACACAGTATAGTATAATCAAGAGATTTTTAATTTACCACAAAGTAGGTATGATACCACTTGATCAAAGACAAAAGCACTTCCAAGCATATCCAAATTTTTACAAGAGAAACTAAGCCACAACAAACCTGCAACACAATGCACGTATCAGTCTGAGCCTTCCAGTTGCTAATAAAATCCAGGCATTGAGACAGTCTGATTAAGGTGGAATGTTTGTCCCATTATTTTACTGGTGTTTGTTGCTTTCATTTCTATATATAAACTGCCTGTATATTTTTGGTACTATTTCTTCGTTGGTGGGTTTCATTCTTCCCAGTCCATTTGTGTGAACCACATACAATCTCATTTGATTTCATGCAACAACATTTAGTAAATGTAAAAACATCTAGTAAATGCTCTCATCATTTTCAGTAGACTACAGTGGTGGAAGGAAGGAAAGGAAGGGAAGGAAGGAAAAGAAGGAAGGAAAAGAAGGAAGGGAAGGAAGGGAAGGAAGGGAAGGAAGGAAGAAAGGAAGGGAAGGAAGGAAAAGAAGGAAGGAAAAGAAGGAAGGAAAAGAAGGAAGGGAAGGAAGGAAGGAAAAGAAGGAAGGAAAAGAAGGAA
>VZTJ01003167.1:202624-224414 GCA_013397795.1 Orthonyx spaldingii
GAAGGAAGGAAGGAAGGAAGGAAGGAACTTATTTTATCTGAAACTTCTGCTTCAACTATGATTCCACTATGAGAACTTACACAGAAAATGGCTCAAATTCAGCATTTTGAATGGGTCAGGTTGGAAGGTACCACAGTAGGTCATCTGGTCCAACCTCCCTGCTCAGGCAGGGTCATCCGAGACCACATAGCACAGGATTGTGTCCTGGCAGTTCTTGAATATCTCCATTGATGGAGACTCCACAACCTTTCTGGGCTACCTCGTTCAGTGCTTGATCACCTGCACAGTAAAGAAATTCTTCCTCCTGTTTAAGGAGAACTTCCTGTGCTCCTCTTTCTACCCCCTGCCTCTTGTCCTATTGATTGGCACTACTGAGCAGATCCTGGCTCCATCCTCTTTACTCCCTCCCTTCAGATATTTATGTCTCTATGATGTCTACTGATGATGTCCCCTCTCAGTCGTCTTTTCTTGAGGCTGAAAAGACCCTGCTCCCTCAAGCTATCACTGTAAGAGATGCTCCAGTCCCCTAACCATCTTTGTTGCCCTCCCCTGGACCCACTCTGAGAGCTCCATGTCCCTTTTGTACTGAGAAGCCCAGAACTGGACAAACAAATTGTGTCTGCAAATTTATACACCAAAAGAGCATCATCACAATACCAATTATCACAAACTACACCCCTTGTCCATCACATTACAACAACAAAAAGCGCCCATGATTATTTGGCCATGGATTTTCCAGTACGCTATTAAATCATTCTCACAATTACACAGCTCAATGAGCTGATATAATAATAAAGAAGCAGGAATTCCTACTTTTACTGATTCAGACAGTTTCACCAAGTATGTGTCTGTCTTGAGAGAAGTGTTGATAAAACTATCTATTCAGTCATTAATACAATGATGGGTTTAACTCACACACAAACAAACAAACAAGACAGAATTTTAATTTGGTCTTTGCTACAAATGCTTTTCTTAAGGAAAAAGGCAACTGATATAATATTATCCTTAAATTACTATTTTTAGAAGAGAATATTTTCAGGACCTATAGTTCCAATATTTAATGTTCTCATCCTAAATAATTTGCAGAATAGTCAGTGAATTTATCTGCATGTGCCTTTTTTGAAAGTTGAATTAAGAAAAGAGAAAAATTCGTGCTGTGCAGGAAGGTTTCTTAACTCATTTCAGCAAGAATAAACCTTTTGTGATTTATGAAAGAATATTTAATGCTTAAAGGTACTGTATCTTTTCTACTTTAATAAATTAAGCCAAATGGACTTAGAACTAATTTCTGTTAAAGGGTCATTATGTCTACATAGATAACTGGGATCCTAAGCTCATGATCTCAAATTATTCTGTTACTAGTCTAAGCAGCATAACTGTAGATACAGAGGGATTTTTCATTTATGAAATATATTGAGTGAAATATTATCTATAAGTATGCTAAGGGATTTTTTTTTTATTCTTCTTTTTGAGATAAATGGGAAAGTTGATTCTGTAAATGAACTTGAAAACCAGAAATTCCAAGAGACCTCAGAATTATCAGGAATTTATCTTACATTACTTAGTATCCAGTCTTTACAAGAAGCTTTTCTTTAATGCCATGTTCAACCCTGTTTTCACCTCTGAAGATAGACTCACTCATTCCTGTGGCCATATTTTTCTGTTTATGTGCAGCACCAAGCAAGTCTTTACATTCTGAGCTACTGGCAGACAGCAGTGTCAGTGTGGCACTTTAAAGTTCCACAGCATTTTGGGTGGGATATCAATGCAAATTCTGCAATTACATCATTAATCTTTGCTGTTTCAATATACCAAGAAAAATATAGTGCCATATTAATTCTTTTGAAAACCTGAGTAATTACCTCTGCAACAATAAATTTTCAATCTCATACTTAATGATAATAAAAAGCTCTTGATCTCTGGGATCATGAATTTTTAAAAATTAACAGGAACATGACTCTACATATTGTCTGTTTGCTGTAATATTGATGGCCCAAGTGTGACAGCAAACTAAACCCACCATTCTCAGTCTTTCTCCCAGTAGAAATTCTGGTCACATTTTTCATGATCATGTTTCCATGATAACATACTGCTTTATGTTATCATGGAAAGTACCTGGAGTCCTGCCCTAAAAACAAGATCCTCCGTAATGACCATCTGTCATTAGAAAACATTAATTGTGCAAAAAAACAGACAACGAAACCAGAAACCCTTAATTTCCTTTCGGTAGGTCAGCATGGCCTTTCTATCTGCTTCTCACTGAAGGCTACCTGGGTCTACAGAATTATCACTGGAACCTCTGAGTCTCTAAAAAATGGTTTTTTTCTTTTGACATACAACAATTAGGGAGAGATGATTGCAAGCCCCAGGCTGAGCATTACATGTGAAAATTTGTGAAAATATTATGTGTGCTTTTCACAGGAAATTAATATTCCAGCCTAAGACCCAGCCGCAAAAATATACAAATAGATTTTTCACAACCAAGTCAGAAATAAAATCCAGTAGTAATGCAAACAGAAGTAAGATGTTCATCAGAAGAAAATTGTTGCTTCTCATAACATTAAAATCTTAAAAGTGACAGGGGGTTGCATATTGGTAAAACAGTTGAAATATTATATACTGTGTAATATATACTAGTAATGTATATATACTCTTGCACATAGGCAGCATTTTAGGAGTGACTTAGTAATGGAGAAGCTTCAGAAGCATGACATGATATTTTAAAGTCCAATTTTAATAGCTCTAGTGAGCTTTATTTTCTAATTAGAAATATTAAATCTGTTCATTGTCAAACAAGAGGATTAGTACCTGACAACCCACTTTTTGTATACATTAAAATATCAAAATTAAGTTCTAAATCCCTTGCAAAACATATTTTATGATCCACTTTGATTATAAGCACGTGAAAGAGCTTTGGAAAGGAATATGAAGTGAATGGTAAAATTTGTATTTTGTCAGAAAGAACTGACAATTAGGAAGTGCCAGCACTAAGAACAGAAAATGGGAGAAGTGCATTTTCAGAACTGGATGAAAAACCTGTAGAAACTCAGGTAGGGAAAAACAGGGTTGTCCAAAACTGTGCTTCATCTGGATGTTGGCTGAGAATATTGAAATACCACAACTAGACTGAGAAACTCTGAAGAAATTTTGGGTCCATTAAGATAGTCACAGGTCTCATGAAGCCTTAAATGACAATACATTGGTATTCTTAGATCATGAGATGAAACTGAATATCCAAAGAAAGTTTCACAACTGAGCAATGTAAAACATATGCCTAGAAGTACCTTTGTATAATACACTGGAAAGTCATTTACAGTAATTACTGCAAAGCACCATTAAAATCAGATTGCTTTGTGACTTCTAACTATTGGCTGACTGGCAGAAGCAGTCACAGGTTTAGGTTCTCCAGAAAATTCAGTCTGCTCCATGCATGGAAAGCCAGATAAAATTTTCTCCTTCTCATGATCTGATTTTATTCTGGATAGGTTTGGTTAAGGTACACCACACTCTTTTTTGTATGAAAACATGTCCAGCATTTCCTCTGAATTACTCTTTTGAACTTTCATTTCCCCAGGTTTCTATAGAAAAGCCTGGGACTGATCATTTGATTTTCTTTAAAATGAACACAAATGTGTTAGTTATGATTTTAGGTCCTTTTGTGTGCCAGTGGGTAGGCATTCATGTGTGTGTCAGAGAACAAAAAGAGATACCTGCTGTGTCACTCACAGTGGAGACAGTGAAGGAAATCTAAGAACTGCTATAGCAAGAAAAGTTGCTATTGCACCTGGAGACTTTGAAGTCAATTTTTCAAAGGTTATTTCTTGTCAGATTTTAAAAGTTAATGGCTGTGAACAGGAGGGAGCCTCCAAACAAACTGCAGTTTTAGGGATCTCAGAATACCTCTTTTCTCTCCTCTTCCCCACTGTAAAATGATCATCTATAGCACAGGAGGTATGAACACAGGTGCTGAAATAAAGGGGGAGATCTGGTTATTTAATTACAATCCATGTCATAACGTTGCATGTCATAAGTCACAGCAGTTGTAGTATGGTTCTAAAAGTGGTAAACAAGTTAATGGTAAAAAAAAAAAAAAAAAAGAAAATAAAAAAAAACTCAAAAAAAAAAAAAAAAAAATCAGTTCAGGTAAGCCCTGAGGGATTGTATAGTTCATCCTGTTCCACTGTAGCCGGTGATATCTGGTATTGGACGCTATCACAGACAAGGTATTATATAGAATCATTCTACCAGAATGATATTCTCAAAAGGACTGATTTAACTGTGATCACATTGTCAATGCACTCCAAAAAAAAAAAAAAAAGGTCTGGTACAAGTTAATTTTTGTTCTCAAAAGTGTGCAGAAATATAGCAGCTAAAGATCAGATCTCAAAATTATACTAGATGACTGAAACAGAAAAATCCACCAAAGAAACTACTGTAGCTGAAACCTGACCAGATAATCACACATGAGTCAAGGCAGAGGGACATTGCTGTGAGCCAAGTGCAAGTGTGAGGCTGTGTCCTGATCAGAAGCATTGGCAACAGGACCTGTTTTGTATGGCCAGCTGAGGTTTTGCATATGGGTAAAGGTGGGACTCTGCCTGAGGAAAGCAGGTTGGAGAACTGTTGTGCTACACTCTTTTAGGAGCACAGAACCTAATTTGGTCCCTTTGACACAAGGCAGATATTTGTTAGTGAAATGCTTCTCCACAAAAAAGGGGCACTTCCTTTTACACAGTGAGATAAGCTTGTGAAAAGTACTCTTAAATAAACTAAATCCTAGACCTTTTCCCTTCAAGTATGCAGTGCATTTCTAAAGGCTTTGTAGCCTGTGATAAAACTACATGGCAATGTGAGTATTGAACACTCATGAACAAAGAAATTCCAAACAAAGCAAAGAACTCTGCTCACCTGTTTCCATCTCACTACAAACTATGAAAATATACAGTGTATGAGAAATGTCAGCAGAGTTTCTGGGATGTTCTTACATACGCCAGTGACAGACATACTGCAAGAGCACATACTAAACTGCAGCATCCAGCTGACAACACTAAATGTTACAGCATAGAAAACAAGAGGATCAGCTGCCTTCTCCCCATCTTCTTCACCTAATCTAGCAGACTCTGTTGCAAGGAAAATGTAATTATGAATAAATAAGCATTTCCTGTCTTTCACAGGACCTCAGTGCTCTACACAAGATGTAAGCAGTACCATGATCATAGCAAGGCATGAATGACAGGAAAGAAGTGCAGAATGGGGAAGGAGGGAGCAGGGCAAGGAGGGAGGGAGGGAGAGATGGAGCCCTTGTTGCTGCTGATCTTGAGACAGTACTGTAGTTGTAGTGCACAAGCTGGAATCTCAACGTGACTATTCTGGGGAATGTATACCACTTCTGTATATAACTGTACAGTAAGATTCCATACTGAATCTGTATTTACCACCAAGAAAACAATACTTAAAAATGCAGAAAGGCTGGTTTACATTGCAAAAAAGGATACATTAATTCATAATTACCAGACTACTTTTGTATTAACAGACCTATTAAAAATCTTTTTTTTTCCTCTAGATAAAAAAAAGTATGAACAAGGAAGAAAACATATGTTTTATGTCAAGATGAATTTCAAATTTTTCTGAGTATCTATATAGTTCTTTTCTCTGTGAACCTAACATGTTAAGGCATCTAGAAGCATATTCTGCAGTGAAACATGGCAGTTGACTGAGCTTTTCATTAGATACTTAATCTACTAATCTTGCTCACAGAAATACGAAGTACTGTGTCAAGACTTCTTAGCACAGATTTTTTTTCCTGTGCAAGGAAGTGATGCTACCTAAAAGGTTTTTCATGTGAATCTTTGCCTGAGAAATCCCTAATTGTATTAAGAAGCAGGCTTTCAAAAACATCCTACAGCAATAGTATCTTAGCCTTTCACATTCAGCAACTTGTAAACAATAGTTGCCCTTGCACATAAACGGCACATTTCATTACACCATTTCCAGAATTCAATAACTTACATAAGACCAAAACAGAGGTAGTGTAGTGATAGATTTACACCCTGGATTAAATTCTTCTGCATAAAGCTGAAGGCTATCTCAGTATCATCAACATGGAAATTTCCAGGTACCAGAATCTGGTATCAAGTAACTGTGAGTCTGAAGAGATGTGAGTACTGAAACCTGCAAGCACCTCCTTATTAAACAGGGGTATTTCCTTACATGGAAATAAAAATGTTTTTGTCAAAAATAATAGCAACTTATTTACAGGAAATGTCATGGTTTGTGTGTGTGCAAAAAAAACCCCAACAAACCCAAACAAGTAATTTTGAATAAGTCATTATTTTATTTTCATTTAAATTGATTTTTAAATAATTTTTAGCAAGAACTGAAACATAACGTATTATTAAATTGAACAAAACCAATTATTTTTAAAAAAAACTCATATGTATAAAATTTAGATTTTTACTCTGAAGTCAAATCAAAAAAGTACTCTTTATGCTATATATACATGTCCTGCAAGTTTAAGATAAACCCCAATGCACATTTTAGAAACTGAGAAATTTTTACCTGGTTATCTTCAGTGTCTTTCACTATACAGTTAAAAGTGATTAAGAATGGATAATTTATGAGATTGCAATGAAACATAAAACTTCAAATGTAAAGAAATAAAACATAGTTTTGGTAGACCAGCATCTTTATTCAGATTTGTTGGCCAGTAGCCACTGCGATATTACAATTGTGTAAATCAGAAAACAGATTACAGAAATAGATAAATATATACCCTCAACTATTTTTCCTAATACAATGGGCAAGTTTTTTTCTTTGTACATGCATAATTCTCTGATTTATTAATTCTTGGATCTATTATTTCAAATCTTTATTCTCCTATGTTATTTTGGACTAATCATGTTAACTATTAGCTAATTAAAATGCTCAGATGTTTGGAAATGTTTCTAGAGAATGATAATATCTCCATTTCAACTGCATAATTGACATACAATAATTAAAAATTGCCTACATTACCTTAGAATTTAACAAGCAATATTTGTTACTCTTGGGTTTTATTAATTGCTTTGATGCATGTGAACAGTGTATTAATTCTACTTAAGCATCGGCTAATTGGAAAACAATAACCAGTCCTTCCTACACACCGCAGTCGGTAGGAATGCAGGACTGGTTTCTGTTTGCAGATTAAAAAAAAAAAGAAAAAGAAAGTCCAGTAGCTGAATATAGGCAATGTACACCTTCTTCCCACCACACCGTATAACAGATAAGATACCTTATCTTTTCCTTCTCTTTTTTTTTTTTTTTCCCCAGTAATGCATCGCACTAATATTATCAGTGGGAATTCATCTCCCATCATTTGCACATAAATGGGGCTATATCAATTTAGATTCTCTAGGAGCTCTGGCCTTATTTTGGTGTGCAGATAGTTTTCAGACAGGTACTCTCTATTCATTCAGGGTGCCTCAAAGTGCAGTGATTTATTCCTTGATACAGAGCTATGACATGAGAATACAAGGTGATTTATTCTGCGCGATTTGGTTGAGCGAACATGTACTGTCAAATAGTAAAATGAAGTGTGTATATTGTATAATGGGGGAATTGAAACAGAATTTTTAAAATGTCAGCTTATTGTAAAACTCTGTGCAATTTCTACTAAACTCTTCAAAAAAAAAAAAGCTCTATTGCAAGTTATTTCAGCAGCAGCTGCAGCTGTTTAAGACGTGCTGGGAAGGAGCGGTAATGGGAGTGCTTAGCACTTCATTACATGTCATTAATTCACGTCACCATTATGCTCCTCTATTTACACTGTGCTGGCATGTAACTTATCTCCTTACTTTCCTATAAAATCTGTCCAAGGATTATTTGCATTAACATCCATTGCCAGATTTTTCTCAAGTAAGATTGGAACTCCCTGTTAAGTCTCCCGTATGGGTGTTCGAAGGCTTGCTTTTCTGCTTCTGGGAGTCCTGCAGCTATCCCTAGGAAGATAATCAGTGGTGAGTTAGCTTCAGGCATCCTCACTCAGGAGGAACCAGCAGGCCCTTCACAGCCCAGCGAAATTCTTTCCAAGTTTTCAGACCTCTTATCTGGAACATAAGGTTCATAAGGAAATGGTATCTCCTAGGTCAGGTTGTTGTTCAGTTCATCCCATCATACTAAGGCATAAAAAGAGCCACATCCTCTTCACCTGGGAGGAGAAGTAGAACTGGCTCATCTCTCCTAAGGCCAATGCTAATGCTCTTCCTTTACTAAATTGTTCAAGAATGATGCAAACTGCAAGAGACTGAAAAGGTCACTTTGCAATGCCTCCTGTTAATATTAACCCAGTGAACAGTAAACCTGAGGCTAAGTACAGAGCAAATTCATGTCCTTAACAAACTGTCAAGTAACTCTGTCAAAGGATCCACCAGGCAACTTTATATCTTCATCTAAACATAACGTTTTGACTGTTACAACTATTGCATGTGATTAATGCAGGTAGATTTTTTCACCCTTGCTTCATATGTCACTGCTTCCAAACAACAGTGCTCTCTGATTTTTGTTCTATGGCAAATATGCAGCTATTTCACTGGGTACATCTACACCTTAATACTTTTTTTAACTTTAAAATTGCTTCTGTGAGCATTTTCAAAACAAGAAAAGGAAGCCAACATTATGATGCTGAAATTAATGTTTATCTTGTGGCCTGAGATGCTTACCTCAAGAGTAGGTGTATCTCCAACAAATTTCTTTTGAACACATGGATTTCTGTTCAAATCTAAGCGAGTCCCCAGTGACTGAAATAGGACTGCAAGGAATCTACAGCAGCAGCTTAGTGCAAAACCCATCAAAACAGGTTCTATTTTGTTCTATATAGTTCAAGAACTATATAGAGACAGTCTGGTAGGTATAGGGATAAAATAATTTGTGACCATTTTGTTTTGTTTTTACATATATATATATATTTGTGTGTGCGTATATATTTTATCTTTTAAGAAACTTAATTTTCAAAATATTTGCCTATCTAGAGATAGCTTCCTCTAATCAAACATTACAACTTTGTTATGTTGGAGAGTTTTCATTTTTTTCGAGAACCTTGAAATAAACAATTCATTTTCATGAAAGAAAACAGGGAAACTTAAATACATAACACTTGGAAATTCCACTTCTTTATTTCATGACATCTTGGAATGAAGGGGGAAAAAAAAAAAAGTAAAGTCCTGACTAAAACTCTGAAGCCCTGAGCTGAAAAATACCAGGGGCATATGTGCAGAATTATGGTAGCACATGAACATTCCTCGGGTACTGAACATGGTTTACACAATCGGAATATGTTGAGCTCTAGTACAAAGGATATAAAATTATATTCTGCAGAACAATTTTTTTTGGAAGATGAGCTCAGTTATTTTACTTAAAGAAAAAATCTGCAACATAGAAATTCCTCCATATTTTTACTTCTGGTTTAACTTGAAAACAAACAAACGAAAAAACAACAACAAAAGCAACAAAATAAACACCCCCCCTATACTTTTTTTTTGTAATAGAGTGCAATGTTGCAGTGTAAACATAGATACATAATAGGCCTGAGACAGACAACAGTGCTACTGTCATTAGCAAAAAAAAACTTTATAGAGTTTCAGATTTTCAGCCCAGATGACCTGACAGCAAATTCAGCTGAGTGGATCAGGGAGAAAATGTGTTTTCCATATATATTGGGATACACAGAATTACTCTGGCTTCTTCCTCTACATGCCTATGCTAATTCAATATCATCCTACCATCCCTGTCTATTGTGTAAAACTCCATCTGCTCTGTGATACCTTGTTTTTCCTCACAATGCAGAGATGGAGGTCAGAATTCCACCTCATTTTATGCATGTTTTATTTGTAGACACTGTTTTTTATTGGCCATGTGGGCAGTCATATAATTAATGAAAACCTCATCCTAGTCCAGGCACACCAGCTCCCACTTAGGCTAAATTATTCTCATTAACTGACTGTTGCATGGAAGTTGTGATCCATGGTTGCAATCCTTGCACAAAGCTTTTAAGACTGTAGTTACTGCTTCATGATCAAAGGAATCACAAGAGCATGGACTGGCATAGGTTACAATTCTTTCTCTTCTAGAAAAATATATTCATATCTACAGCCAAGCTGCTCCCAGAGGGAAGAACTATCTGTTCTCTGCTATTATGAGCACTTTTCTAAACTTTAATCTATGTTCTTTGTTGCACAGCTGGTAGGAGCAGCAACGAGCCTAGAACTGAGAGACAGAGGGAGGCTTTCAAGTGTTGTGTCAGGAGTCTAATAAGAAATTCTTAAAATTCAGTATCTAAGTGCAAGAGAAGATGAAAAAAGCCCAATCCCTCTTGAGTAGGCAAACTGTTACTACACATCAGTGGACTCTTCTAGTGAAACAAATGCTTTTTGCTTTTATTTCCTTTTCTCAATTATGTTATTTAGAAGGATTTTAACTATTTCTTAGTTTTTCTGCATTTCATAAAGTCTATTCTCAAACTTTCTGCCAACTGTAGACTAACTAAGCTTCAGTTCTTGACAAGCTTTCACCAATGTAGACTGTTCATTTTCATTTAAAAAATGAAGGTCCAGGGCCATATTTTTGACACAAGTGTAAAACTTAAATTTAGAGGTACGGTTGCTATTAAAGACTGAATCTCATATTCTTCAGTGGAAGGAATTGAGATAAATGTTGGATCTTGTATTCAGAGTGCAACTCACGTTGCCTAACTTTTTAATATCTGCAATCTAACCACCTAGAAGTCCAGTAGTCACTTAAGGCTTCTATTCTGAGTAGTTTAGGAATGTTTTTGACATCTACTTTTAAATTGTTGAATCGCACCACTGAAATTTCTTTTCTTCTCTAGTGTAGAGAGACGCTAGATAGTTAGATTAGCATTCTATTCCCTAGAATCACAAAAGGAAAACAATGTGTTGAGTAATAGGCACCAGGTAGGATCAGCAAAAAATATGCTTGCTAGTCAGGACTAGTTATTGAATTCAGCATGTGCTTTATGAACAGAATAATAATAATAATAATGAAAGAAAAGGAAAGTAAATCAGAGAAAGGATCACATCCAAATAAAACTGATTTCAAGACTTAAGGTATAAACTATTCTTTTTAAAAGTATATAAAGGATATGCCTTCAGCAAGGGACACAAATTCAACAAGTTCTCTAAGTGCTTCAAAAGCCTGTAAAATCATTATTTTAGAATGATGTATGAAAGGAAAGATTCCACAGATTAAGATCTACAGATATTAAGCATTAAACATCTCTTGCTTTTGTCTGTTCTTGTACATTGTATATGGAAATATAAAATACTGGAACTTTGTATAAAAGTTTACTTGTGAGTTTAGGGAGGGTGTTTAATTTATGTAAGATGTTTATCATTTTAGTGGCTCTACTAAATTAATTGGATTTTGTAACAGCACATGTTTAAAAAGGATTTTAAAAGTTAATATACAATAGCACTGAAGACATTGTAAACAACTGCAGAATATTTCAGAAGAGATATATTCATTTTTAGCAACTAAAATTTAACAATTACATCAGTGTATGCTGGCACCCTGTCCATAAGTCAGCAATGTGTCCTTATGGTGAAGAAGGTTAATGGTGTCTGTACTGCTGTTGGGGTTTGGAATCCTTCTTTTTGTTTCTCTTATCTTAGGGAATTTTTTGCCCATACGTTGCTAAGACACCATAACGACTGGGTGCTTAGGAAAAACAATAGAAAGACCAGTGGAGTAAAAAACCTTTTAAGTAGCTATTCCCTTATTTGGACATTCCCTCTTGAAGGAGGCAGAGATCTCGGGACAGCTGGGCTGGGAAAAGGGAAGAGGAGCAGTAGCTCGGGCTTTTTGCCTCTCGGCATTCAGAAGAGAGGGAAGCTGCCATTGCTTGTCACCACTGTGGAGTTTTCCTGGCTCCTGCTGCCTGCCTGCCTCTCCCGAAGCCAGCCCCTGCCAGCCGTGGCTTGGGAGTCGGGCTGCCCTGCCCTGCCCAGCCCTGCCGGACCCCTGCTGCAGCTTCGGGGTTTCTGCCTACAAGAAGCCCCGGCTCCATCCCTGCTGGGGCCGCGCCTGCCATCACTGCCAGGGAGAGACAGCCGAGACCTGCGCTACAGCGCCCCCTGCAGCCGAGGAGGAGTCATCGCACCCGTCCTGCCCAACTGCTAACAGGGAGCAAGAAGAGACTGGACTGGGGGTTTGCTCTGTTCTTGTTTGTTGTGGTTGCCATTGTTGTTGTTTGTCTGTCTTGATATATATATATTAGTAAAGAACTGTTATTCCTTTTCCCACAACATTGCCTGAAAGCCCCTTTTAATTTCAAAATTATACTAATTCGGAGGGAAGGGGATTACATTTCCTATTCCAAGGGAGGCTCCTGCCTTCCTTAGCAGACACCTGTCTTCAAACTAGGACAACTGCATTAGGAGAAATTCCACCATCAGGTTGAGCAGTGGGAGTGATCCTTCCCCTCTGTCCAGTGCTGTTGAGGTCACACCCAGAGTCCTGTGTCTCATTCTGGGTTGCTCCCTCTGAATAACAGAACTTTTCTTCCTGTCAGGGTGACTAAATGCTGCAACACAATGCCCAAGAAGGCTATGGCATTTCCATCCTCAGAGATATTCAAAAGCTGTCTCAATATGATCCTGGGCAACTGACCCTAGGTGGCTCTCCTGAAGCAGAGCATTTGAACCAGATGACTTCCAGAGGTCCCTTCCAACCTTAATTGTTCTGTGAGTCTATGAACTGAAATTCAGTGGTGTGATATGCCTTCACACTACTGCAGTCCTTCTTCAGAAATATCTGAAGTTTTTTATTCATCTATTTTTTATATATTGTCATGTAGTGCAATTCCGTACCTTTATATTTTTCTGAAGTGAAAGCTAATACCTAAAGAGAAATACAAAAATGGACATCTACCTAAAGAGCGTTTGGAGACTCTGAGTTTCCTACTGAGAACTAATTGAGGTGACTTGATTAAACTAAACTAAACTTTTGGAAAGGATATTAGCTGAGATAAGCTAAAGCTAGTGGAACAATGTCACCATCCCATCTGACCCAGCTTCTCATGCAGGAGATTACTGTGGCTAAACAGAGCAGATGACAGGAGAAAATCTCAGGGACAGGAAAGGACCATGAATCATCACTCTGTATGCTTATTGTAGCTTCGTGCTGTGAATGTGTTTGCAAATGCTAATAAATATATAGGGGAATAGGAATGTGTCATACCTAAGTCCATGATTTCTGATGAGGAGCATGGAAAGTTCTAACTTTCCCTTCATCTCCACTAAACTTAAATGAATCTCCACATAAATGGAAATGTTAGAATCTGAATTCTGATTGACTTATATCTTTTGTTCTCCAGACATTGAATTATGTACCTCTCACTGGTTGTTTCCAATCATAAACTCTGTGTTTATATATATACATATATATCTCGTGCATGTCTTAAGGAATTTGCAAAATTTCTGAGGAAAAACTGCTTTTACTCTTAGTTAGGTTTCCCTGTCTTTACCTGTTGATCCAGCAATGATACGTCTTTTCAGGTGTGGGAAGCAGTTGTTTCAGCTATTCTTTGGTTCTTCTTCATACATCTAAATCTTCACATTTTTCTAAGACATCATACCAGACATTTTCTTTTTACCATCATGAACCTCATTAATTATTTTGACATGTAATTTCAGTACAGATCCCATGGAAAGAAAAAAAAATAGGGGATGATATGCTGTGCTTTTAGTATATGGTCAGGCAAGAACTGGGAAGAAGGATTTATATTAGCTAATTTAGCAGTATGCACTCGAGTGCAAATACAAATTCAAACACGTCTAATTTTAGGGTCTTTAGTGAGAAGACTTTAGTCCTGCACCATCACTGACTGCAAAGAGAACCAAGGAAGCCATGACAATTAACTTAGGTGGCTTGGTCAGGTGTTTAAATGGAATAAGTAAAATAAGTATTCTGGGTAATCTTTACCAAATGTGCCAGACTCTGACCTAGCAAAGCATCCTAGGGGATCACATCTCTCCATTACTCACCGAGGGCAGCTTCCAACAGAAGAGCCTACTTCCTACAATACTGCAAATCACCCAAATTATGCTATACACAGTTATTTTGGTACTGAGGCACTAGAAATGGCACGTCTGCAACTGACCGGAAAATCCTATAATTAAAATGCTATCGTATAACTAAAGACCAGGATAATCAAGGATACAATTTTGCAAATCTGGGATGCCCTAGATTTCTGCTATTTCAGACTACTATTGGATGAATTTATATTATGTATATAATATTGATATGTGCAAGAAAGACAAAAAAAAAAAAAAAATAGGAATTTTAAATAGTATCTTACACAGTTTATTATACCCACAGGCAACAAAGAAAAATTACTTCTTTACCCTAGGGGATACAAGGCTTCAGAGGCTTGCTGTAAACACTGGCTCTATTCCTCCCTCCTAGAAAAGCAAGTGTAAGCACACATAAAAATCATCCATAAAATAAAGACAGAACATAAAAATAACAATCCTGCTGGGTTAGGAGGAAGTTCTATCTAAACTATTTTCCTGCCTCTTACAGTGGCCAATTCAGATATAAAAGAAGTAATAATGAGTAAGAAATACAGTGATACTTTGCTGGAATACTTGCTTGCCTTTCAATAATTTATAATCCACAAAGGTGATAACTTCGCAATGAATGCTTCTTCATGGGTTTCCTTTTCATAAACTCCTCCCTTAAGCTTCTATTTCCTCTTGTATTTGATGGTAAGTATTACTAATGATGAAAAATATTAGGAAAGCCTAATTATAAACATTGCTTTTACTCTTCTAGACACAGATAATTGTTATTAGTCAAAACTTCATTAAAAAGTAGGTATCATGCCAATTAAATGATACTTTCTCAGTGCAGGCACAGCACCAAAAAAATGTATGTAAGGAGAAACTAATTACCTGCATGTTACTAATGACATGCAGGCAGATAGTTTTTACCTTGATATAACCCCAATGACAAAACTGCTGGGCTACTGATTAAGCAACCTAGTATCTTAATTGTCTAATTCTCACTTCACTTACTTCTATGCAATCTGCTTTAAATGGCACTGACCACTTTTAAATCTCACCCTTTCTTTGCAAGTACTCTAAAGTATTGTACAAATTAAATGGAACATGCATAGCATATTTTAATATGTTCAAACAAGGCTTAGTTATTTCCTGGTATCACAACGCCATATTTTCCATACAGAAAATACAGAACAGAAAAGCTCAGTATTACGTGTCATAAAAGCATTTACAAAAAAGATTAGTTCTAAAAGTCATACAGAACTGAAAGCAGCTCATTTTTCCTATTCGTTCTGAGATACAGACTACCTATATGACCAACATGTCCTCTGAGAGGTTTGTCTTCTTTTCTTCTTCAAGAGAAAATTGATGGCATGTGGTGTGGCTTATTGCACCTCCTCCATCCCTACAAGCCTTGGGGAGAGACAGAGAAGGCTCTCTGCTTGCCCTAGGCCTTTCTCTCATCCCAGCCTCCACTGTGCCATTCATGCTGTTCTTTCCTTTCCTGCTCCATGGCCACAGATAACTGTGCTGGGGCTGATGCAGAGAATGCAGGTGACCTGAGTGAAGGCAGCTCATAGGGAAATGGGGGGGAATGATCATGGAGAAACTAGATATAATTATGAGGGTAATGATTGTCTGTGTTATGGATGAGGATCATCTGCCCACCTAGGAAGTAGAACAGAAGAACAGGATATCTCTGCTTCATAGTCCCAGGAAAGAAGAAAGAAGACAGGAGAGTAAAATGATAAAAAGTCTAAAGAAGGGGACTAAAAGACATTTCTTCCAGCAAGATACAGGACCATGGACGCCATGTTATTTGTTCCTAGCCCTCTAGTTGCACCTTCATTCCCAGGAAACCCTTCTAACTTTTTCAGACTCCCTTTGTCATTCATGACCTGCTAAAAACTCTAGACCTTGGCAAACCTCTCCCTTCTATCATCAACCTTTCAAAATACTAATAAACTCCAGTTTCTCCTTAAATTCATTTTGCTGTCACCTCAAAACCAAATTTTGCCTGCACTACTAAAAAGCTTTGAGCTGTTTCTCAGTGTACCCTAGAGCAAATCAGTTGGGCAGCCAAGCAAGCAGTCAGATTTCTTCTCCTCACCAAGAGCCTGTAACGAAAAGATGCAAAGGAGGAAAATCAGTCATACCCGTCCTGTCTAAACAGTTTCTGACAGCTCATTACAATTATTGAATGTCAACAGTGAATTCAGCCATATGCAAATATGTGGACAGAGATGGTTCCTGCACAAGGCTTAGCTGATTCAGAGACATAACGAAGCCTCAAAAAATGGACATAGGTTAAAGAATTTACACAAATATGTAGACATGCACTAATATACAAGACCACAATCAGTACCTTAAAATTGTTTTTTAAAACACACATTTTGTCAATGGCTCTTATCTTTATATTGTGTCCCTTCTGAATAAAGGTATAGTATAGTACTAGACCAAAATCAAAGCACAGTATCAGTTTGTGCATGGCAATATAAAAATGCTTCAGAACCCTTGTCATTGTCAACATTTCTGCAAAAAACTGAGACGGTTTTGTAAAGAAAGGATGTTTAACAGAAGTACCTGATGCAAAGCAAAACATCTTTGTCATATATTTATATGAGATCTCTCATAATGCAAGTCAAACTTTATACAATGTGGGTAACAGTGGTTTTAATTATTTGCTTATATATTAGCCCTTATGTTTATCATACATGACACTTTTCCCCAAATTTTCCAGTTTTACTTGCCATATTTACATAGCAACATCAGTGTTTACAGTAATTTAAAATTTATGATTTTTTTTAGAAATTGTAACTCTTGTCTTGCTGTTGTTCTAAGGTGCTTTTAACATTTCCAGTGTCCTTTATCTGCTTTAATCAAGTAATCATTATGCATAAAAACAGATGGTCCAAATATTTCCTGAAAATCAGCTTCCACTGCATTTTCTTGTGCAAAGAGTGAATTGAATGAGGTACGTAGAAATGAGGATGAGGACAAACATCTTGTTAACTGCAACAGAGGCTTAAACATCTTTAAATCTAAAAGGCAAAAGGAGGCTGTGTATTCACAGGTTTACATAAATAAGTATTTCTCTTTTCACTCCAGAGGAGTCATTTCCCTATGAAATATTTGTAGATTCTAGAGAAATGTCATAAACTACTTTTTTGCCTTACAGATTACTTCAGTGTCCTCAATGTTCCCCTTAATACTGAATATGAGCTGTAAAAACTTCCTTTGCTCCTCATTTTTGTGACTATCATTTTCTCATTAGTAACTGGAGAGTGATGTGCCTTCACTAATGAGATATATCCAGGAACCTGAGAAATTTTCTCTATTAGGCATCTTGCATTGATGCATTTCTCAACAGGTTTAGCAGCAGGGGTTTCTTTTTGTCAGCTTTTCTCTGTTTTTTTTTTTTTNTTTTTTTTTTTTTTTTTTTTTTTTTTTTTTTTGTAGTTTAAACACCAAAACAGCCATATTTGACACAAGTAGTTATATGGTTTAGTCTCTTTATTTTTGGCTGCAATTTAAAGTACGTGGGGTGTCGCTGTCCTCTTTTTGGGAGAGGTGCAGGATGCCCTGCTTTCTGGGGGTTCCTGCCCACACCACACCTGGACTCGGCTGAGCTGCTCTAGACTTGCAGCTCGCAGCTACAGGGTCCGGGGCAAAGCGGCAGTCCACGGCAGGTGGCTGGTAACAGACCCCTTTCGTCTTCGCGACTCGAGGCAGAGCAAGCACTCTCCTGGACACGCAACAGCTGACTAGCTTCTCTAATAAGCAGCGATGAAAGAGGCAAGAAGGATCCTTAGTTGAGATATTCCATGTCGGAACTTTATTTTCAAAGTCCCCGCGTGAAGGGGACTCAAACCAAAAGGACAAACTCGTGACAGAAAACCGGGGTTTTATATGGGGGCGGGGCAAGGTCCTGGGGGGAGGGCATAGGCAGGACTGGGGTTAAGGGGGCCAATGGAGAAATGGGAGAGGAGGTTCCTTCTAGGTGAAGGCAGGGGCCAACCAGAAAAGAGAACTCAAATACAGGAACATAGTAGAACGAAGCAGCACGGGAGGAAGCTGTTTCTTCCTATAACTCGATATTTTCTCGGGGGTTCTCTCACCCTGTGGGGTCCCCTGGACCTCTTGCTATGTGGACCAAACAGTCCCCACAGTGGGGCTTCTCAGGCACTAAGCAGGTTAGAGAAAATCTCTTGAATGAATGCTGCTAAACTCCAGCATAACAGTTCACAGTTGCTTGGGCTCACCTACGTAGCATGTACAAGACATGGACATGTCATAAGAAATTTGTAGCAGTGTCTTTTTAGGGCGTTCATAAATTTTGATCTTACTCCTATACTGTAACCACAAAATTCTTCTCCACCTAGTTAACTACAAGGAGAGAAGGTTACAACAAAGTCTTCATGTTCTTTTCTTACAACATCTATAGGCAACCATACTGCTGCAGTGCTGTTGCATCCATCCATGTATGCTGTACCTGAGCAGTCCTTGGTAGCCCATCATGGAACACAGCCCAGCTTTATTTTAGTGAAACTTTTTAAGTTTTAAGGTTTCAAGCTATTTTTAGCTACTCTGTTAAGTAAACAACCCCTCAAATATATTTCAATATCTGGCAATTGGTGTTATTTGTTGTCGCTTCTTTTCATGTAAAAACCTGATCCCGTGGGAGTTTGGGAAGACACAGGGTCAAGAAAGAAAGGGCAGTAATTGGAGATGGCAGATTTGGTTCATTAAGTATTTATTTATTCTCTATATGCTGGTGTTTGTCAGCATCTTCACCATATCTGTTCTCTCTCTAATTTAATGTCGGTTCCCATCAGTGCTTTTCCTTTTCTTACTGAAGAATAAATAGACTGACAGGGTACAATGGTAACAGAGCTGATCTTGCAATCTAAAAGAAGGCAGTGAATGTTTTTGTTGCTATTTTTAAATGTAAACTCCTGAAAAATTTATCTTTACAAAAAGATAATTCTTCTTTTTTTTAATGCCCTTATAAAAATGGAAGCAATGATTATATCACATATACACCATATTTTGAAAACAAACTATTTTTAATATTAATTTTGACTTAATTTATAGCACCAAATTAAGATATAGACTTAATAAAAGATTAGTCTACAGAACAGAAGAAAGAAAAATAAACAAAGATTGTATCATAATATCTAGATATTCAGTGTAAGCTTTAAGTGTTATATCAGAGCCAAATGGCTAAATGCAATACAGGTACTACTAAACTTCCTTTCATTTGCCTATTTAAGCTGATCATTGTCCCATCTTCTTTCAATGTCATCATTTCTACTTCCTGCTGAGATGTAAATATTAACCTCTGCATGTCTTTCTTGTCTAAATGAAAAGTCATTTACTCAAATTCCCTTTTCTTTAGGAAAGAAAAGGTCAAGGGAAGTTGTGCAATTGTTTTAAAAAAAATCTAACATATTTTAAATTCAACTAAAAAACTTCACAGATAAAATGAACAACAGCAATCTCACAATTAAAGATTAGTGAAAAATTCTAAAATAAATGGATATTAAATTAATAAGTTTTTAAAAAGAAACAGGTTTTCATTAGGGGTATACTTTGATTGTAATTATAGCTTAGATATTCCTGCTACAATGAGCCATACAGAGTGAGGTCTTTCTGAAAAAGTATACAAACATTTCTAGTACAAATACTGAGAAATGTGTTCATTGAGAATGGTTGTTCCTCTACACAAAGCAACTGAAATATTAATGAAAGAAGAGCAAGGAAAAATTAATTGAAACTTATGCCAATATTTGTAAAATTTTCTCTCTAATAATTCTCTCTGTTTTATTTAGCTTAGCAAACATTGCTTAAGACATAGGATGTTATGAATTTAAATACGGATAAATTACTAGGACTGAAACTTCAATGTAGAAAATTATAAAATAATTGCTATTACTATTTTTCAAGACACATAATAAACAATTATGTTTAAATAAAATCCTGTGTTGGAAATCTCAGACTCAGAACACACGTTTTAATCTCCATCCTTTAAATAGATTATATACATCCATAGCAAATTTCTAGTTTTATTCCTTTTGAAGGAGGAAATTTGAAGTAAAAAAAAAAAAAAGGCCCTTTTTTAATATATATTTCAAGAGAAAGCTAATGTTTAATTTAGCTTTGGACCACATCTTCATGTACCTTTTTGCTACATTAAAGGAAATGTTTGTTATGAAGCAAATAGCCATTTTCCTCAATTTGCAGACTCCCCCTTGCTAACCTATAAATGTCAAATAAAAAATGGTGGAGAACATTTTCCATTTGTTCCAGGTCTCAATGCCTTTGAAGTTAATTCTGGCAGATTACAGAATCCTGAAATGGGCCTCAGAAGTCCAGCATACAGATGTTTATCTGCAGCATTTTTAAAATTTGGATTAATTGTTTTTGAAGATAAAATGCACTCCATCTGTCAGTAACATAAAATTTCTCATTATCTTTAGAAAATCTTAGTCACTTGTTTCAGCTTTCAGCTGGGGTTCCTCAGGATTCTTTCCTTCTGGTTCTGGTTTTCTTCTGCGTCATCTTAATATTACACAAACAGAGTTATACATGCATGTCTCTTCTGTAGATCAATTTAATTCTATCCAAAATGAAATCTCAGCCCTTCTGCTAAGTTAAAATTCTTGTAGATTTATGTGGTGAGTTGACCTTATCAAGAGCATAGGGGGAGAAAATAAAATGTAAAAGCTCCTAGGACAAGCTAAGGGTAAGGAGCTCGCTCACCAGTTACCATCATGGACAAAACTTGGGGAAATTAATTTAATTTATTGCTAGTTAATAACAGATCAGGATAGTGACAAATAACAACAAATGCACTTTCATTTCACAAATGCACAATAAAATAAATGCACTTTCATTTCACCTCCCTCTTCTTCCCATGTTAAGCTTTATTCTCAGCTGTTCTAGCTCCTTCCCCTCCCCCAAACAGTATAGTAGGATGGGGGATGAGGGTTGAGGTCAGTTCATAACTCTTTGTTTCTGCTACTCTTTCCTCACACTTGTCTCCTGCTCCAATATGAGGTCCTTCCTGTGGGATACAGTCCTCCAAGAACTGCTCCAATATGAGTCCTTCATAGGACTTTGCTTCAAGAATTGATCCAGCATTAGTTCTCTAAAAGGACTGCAGTCATTCAGGAAAAGACTGTTCCAGTATGGGTCCCTTACAGGCCTCCATTTCTGTCAGCAGTCAGCTCCAGTGCAGACTCTTCATGGCCTGCAGTTCCCTACAAGTGTTATCCACTTGCTTTGGTGTGAAGTTCTTCTTCGTCAACAGGGTGGGTATCTGCTTCACTGCAGTCCTCCCTAGGCAGAACTGGGATAATCTTCTTCACCGTGATCTTCTCGGAGGGCTACAGAGGAGTCTCTGCTCCAGCACCTGAACCACCTCCTGCTTGATGTCTCTAGGGCTCACATAGGTGAATCTGAGTGTGCTATGAACCACCACCTACATGGAAGGTAGCAACTGTGCATGAGAATTCCTCCCTACTGCAGGGACCTGTTCAGCCTGGAGGACAGAAGGCTCAGGAGGACCTTAGCAATACCTGCAAATACCTGACAGAAGGGTGTAAGGAAAACAGGTACAGGCTGTGCTCAGAGGTATCCAGTGACAGGACAAGAGAATATGGGCATGAATTGATTACAGGAAATTCCATCTAAACATGTGTCATCTGAAAAAAAACAAAAAAAACAAAAAAAAA